>CM034155.1:502660316-502695316 GCA_019776745.2 Taxus chinensis | reverse complement strand
CTTTATTTCTGCGATGCTTGTATTCAGTCTTCCAGGATTAAGTTTAGCGCTTGAGCACTGTTAACACTGCAATAGCAGGTCCAACTTTTACCGTTTTCACGTCCATAAACAAACATAATGCATATCAAAAATCCTATTTTACTCAATACCATATCTTGCAATGCTCAATTTTGATGTAGATATCAGCACATGAATGATGCATCTCTCAATTTCCAAGCATGATCGTTAATTCTCCTTCATTGTATGAGTTTCCCATTAGAAAAACAAACTCTAAAATATAGTCCATTTTCAGCACAAATAAATTTTAAAAAATAATACTAATGGCTGCTCCCCACAGACCACAAAGGGTCTCGTTTTCTCCTTTTAAAAAAGCATTTTACACCAATTTTCATCTTTTCGTAAATTTTATTATAAATACTGTTTATTTATGGCAAGATGCATTGCATAATTAAACTTGTGGTTGCTGTGTAGATTTGTTTGCTTGTTCCTTGTAGATTGCACAAGAATATAAGGCTACAAGTATTTGCTAGCTCACAGTATTTCCTGTTTGAGGTGGGTCAAAATGCTGCACATTATGTTTTTCTGTTAGACATCTATCCAGAAGAGGGCATGAGGGATGCCATTGAAAAGGCAAGGATATTGATGAAAGAAAAATGAACCAAAAAAATCGTTGGAAGTAGTTGTATTGAAGTCCATAAAAATGTACATGCATTTCGCAGGTACATATCAGGCCCACAACAGAGAATCCGTATGACACCCACAACAGGGGAGATCTATGCATAGTTAGGGGGAAAAAGTAGGGAGATAAAGACAGCAGGGGGTATTTTTCAGATTTAAGACATGTTCATTTAAAAGAAAAATAGACAAAACCAAAAGTTTCCACCCTCAAAAATACGTTTTGAAACATTCCTAACAACAAATCTATTTTATGAAATAAAAAATTATATATTTTTAAAAGAAAACTAAATAAAAAATGAATTAGGAGCGGAAAACTGTCTGAGGTACAGCGAAAATAGTAGATTGGATAGTTTACTATGTTTAACCAAAATTTCCATCAACCAAACATAATGATTGCAAAGGTAGTTTACTGCATAACTAAGCGAAGTCTGAAATATGTTTACCCAACCTTTTTCACATTAATAAGCTTCACATAGCGAGAAATGTACAATAAAGCAAGTCTGAAAACCATAGGAAGCAAAAGCTTACAAAAACATAACCTATAAACGGGATCGAGCAACTGTATGAGTACGTAGTAGTTGTCTGTGTTGTATAGTTATCTAAACTATTTATCTATACATAAGTTTAAGGAAACTAGATCAACAAGGCTTTCATTTGTTTTTGTCATTTCCTTTGTTTCTTTTGCTCGCATTAGCAATTTTTTTGGCACATGTTTCTTTTTGGGCAATCTCAATATTAAATTTGCAATCTCAGAATCCCCATTTTTTTGGCACATGTTTCTTTTTGGCATTAGCAATATTAAATTTGCAATCTCAGAATCCCCATTTTTTTCAGTTTGTGGGCAGCTTTGTATTTCAGTGCATCTTCATGGCTATCGTAGGCCAACCCAAAGCCTTGTGAATTAGGATTGGCTCTACGAAACTTGGAGAGATAAAGAGGACTTGAAGGAAGCACGCGGATGCGTTCTCTGACCAATTCAGAGATCACTGGTTTCGGCAGCTTTGGTTGTCTGCAGTGTAGGACATTGACAACACATTGTATCCAGTTGAATCCATCTTCTCTCTGCAAGTGTGAAGTGGTGATTGTCACAACATGTGGAGGATTTATTTTGGCAGAAGCTTTAAAGCCTTGGAAATGGATAGTCTAATGCCCAATCAGGAGTATTCCGTTGCAGCCTCCCAGGGGTAAAAACCCCCTCAGCACACACTGAATCGTGTCATTGTCGAAGGCACATGCCCCTACGTGCCATTGTGGAAGAGTGAATACATAAGATAGTTTCCTTTATGCAACATATTCAGCATTCAGATATTATGAATGGTCAATTTCACCTACAAATTGAAGAGTTTATGAAAATGTAAAAGGCAACAAATTCAAAATGTAACACAGATTGAAGAACCAATTTTACTTTGAGACCTAAGAGTTAATGGGTTTGTGAAAGAAACATATTCACACTTAAACTAATAAACAAAGATAGAAGTAAGTGAGCAACTTAACCTGGTAATAAGGGATTTTATGCAAATGTAAAAGTAACATGCTCACACTTAAATTATAAAGATGTTAAACAAAGTGAGAGGACAATTTCTGATAGACAAATGTAGGGCATCAAAATGGAATAAATGCTCAACCTCTTTCAAGGCCATCTCATCTACGTCCATTAAATAGATTGCATCTGCTTTTTGTCAAACAACGTGTATGTTTTCCAATTTGAACAAGTTTAGCTTGAGGCATAATGTAAAAACTGTGCAGGCCTATGATTCAAAGCAGGATTATGGAAAATGTCATGTTAAAAATACTAATCCTAAAAAAAATAGGGCCTATTCATTAATTCTGCAGCGGTATCTGTTAACTTAGTATCATCCAATGATGGTGGCTATCACACATCATTCATGCACCCAAGATCAACGCTCCTCCCTGTGAGATTTCCTTTGGCTATGGTGGAATTCATAAAATAAACTATTGATAATAGTAAAAAAGCTTCCAAATACCGTTTTAGACCACTCCATACCCAGTTTAACTGACTATAAACAATTTGCCTAAAATTTCCATTACTGTGATCCCCTGTCCTAGTCTCTTTCAAAACAAGGCATCATCAAAGTAAGAGTTGTTGGCAATTTACACTTTAGAATTAGAAATTCAAAACAACAATTTTGAAAATAAGATGACAAGTGCAAAAGGACAGGTGGAGCATCGATAGAGAACTTTGCAGCTCTCATATGGCACAAATTGAAAATTATGCTACCATGGGAATTGGCAAGCAGTAAAAGATTAGCCAGAACCTTAAACTAAGGTCTTTGTACATAAATTGTCATCTTCTTAGTCAACCCGTTACCTATTTCTATTCCATAAGCCTAACTTTCTCTGAGACTACAACACACTCATTATTCATTCCACACTGTCAACAAAAAATTGCTATTTTCTGTGACTCCATCTTCTTTATAGAAATCGCTGATTCACATTAACACTATCTAATGCCACTTCATGTAATACTCATATTACCATTATCTAAAACTTCTATGCAAGGATATATAAGAATTTATGCAAACCGTCGAATTGAATAAACGAAACAATCCATACGAAAATACTTTTACCCTGCTTTTAAAATGTTAGTTGTGCTGCTGGAAGACTTCCTCCAATCACGTAGGCTCCACCTTCAACCAGAGTCAGCAGCCAAGGAGCAGCAGGGAGTTCTTTTCTGGAATGCTCGACAGCCACAGACAACAACAAAAGTCACGGCTCCTAAATACACTACACATTATAAATTGTAACCCTTTTCAAGGCCCCGAGGAAGATGTTTTCTTTATTTTTTTGGGCTCATACGTACTGGCATAAAAGGGGGCAACCATGCTCCCCTTTTCTTGGTGACGATAGAGGTAGGTAGGACTCCTGAACCTGTCCTCTATTTCTGACTTGCACAATGTCTCTCTCTCGCATATGGTGTAAGGTTCCATTATACTGCTACGTAGGAAGCAAGAAATGTGCAAACAAACATTTCCAAACAAAACATACAATTTTTGCCCCTAATTGACAGGCGAATGTTAAAACATGGTATTGGGAGGTTATTAGCCCCCTCCATAATGCAATTGTATAAGTAATGGAGCTGGTTAGAAATCAAAATTGCACGGCTGAAATTTATGGAATCGGTGGCATCATCTTTTGCCATCGATACTCCCAGTGGTGTCAACCATCAACAAGCACCAGTGTCCAGGATCACAAATGGGAGGGCTTCAAATTGTTAGATAAGGCAAATACATTAATGGAATTAAATACGTACATGTCCGATACATATTCCATGGGTGAAATCATTCTTACGAAGATGAATTTTATTTTATATGGCTAGCAGTCAACAACATTTATGGTGGCAACAGTCATAAAAATATGCCAGCATCAATAATACAAAAACAGGATGCGGGACCATACATGGGAGGAATTTGACAGAACGGTTTCTCTTTACTCCTCGGTAACAAACGCCAAGAAATATGTGTAAACTCCTTATTGGATAAAAAAATCATCTTTATATAAAAAAAATTATGTTTACTATATATATATATATATATATATTTGTTTTTTTTTTATAAAAAGGATAAGATATGTTAAGCTATACATATTTGTAAAAGTAAGATAGCATTTCAATATATAATTTGTTAGTGATTGTGATTGAATGATGCTTTCTCAATTAAATAGTAATGTGCAGGTCATTAGAATGTGATTTGTTAGCCAAAACCAGTTGTTAGACAAGGATTAGTCAACTAAAGATAGAAACCATAAATTAGATACAAAAAATATGGTGCAATGTGAATACCAAAGAGGTAGGGTAAAAAAAGTGAAAATTGAGGGAGAAAAACACTACACAAGGAAGAGGGGAAACAAAGAAGGGGATCGAGGGAGGATAAATTCAAGGATGGAAATGTTTTTGGGGGAAACCTATGTGGAAGATTGCTTCATTACGAATAGGAATGTACAAAGCCCACACTATTTTTGACAATCATTTAAATTCGAGAAAAGGGGGTGGAGCAGATTATTGTCAACAATGACATCCCTTGTGATTTAAAGGTAGTTAGAGCACATTTTAATGTAAGGGAAGTTATATTCTTTGTGTTCTATTGTATTTTTAAGAAAGGGACACATGGAGTCAACGCACCATCCCATGTCAAGTCGTTGTAGTTGTTGAATTTGATAATTGGAGACGCAAGCAAAGCGGTGGGCAGTAAAATGAACCGATGTAATTAATTTGTTCATCGACCATGTACGTTAATCATCCCAAACACGATCCCCGTCATTACATGTTTGGCTCCTGTTAGTCGATGTCATTTATGAGAAAAGGACACTCCAAAACATTTAAAGGAAAAAGAAAAAAAATGAAAACTACAAATGCATAGAAATAAATGAGAAGAAACTTGAAATGACGGTAAAAAAAAATGCATGGAAAAACTTGTAAACATTTTTTGTGTACATATTTTATATGTATAAAATTTAAATTTATGATTTTTAAATTTTATTTTGAGAAATTATAAGATCAATTCTTATATGTGATAAGATAGGTATACTTCACATTTAAAAATAATAGAATGAATGTGATTGCAAATAATAAAGTGGATGTAGAATTGAGATGAACTCTATTACTTATGACACTTAGAGTAATTGTTCCTTGTGATTGAAAATAATGGAATGAATGTTATTCTACTATTTATAATTTTTTTTGTAATATTCTTTTTATATTAATTGTATTGGAGAGCCCTTCGTCTATTGAGGGAGTTGATTGGCTTGGAATAATCCCACCAGGGATCATGTTTTTTTGAGCGCAAGGCTTGGAGATACCCAACACAGAGAGTCAAAACAATTGAGGCTAGGATTGTGCCCTGAGTAACTTTGACGGCATGTTAAGGCTAGGTTTGTTCCTTGATTGACTTTGACGGTATTGATACCCCCTAACTTAATTATATGTTTGCTCATAATTATAATTTAGTGTGGAGTTAAGTGCACTTCTCAATAAGAAAATAAAACAAGTAAAATTAATTTAAAAGTATAAATATAATATTTTGAATGAACAAAATTTTAAAATATAAAAATTATCCCAAAATACATATATAAATAGTAAAATACAAATTTGGAAAAAAAGCAAATACAAGCGGATGTTTATGAAGGAAAAATGTTTTGCATGAATTTCAAAAATTATTTTAAACATATTTAAAAATAATCAAATTTATCCTAGGAGGTTTCTATATTCACACAATTTTATTAACAAAAATGTTGATGAATACTTTAAAAAATTGCTATACGGTGGCACTTGTACGTATTCACAGTGAGTGACTTCAATGAAATGATACACTTGTTACGCCTTTCTTACACGCATTTACCAACGCATTTAACAACATATAATGAGTCCAACACATTTGCTAGTGCATCTATTTACACACAGTAATATCGACTCCCCCGAGCCCCACCCTTATGTCTTCCCACAGGTCTAAGCTGACCTCTCCACGAAAGCTAAATGCATAACATAAATGTGGATGACTAAAATTAATTTAATCGACGATACGGAAAGTGAAGCGGACTGTTAGGATGGATGAGCACAGTACGAAGCGTCAGAAACCCCTCGCATTTCTACCAGAGAAAACGCCTTCGACGTAATAAGTTATTAAGTGTCAAGGAAATTTCATACGTAACATGCGGAGGGCCCACCCATCATCTCAGCGTAGAAAATGGGTATAAAAGCTTACAAAGTGAAAGAGAAAAGACGATTTCTTATCACTTTCAAACATAAAGCAAATAGTTGAAATTTGTCATCTTGATTTCCTCAAAAGTAGAACTCTAGAAATTTGAATAAATAGTTTTCTTCATGGAAATTATCCACCTACCATACAATGTGAACTAGGTTAGGCTACACAGAGAAGATTGGCCTCTTTAGTTAATTACATTCGCTACCTATGAAAAGTGGGTCCATCCTTTATGTGTTTCCATCCATTATTTCCAAGAGCTTTGTCGGAATATACTAGGAAAAATCTTGGTTAAACTTAAGAACCATGTCCATCCTTCCCTTCTCTATAGCCTTGATTATAAATGAGGGCTCTCCACATCTCTTCCTTCCATTCCCTCTCTATTTGAATGTCCATTTGCTGAATCTCTTGTACTCCTTTTTTAATTTCATATACTCACTATTAAATATGGCTTCTACACAATCACCTACTTCATCCTCTATTCTTGTCATTTCTGATATCATTGGTAAAATTCTATATACAGAGAAGGACATGCCAGACTTCGATCTTCAACAATTGGTCGACACCATTGACAGACTTCTGCTCCATTGTAACACTAAGTAGGCATTAAGCCCATATATTTTCCGCTTTGTTGGGTATTAAGCATAATTTTGAAAACAAAAGTATTTGACGTCAGCTACTAACTTATGTGAAAGTTAGGCTGATCAAGAATTAACAAGATATCTGATGTAGGGAAAAAGGAGTTCTACATCTAGTGAGAAGTTGGCACCTATAGTAGATGGGCTTGTCTCTGCATCTGGAGTGGCTACTACTTTCTCAGAAGGCGTGTCAAATAATGTCAAAATAATTGCCACCAAGGTGCATATTCAAAATATGAGATAATGTTTTTTTTAATTATTTCGCTGCCCTTAAGTTATAAATATTGTTTGGATCTGAAGTAATTTTGTGGAAGGAAAGTGAAAAATATTGTATATGAACTTAAATAAATGTTTTTCCTTGTAGTGCGGAATCTTTTGAGGGCATTAATTAGATAAAAATGGTTTATTTATTTTGTATGGCCAGTTGATAATGTCCTCTCTCAATTATTGCAAATTAAAAATTCTCAATTTTCTGTGTCATGTTGCGTAGATATCAGAATACTACGGTCCACGGAGATAAACACTCCACAGCTATAACAGTGCTAAATGCGGTTGGTAATGTTCATTGGCTGGGCCTCAGTTTCTTGCTGGTGGCTGCAATTTTGGAGAGGTTCGACACTATTAAAAAAAATAAGGAGTTCTTGAAGCTTCTTAAATATATGAATAAGTTAACTAAAGTAAGCCTGCAACTCAGGGGATTTCCTCGCTCAAAGGTTAAGTTGTAGAAGGAAATCAGGGAAACTATTGGTTTAATAGTGGATGTAGCCATCTTATGTTGTGAAAAAAGAAGAGTAAGGGATTTAAAAAGTAAGGAATGCTTTTTATAATTGAATTCTTTTCCCCCATTTGTTTTTGCCGACTCCTTTTCACACTCATTGTTTAAGATTTTTTGTTCCTGTTACATTCAGGATCATTATTTTGGACATTGCCATGATTTCATGGAGGAGAATTAAAAAATCCGCAAGAGACAATTTTAAGACCCACAGTCTGACAGACCCTATGACCGTCTTCTACAGTTCTAAAGGTGACTACTTTCTCTTCTCCAATGAAGATATTTGGAAATTATGTGCATTCAAAAGTTAGAGACAAAGCGAAAGAGCTGAGGAAGATGTTTCTCACCATTTTAAATCTTGAAGCTCTACAAAACTTCATGGGTAGAGCCAACTCCATTATCCATGAAGACCTTGGTAACAAAAAAGTAAAGACCTTTCCTCTTGAAACTATGCACAAAACATTTTGTAGAGCTCTGGAATGAGGGATTGAAAGTCACAGTTTGGTGTAACACTATGCAGAAAGGAGATAGCTCCAGCCTTAATCCACACAATGACAGCCACATCTCAACTTCATACCAAGCCAAATAAATACCCATTCTCTACATAATGACAAATAAATGTGTTAACCAAAGGAGTGAAGCAAAAAGAAAAAATTGCAGTACGAAACTATAACGGAATGTCATCTAAATACACCCAACACAATTTAATTGGAAATAGTAAAAATCAATATTTGTTATTATGAAGACTATATATCTCCCTTTGGTAGGATAAAAAATATAAATCTAAAAGTACATGCAACATAGTAAACATGTTCCTTGAGCCCAATGTTTTTTCCTGTGAAAGTCATTGTTACTTATATTGGGTTGCACTTGCAGTTGCTATAGGAAAATAATTCATTGTAAGGGACATCAGAATTGTGATCACAACAGGAGTAGACGTTGGGAAAGTTATTTTGTGTGAATTTCATTTGACCATATTCCTGTAATGGTAATGGAACTCTATAATGGTAATGTTTCTTTAATGGTAGTGCAACTCTATAAAATCCCCATATGGCATATTATGTAGAAAATTTGCAGTCTAACACAATGAACAACATAAAAGAAAATAAACAGAAGAATTAATTAACTTACATAAACATAAGAATATTTGAACCAACAATGTTGTGAGTAATATCCATTAATAAAAGCTTCATCATACTCAGAGCTTCATCTCTTTATAATTAAGTTGTGCGTGCAGCTGTGTGCTTTCAATGCACATCGTTACTTGCTTGTGCAGATTTCACACCTTTGTGTGTGCATACAAAACAATTACAACTGCTGTTATTTAAATAGAACAACTCACCCACTAACAACTCTTCAACTGATCATTCTAAATTTAAACTCGTGCTTTAAAATAGTTGCATGTTGTGCATGAATTAAAACATATTTATTTGAATTAAATCTAATCCTAAAAATAGGATAAAGCTAAGATAATTAAGGAAACTAAATCTATTTTTAATATTCCTAAAAATCTATGGTTGGAATTACATGCATATTTCCAACACTCCCCCTTAATTTCAAACGTGTAGCTTTCACTCTTTTGGAGCCTCGTTTACTTTTTCAGATCTATCATGCACAGGATCACAAACTCCCAAACAATCTCTCAAATATTCAAAAACTTTTTTTGCCAAAGCCTATGTAAAAATTTCTGAAAACTGATCTTTAGATCTGCAAAATTCAAGATGAATTTCCTTGTTTTTTACTAGCTCCCTGATGAAATGATACCTTGTATCAATATGCTTTCTCCTCTTATGAAAAACATGATTTTTGGACAATGTTGTGGCTAAGTTGTTGTCACAAAAAATCTGCGTAGCTTCCTCTTGTTCTGTTGGAAATTTGTCAACACTCTTCTCATCAAAACAACTTGACATGCTGCTCCTATTGTTGATACATACTTTGCTTCTGCTGAAGATAACATGACAATGGGCTGCTTCTTTGATGCCCATGAAACCAATCCTATTCCAAAGTGAAAAGTATAGCCGGATGTGCTTTTCCAATCATCTATAATTTGAGCACTGTCACTATATGTATACCTAATTAATTTTAACTCATCTGAACTTGAATAAAGAATTCCATGATTCCTTGTTCCACATACATACCTCAAAATTCTTTTTCCAGCTTGCCAATGTGAATCTTGTGGAGATTCCATGAACCTTGATATGAGGCTCACACCATACATAATATTAGGCCTTGTGGCCGTCAAATACATAAGACTTCCAACCAAGTTTTTAAACAATGCTGGATCCACAAATGATCCTTCATTCTCTTTGCTCAACTTCAAATCTACTACAACTAGTGTTGGCGTTGGCTTACAATTCAACATGTTAAACATTTTCAAAACATCATTTGCATACTTTTCTTATGAGATAAAAACTTCACCTTCTGATTGTTGAACTTCAATGCCCAACAAATAATGCATAAAACCAAGATTTGTCATCTCAAACTCCTTCATGGCTGATTTGAATGACTCTGTAGATAGATTTCAAGTAATGATCAAATCATCTACGTATAAACAAACAATTAAAATTTTACCTTGCTCATTTATCTTTGTGTATAAGGTAGGGTCACTGCTGCTTATACTGAAACCATTCTCAATCAAATAAGAATCTATTCTATTGTATCAAGCTCTAGGTGCTTGCTTGAGACCGTAGAGCGCTTTCTTCAATTTGTATACTTTTCCTTCATGACCTTCAATCTCATAACCTTCTGGTTGATTTACATAAACTTCCTCTTTAAGGAATCCATTTAAGAATGTTGATTTAACATCCATCTGATAAATAGGCCATTTGATTTGAGCTGCAATTGATAAAATCATTCTTACTGTGTCTAAATGTGCTAATGGTGCAAATGTTTTGTTGTAGTCAACTCCATATTGCTATGTAAAACCTCTTGCAACCAGCCTTGCTTTGTGTTTTTGTACTTTTCCATCAACATTTTATTTTGTCTTGTAGACCCACCTGACTCCTATCACATCCTTTCCTTTTGGAAGATCCATCAGCTCCCATGTTTGATTCTTCTCTATACCATCAATCTCATCATCCATGGTTTTTTCTCGAACTTCATTCTTTATAGCCTCTTCGTAATATACTAGATCTGCAGCCTGATAAAATAATGTAAAAATTGAAAATGAATTAGTTATATCAACATTATAAATCTCACTTAGACTTCTTGTTTTTCGTTGCACAAGACTATTCGATGCAAGACTGCTTTATGGTGATGGAGTAGCTTCTGGTGTTCTCTGTGGTGTCTCTTGCATGGCTGAAGATGGCTGAAGTCTTGATGACCTCCTGATTATAGATGGAGGTGTAGGTTGTGCTACAACTTGTGGTGTATGTCTAAGATTTGTAGATACAATACCTTGTTATTCTAAAGTTTCATCTACCATATCATCATGCGGAATAGTTGTTGCTATACTCACTTTTTTCTCTAAACATCCATCCCATGCTTCATTCTCAATAAATTGTTATAGATACAGTACCTTATTGTTCTAAAGTTTCATCTGCCATATCATTATGTGGAATAGTTGTTACTATACTCATTGTTTTCTCTAAACTTCCATCCCATGCTTCATTCTCAATAAACTGTACATCTCTGCTAATCGTAACCTTTCTAGTGACTGGATTGTACAACTTGTATGCTTTTATATTATCTGAATACCCAACAAAAATACACTTTTCTCCTTTGTTGTCTAACTTCTTCCTTAGCTCATCAGGTACATGTGCATACACTACAAAACCAAAAAATCTGAAATGTGAAACATTGTGTTTCCTGTTAGTTCATGCTTGTTGAGAAACCATGTTCCTAATAAGTTTCATTGGACACCTGTTCAAAATATAAACAGAAGTTGCTACTGCTTTTTCCCAATAATCATTTGGAATATGTTTTACCTTCAACATGTTTCTCGCCATCTCCATGATGGCTCTATTTTTCCTCTCTGCCACACTGTTCTGCTGTGGTGTATACCTGGTAGTAAATTGCTTGTGTATATCATGATATCTACAAAAATTCATAAACTCATTAGAAACATACTCACCTCCTCTGTCCATTCTGAAATTTGATGTAGTATCCACTTTGCTTCTCCACTAATGGCTTGAACTGCTAACATGTATCAAAGGCATCTAATTTATTTCTTAGAAAATAAACCCATGTCTTCCTTGTGTAATCATCAACGAATGTCATAAAATAAATACAACCTCCAATAGAAGCTGTCTACATAGGTCCACATAAATCTGAGTGTACAATCTCAAGTGGTGCACTTGCTCTTGCTGTTTTGCCGACTGGGAATTAATCTTTGTGTTGCTTCCCAAAATACACCATTCAATACCCTTTCAAGTTTTTGAATCAATGGAAAACCTTTAACCATATTCTTTCTATGTAATAAATTCAAACCTCCAAAATTCAAATGTCCATACCTTAGATGCCAAAGCCATGATTCATCCTTCATGACTGAATGAAAAGTTGATTGTGTTACTTCAGCACAGGACTTAACTATATTTACGCAGGAATCAGTGCAGGACTCACTTGTTGTAGGGCAGACCTGATTTGCATTGGCACAAGACTCTGTTACAGTAGCGCAAGACTCTTTTACCTTGGTGTAGGACTCATTTGTTTGAGCGCAGGACTGAGAAAAAGGCTGATTTGGCTTAGCACATGACTTTGATACGAACTGAGCTACTGATTTTGCTGCAAACATATTTGATTTATTCCTTTTTCTAGGTTTTAAAATCAATGAAAACATCCTATTGTTTCTCATCTTCACTTTTGCAATCAATCGAGTGCTAGGAGCTTTGTCCACAATCACACACTCATTGTCTTCCATATAGACTCGGTATCCTTTCTGTACCAATTGTCCAATACTCATAAGGTTATGTTTCAAACCTGCAACATAATAAACATCTTGCATACTTTTTTGCTCCCCATGTCTTGTTAGAATACTAGCAACGTCTTTTCCTTTCACAGACATGATATTGTTATTTCCAAGAGTTACATCACTCATAACTGAATCATCCAAACTAGAAAACAAATCTAGATTCCTGTCATGTGATTACTGCAACTTGAATCCAAATACCATACATCACACGGACTTTATTTTGAAAAATTACATTCAACGGGGGATAAAGAAGGTATTTCTTCGGCAATCCTTGTGCATGTAATAAACATAGGTTTAGAAATAGACCTTCTAACCTGATTTTGATTTTGCCTCCCCTGATCATATTACTTTTTCTTGCAATCATAAGCATAGTGCCCATACTTTTTGCAATAATGACACTGAACATGAGACTTATCTTGTCTCTGACCATAACTATGTTCTTTATTTTGTCCTCTTCCACCTGAGCTTGATGAATCGCCGTTGCGTTCTCTAGATGGACCTCTTCCTCTGCCTCTTGGGACGAAACTACTTCTTCTTTTGCCACGAATATCTGATGTCTAAGATGCAAAATCTTGATCTACACTTGCATGTGATCTATTCATCCTCTGTTCATAATTGATTTGTGATGCATGTAACTCATCAATAGAAAATTGACTTAGATCCTTAGTTTCTTCAATAGCAACAACTAAACGATCAAATTTCATAGGAAAAGTCCTAAGCAATTTTTCAATAATCGTTATGTCTTCAAGAGTCTCACCATGGGATTTGATTTGATTGACTAAGCTAACTACATAAGTAAAAAATGATTCTACAGAATCTGAATCTTTCATTGCTAAATTCTCAAAATCTTTACGAAGTAGCTATAGCTTGGCGATTTTTACTTTCTCTTTACCCTGATATGCAACTTGTAAAGTATCACATGCTGTATTTGTTTGAATGGTTGCTGCCACTATTGGAAGAATTTTTTCGTGCATTGCTTGATGAATATAGAAAAGAGCTTTTCCATCCTTCTTTCGTAACTCCTTCAAAGTATATTTCTATGCCTTAGAAAGTGCAGTATATGTTGTTGCATCTGCGGGCTCTATGTACCCATATTCAATGATCTCGCACACGTCTTGAGATCTGAATAGAACCTTCATGGTCAACGACCAGTATTCGTAATTCTTTCCATTAAATTGTGGGATCTGCATACTGGATGTCGAAGCCATAGCTTGCTACCAATTTAATAAGCTGTTGGACTAACCTGCTCTGATACCAATTTGTAGAAAATCTGCAGTCTTATACAACAAACAACATAAAAGAAATAAACTGAACAATTAAATAACTTGCATAAACAAAAGAATATTCAAACAAACATTGTTGTGTGTAATCTCCATTAATTAACTCATACTCAAAGATGTGGCTCAAATTACAATGAAGTCTATGCGTGCAACACTTCTCTAATTCTACCTGTGTAGATTTCACACTTCTCATGTGTGTGCATACAAAGCAATTACAATTTTTGTTATTTAAATAGAATAACTCACCCACTAATAGCTCTTCAACTGAGCATTCTAAGTTTAAACTCATGTTTTAAAATAGTTGCATGCTATGCATGAATTAAAGCATATTTATTTGAATTAAATCTAATCCTAAAATAGGATAAAGCTAAGATAACTAAGGAAACTAAATTTATTTTTAATATTCTTAAAAAGCTATGATTGGAATTACATACATATTTCCAACAATATTCATACCAACCACAAAAATTCTTACTATCTTTTTCAACTCTTTTCTATTTAAAATATTCATACCTCTTCTGAAAACATTTATTACGCCCTACTGTTAATATAACATCGTGTATACTTATCCTCCATACTTTTCTTTCTATTGGGCCACTGTATCCAACCTTTACTCTTTTGACCAGAGCTACCTCTTGTAGACATTCCAGATCTTTCTCTCCCACAATGCACGCAACTTGATCCCACTCCCAATTAGAGAAGAAGGAACAAATGTCCAGGAAAGCCTCCTGAGCACTTTTTTGAAGCTCATGGTAATCAAATGTCAGAAATCTAGATTCATTGAAAGTGTCTTCCTTGTCATAGTTGAATTCTTCTCCACACCTTATAAGGCAATCAACTATTCTTTCATAAGCTGCAACTTCATTCCTTCTTTTACGGAGATAACGTCCCACCACTTCCAAAAATAGTGGGCAGCTACTGCAGTTTTGTGCTATCAACCTAACATGAGGCCTTGCATCTACAAATGAATATATTGTATAAATTAGGTAAATAAAATAGTGAACAATAAGAATAAAATAAATAATAACAAATAAATAAAGTATTTCAAACTCAAATAGGCACTTCTATGCATATATATCTTCTTTCATGTCAAAGCTTCAGCTCAATACAATCTGTGTGTAATGTGAGCTTTAGCTCAATACAATCTATTTGGGTGTCTTCTTTCATGTCAAAGTTTTATCTTAATATAACATGTGGGTAAAAACACTTACAATTGCCTCTAATATACAAAGTTTTCTCATCTAACAATAAAACACACAACTCTAAACATAGAAAAATCTTAATAATAGAACTAATGGCTAAAAATAGCACATGCTTTTGTTCATGCAAACAAAGCTATTTTTTTTATTTATTTTTATCTTAAAAATAAGGACATCCAATTAAGACTAACTTATGCATGGAAAAGCAAGTTAGTTTTTAATTTTCCCAATAATAACAAAAACATGCAGGGAGAAATTATCTATTTCCAACATTTATCTTTTTGTCTGTATCTATATTCCTGCACAACAATGTAAGGGCTGACTCAATAGAAAGGGATTCAATGGGGTATAAGTAGCAGGGTTTAACTCCGTAGCCTTCAAACACTACTGAGGCATTTATTTTTCTAGCGGTTGCAAAGATCCTCACTTTTCTTTGACTTTTTATCTCCTTAGGTAGGAGCTTTTCCAGATGATCCATGTACAGTATGTTGTCGATATATATGAACATGTCTCCTTTCTCTAAAATACATTTCAGCTCTTTCTGCCCACTCTGATAGTATCTTACTTTATATTCTTTTTGCCTAGTTAAATCTTGCAAAATCTGAGATTGCAATTCCTCAATGTTACGATGTGATGCCATATTCTTGATGAGAGTGACTTTTAAATGTTTCCAGTCCTGTAGATTCAAAGTTGCATACACTTGATCCGCCTTCATGGTTTTACCATCTCCACCTATACCATGCACAACAACCACCACAGCTGGTGTCTTGTCATTATAACACTGGAGGAGTTCCTTCACTTCAATGATCTTGTGATCTATCCCCACATCTACATATCAAAGAAATCAAAAGTTAAAATAACATTTGATAAGTTTGGCGTGGACAAAGAGCGGATAATATACCTTCGGTGTTGTGGTACCGCCACCTGCGCAAGTTCTCATCATGAATTTTTAATACATCATTCACAATCTTGTTCAGCAGCTCTCCATCGTCACTAAGTTGCACCAAAATAATAAAATCAATTAATGCACCATATAAGATTTGATAACTAAGGAGAACGAGTTTTTAATACTTACTCATTATTGTTCACCTCGTAGCCTTTTCTCAAGGAAATTTCGTTGAGTGCTCTGTTCCATTCTACAAGCTTTTCGAAGGTGTATCTACCTTGGAGTACATGATTCACAAGGGCATCCACATACTCTCCTTTCCCTTCAGCCACCAATGGGAGGTCAGAAGGTTAAACATGATAGAATACAAGAATAATCATGGTGCGAGTTGTGAGCATAAATGAGAGCTCGGCCAAACACCAAGGGGAGTGCGCATAATTCTCCGAAAATATGGCAATATGAACCGAAGCACTGCTCATTGCATCTTGTAATCCTGAAGGTATCTCATCGTCTACTTGAAGTCAATGCTTATCTAGACAAACATTTAGTCCCTTAGAAGTTAGTGTGTCATAAATAGCTTGGGCGAGGGTGTCCTTCACATCCGTTCCATGGTGATTGATGAATACATCGCAAAGAGGCTTTGGTGCAGATGCAATTGAAACTTGTGTTGCCAATTCATCAAAATCATTCTCTTGTGGGCGACTTGTGAAAGACGAATTCACTGCCATGTGGATGAAGTGAGATAAATAGTCAACTATCCAGAGGGCATGATCTGTTATAAGGCTTGTGGCCTACCATCATTTCACCTGTTATAAAAATAGAAAAATAAATGAAGTTCGATAGATGGACCAGAGGAAATCCCACATTTATAAAAGGTCAATGCAACTGCTAAAGGAGATATCCAATTATTTTCTGATCTCCCCATGTTTTAATTACATCCATACCTTGGAAAAATATAAATAAATTTTGGCATGTTCCTATTAGAAAAAACGTATAATTTTTGGTGAGTTCCTGTAGTGCCCACTTCCCTTCGACCTCATTTTGTTTTGTTGCTTTCGAGACTGATTACTTCACTTATGGATTATTATGGCTTCTTGACTTAGCATGCTAGTAGATATCATAGACATTGGACTGTTATTGATTTGATCTTTATATGATGCATATGGTTTACTGGTGGACATTTGATGACCATATTTGTATACCTTTGACAGGGTTATTTATCTTTAATTATGACATGTGATATGTTTAATCATATTGATTAGAACTTGATAATTGGACTAATGTGATGATCATTTTGATATAAATGATATGTGGAATAGAAATGTGCTAGAAAGTGTTAGTGATATCATACTTGCATAGATGATAGTAAATCATGTGTCGTTTATTTTAGATTATATTGTATATTTGGCATGAATGTTCTAATGCGGCCAACAGGCCGAAGGAGGTATTCTCTGTTCTGCAGGTATATTATATTCACAACAATATTGGGGAGTGGAGACCAACCACATCGGAATTTGAGAAGAATCCAACTAAGGTCACCATGGCAACAAGTAATTGTGTGTGTGTTAGAATTATCTGGTAAAGGGAAAATTGTGACCTAGGGATCAAGTGTTGTTTTGTTTTAATTTTTCCCTTTTATTATGTTAGTATGTGTTGCTCTTAGTAAGTGAAATTTTACTTGTGTTATTATTCATATTCTTTGGATTGGAGTTTACCCCTTTGTTAGCCATGGGTTGTAGTGGGTTAATTAAGTTAATTTGAAATTGTCCTAAACTAATTAAAAGATGTGACCTAAGAGAGTTCATTATTAGGATTTGAGTGTAGCACACTCTACCCCACATGGGAAACTCGAATTTGGCCTTGGAGGCCAAATTTCAAAGCTTGTGGGACAAGTCAAACTTGTCCCACACCTCTTAAAACCCCATGCCAACCCTACCTATGGGTTGGAAGGCCAAATTTAGGGTCTTTTAGGTGTTTTGGGGGGATAAAAGGGTAAAAATATTAATTGCACTTTCTTTCAAAATTTAATTTTGTCCTTTGAGGGAGTGGGCTTAGTTGGAGTGTGTAAGGTGCTTGCCTTTGTTTCAACCACTTATTAATGGTGCATTGGAATTTGATGTTGACCAAATGATGTGGAGTGGAGGGAAAAGGAGGTGGCATCCTACTTGGAGCCACATCATTCCTCCCTCTCTTCTCTCTATTTATTTGATCCTCTTGTTTGTTTTGGGGGTTGGAAGTTTCTTTTTTTTTTGTCTTTGGTATTTTTGAGAGGAGAGGATTTTGAAGGAGTTGTGGAATTTGGGAGCTTGTTGATACTTGTGGGAATTTTGTTCGAGCTTGTGGATGCTTACTTGACCTTTGGAGGGGATTGAGACTTCATACTTGGAGCAAGCTCTACCATGGAAAGGTAGGGGCTTCACCTTTGTATGCATTATCTTTTTTTTTTTTTGTTATGTGAATGTATATTTATGTTGTGTTGAATTTTGTTGTTGCAATGCTTGTTGGGAATGGGTAGAATGCCTAAGTTGGGAGTGGGAGGAGACTATGGGGAGTTTAATTGAGGGAGGCATAAGAGATCATGTTCTTGAGGAGGGAGTTTGGGTTGGGTGCCCACCTTGTAAGAGAAATGCTTGCATTTTCTTCTTGTTTTACTTTGAGGGAGCCATAAGAGTTGAGGGAGGCATAAGAGTGAATGGAGGGATAAGGGGTACTTGAGGGAGGCATAAGAGTTGTTAGGGGTATTGTGTTTTGCATTGGAGGCTTTTAGGTGGCACCCATTCCCATTGGGAGGCATAAGTGGCCTCCCCATAGGTCTTACTCTTATGGATTTCTTGATAAGCCTTGTAACTTGTTGTTGTGATTGTTTCCCTCTTGTTGAGTTGTTAATTTTGTTTTGAAGGATTATGGAATGTATGTGAAATTTTATGTCAAGTTATGTGGAAGCTAGTAGTTGCCATGAGTTGGATTTTCTCCCATTGTAATGTGGTTGGGGCTCGGGGGCCAATGGAGAGGATGGATTCTCTTCTCCATTGGGTATCTTGGTTGGGAGGAGAGTGTTGCCACTCCCCTTGCTTTGTTGTGAATCAAGCAAACTATGGAGGAGCCACCTTGTTGATGTCAATGTGAAACCACCATGAATGTTTACCCACCTTGAGTGGAGGAAAAATGTAATATTGCCTTGTATTTTAGCTTCCATTATTGTAAAATGATCCCACATTAAGTGGAAAATGTTGTAACAAGTTTTTGAAGGAAAGTTGTATTGAAATGTTAGTAATTCTTATTCTAAAACTTATTGGAAATATTGTTGAACTCTTTTGTGGAATATTTGGAAATTTACACAAAAATATATATATTAGATTCCGTTTTGTTGCTTAAAAAAAAGATGTATTGAAAAGTGAGAATATTAGTGCATTACCTCTTGTTGTATTGTTGATGGAAGGAATTAAGTTTTAACTAGGTTCTAATATGCCAATAAAGTAAATTATACCCTAACTCTATCATTTCTTCTTCATTTAAGAATTTCTTGTAAATCCATTGCAAATTGTAAAGGGGAAATGAAATCAAATCTTTTTGAAAACCCATGCTATGTTTATTGAATTGTGTAGAAGGAAATTCTAATGCAAAGACTATAAGCTTATTAAGTTTAATACCCAATGCTCCTTAATGCATAATAGGGAAAATTGATATTTTAAATATAATTCATATTAAAGTAATAGTAATCTTAATGGAATTACTATTAGTAAATTGTATTAATACTAATATACTATTTATATTTCTCCTATATTTACAAAGAATATTATTATTAACTCCAGCCAAGACATAAAATTAATTATATATAAGCTAAGGAACCTGCGTATGCATTAGTGTTTACGGCGCCCCCCAAGGTCTATGAACGATCATGTATTGCCAAACAAACTGTGCTAAATTACATATAAAATCCTACATTCGTATCATATAAAACAATTAAAATAAGGATACGTCTCTGTAAAGCCACCATGTCATAAGACTGTCCTAGATTGCAAAGCAGACTGTACTAAAATACACGTAGAAATGCTCATTAATTTGCAAAGCAACTGTGCTCCATGAGTATCCTGATGTGAAACAGGCCCGCCTCTTCCCTGAAACATTCACATTATTGCCAGGCAGACTGTGCTTCATGAATGTTCTGATATGAAATAGATCCACATCTATGAGACTCTCTTCTCTGAGCTGCACCGTAAAATGAGTATGTTCTTTATAGAAAATCTTTGTAATATTTTGCTCCAGGTCTCCTCGCAACACTCTCTCACTGCCCTTGATCGGTTTTGATAAAATATCTTGAAGGCGAGTCCCTATGCAAGCCGAGGCCAGGATTCGCACCAAGAGTACACCCCGCAGCACCCAATGAAAATGGAGGTAACCCCACCTGCTCCACTCGCCTGTGGGTTCTTCTACACCCTCCCGAATAGCTCGCGCAGCCAGGGCCGAGTAGAATGAGGAAAAACACCTGTCCCTGCTAGATTTAGCTTCATCTATTAACCACCACATTTAATCTACGCGGCCAGGACAGAATAAATCAGCAGGCCGACTGTGAAAAAAGCACAAGATTTTCATATCCAAAAGCCATTAATGAAGATATGCGGCCAGGTGGCTATTAAATGAGGATAAGAGCTAAGAGTAGCCCAGCACGCCAAGGAGAGGGGGGTTTTCATAAAGTGGCAGGTGGCCATTAAAGCCACCCACCCCCAACCATAATTTTTCAAACATATTTTGGAATTTGAATCCACCTGTCATTTTTTGTATTTTCTGATATTGGCTCCATTTATCATTGTTTGAATATTATTGTTAATCAATGCATTAAAAACAAGACTTACATTATTTATATAGTCTCCTTCTTATCATACATATTTGTAGCCTTAATTCAGAATCAGTTCGCCTAATCTTTCTTGCACCCTCCTCTATAATCTTTGAATACTATTCCTTCTTGCCCATTTGCAATTTGTTTTTATTCTTCTAAGGATGATTCGATTTCCCCCTCCCCAACCATCTCCAAACTAACTTTCGTATCTTGGCAAAGCTCAAGAATCTATGCCATAAATAATGGAACAAACTTATCTTCTCCTCCTACGTGGAAGATTTCTTTTGAGGATTCTGCTAAGAGACCCGATTTATATATATAGAAATTATTAAACTGGTTCTCTTAAATCTTGAACTTCATGCAAAAAATAAATTTAGTCGTAGTTTCGGGTTTTGTGTTTTGTGAAAGCAAGTTCCTAGAGCATCGTCGTCATTTTTTTTCGTGGCGTTATAAAAGGAAATAAATCATTAAGAGAGAGGGTTAGTCTTATCATGCCTATTTTAAAAGCATCCACCAGCAACACATCCAGTAGGGACTGCATAAGCCACACATCACACTGATCCACTTCTTTTAGCTTTGAAAAACACCACTCCAGGCTCCCCTTAAGACGACACAGCCAGGAGGAAAGCAAAGGAGAAAATGCCATTGTCTAACCCCTGCTAACTACACTGGGTGCTGAGATCCAATGGTTTCAAAATCCCCAACAACATCCTCCCAAACTCACGTGGCCAGAGGAAAAATGGCACGCGTGGAAGGAATGATTGGATTCACGTTTGGTATAGGAAAGAGGTGGGGTAGGAATACGCAGCAAGGCAATTTGTGCTTCATGAATATTCTGATATGAAACAGATCCACCTCTATGATATTCTCTTCCATGACTTACATCGTAAAACAAGTAAGGTCTCAATAGAGAATCTTTGCAATAAATTTCATCAAGTCTCCTGGTAACACTCTTACTATCACTTAATCAATTTTGATAAAAATATTTGAAGAAGAATCCCGAATTTGAGGATGCATTCGATACTGAATAGATAACAACATAGTTGGACATCCTGCTTGTTGGAAGTGCTCAAAAAGGATTCTACTATACTGCAACATGCCTGCCACTTGGCTAATTCTTGTTGCAAGTTGTTGCTGTGGATCCCCGATAAGAACACACCTCGTAGCACCCAATGAAAGTGGAGGTAACACGCCTACTTCACTAGCTTGTAGCTTCATCTATAACCACCATATCAAAGCCAACTCGCGAGGGCAGGATAGCAAGGAAGGGCCAGAGCAGGGTAAACAAAATGAGGATATTTACATTACATGCGGCCAACAAGAAAACAATGCTCCTTTCCCCCAAAACGTATCAGGAAACAACATAAAACCATGTCCATATTGTGCTATCGGGCCCTCATCTACGGGGCAGAGAAGAAGTAAATGGTACGCATGATAGGATTCCACGTTTGATACAGGAAAGAGAGGGGGGGAAAATGCAGCCAAGCAAAAATCCCTTCACCACACAACCCATGCGGCCAGGGCAGAAAACAACAGGCAGACCATGAAAGACAACAGATTGCAAATCAAAAATTTAATAAATGGGGCATGTGCGGCCACCAATAAGGAAGGTTGAACATGCCAAGAAGGATGGGGGTTTTTAATGCAATGGTAGGTGGCTATTAAAGCCACCCACCTCCAGCCAACCAAGGAAAAAAATTCAAAAGACATTAACATTCCCTTCCCCACGCCAAACGTGGTACACAAGGAGATCAAAAGGGAGAGACAAGGTCGGTTGGGGACATAAAAATTCATATTTAAAATTAGTAATTTAAAACAATTCTAAGATTGAGGGATCAGTCGACCCAGGACAAGAACGGGGTTGAGTACTTAAATTAAATATTTATGCGAACACCATCACCAAACCATGGCGCCACCACAAAACATACTCTTCCTCATTAGCGCAACGAGGCTCGATCAGTGGGAGTGACAAACAAATTAAAAGGATAATTTAAAGATAACAAAGGATGATATCGATAACAATCGATATAAAGAAAATAATAACAAAATACAATCGTTGATCGATAATACAATCATAATGTCATTATTATTATTATTATTATCATTATTATCATTTTACAGCTTGTAAAATAATTATCAATTATAGTCATAATGGTCAGCAGTCGAGGTCGACGAATTTAAAAGGAATATTATTATTATTATGGGCAATCTCTTTTTTTTTAACTAGACACGCCCTAACAAAACCCAAACGTTATTCCGGCTGCCTACAAGGCTTCAAAGACACAAACTTCATTAAAAAGGAAAAGTAACGATCGTTGCAGAGGCCAGTAGAGGAAGCATTACACAGTCCACACACAGAGGTGTCAATAATGACTTGAGAACGCAAGAAGGAGAGGGAAGGTTATAAAACATCACGGAGACAAGATCTAAGACAACGAAAATACACATAGCCATTCGACGCTCAACAAAAGGGTCATCGCGATAAGAACTAGGGTAAACGCCGAACGGGGCATTACAGTGAAACACTAACTCAGTGTCCCACATATTTCCCAAGGTGGGCATTGTTTTCACAAATTAAAAAACATGAGGAAAAAAGGAACAAGGTCGCAGAAAAGTTTCCATGGTAGAAGGAAATTAGACCTTTGTGGAGTCTACAAGGATTTTCTGTGATTTAAAGAAATAAATTTGTGGATTTTAATTTGAAGGTGGCCAAGTGTAGGACCTACAAATGACCAAGTATGGAAACTTAAAATGTCATGAAAAGTCAACTATTATTATTGTGGGTTGGACAAATCTAGTTTGCCACAGAGCATTCAAAATATACGTAATAAAGAACTTGTGAATGCCTCTAAACTGCAAAATGAAGTGAATTGTCATGTAGCCTCACAATTTTATGAATTACAAGTTGTAAGTTACAAACTTCACTTCCATCCTCATGGCCAATACCCTAAGGACTACCCTTGGTACCCCTAGAGCTCACCAAGGAAAGTGCACACCCTTGTATTTAGATTTTTCAATATTATAAACTACGAAAATAATCTTCACCCCCTAACTACGCATTGGTTTCTTGGCGATGACTTTCGACTAAGAGCTTATAATTACATGAGAATTTTTGCGTTCTCTTCATCTCTCCAAGGACTACATTTTGCATTAAATAAAAGAAGAAAAGGATATTTTTTGAGGATAAACATACATAAAAACACACAGATTGCAAGGAAATAATGCAGTTTTAATAGTTTTTCAGGCATTCAAAAACTCGACCTGCCCAAATTATTACTTATAGTGCCCATACCTTATCCTGTAACCCCAATGGAACACAAACTGAAGGATGATAGGGTACCCATGCCTTATTCTATAAAAATGATAGCATTTCATCCTTGGTAGGTGGTAATGGAAAATTTATGACTGTTTGGTCACTTCCCGTGTTATCTCTCTCACATTATCTATAAATGTAAGTGCTTATACGACATGTCAAAAAATTTTTCCGTTGATTTGGAAGCTCTCCTTTTGGATTTTTTGTTTCTTACCTTCATACCTCTGTCACTCACATTTATGTAAGAATTTTAGACCTCTTCTCTATAAATGTAAATGAAATTTCTAAGTTCCCATATAATTGGGGTTTATCCCATTGAATGCCTTTGCATTTATTGAATATGTTTCACCCTCTTATCTTCCTTGATTTTTATTCACTTATCTCCTTCAAAGCTCTATGTTTTCCTTAGATTCTTATGTGTGACTGAATTTGTATCTTTTAAGGTCATAATTCACGATTGTTCTAGTTTCGGTGCATCACCCTCTTAATTACATTTGGTGGTAAAATAACAAACTAATACTTAGTTATGGTTGGATCCATAGATTTGTGTAGTAGTCTTTTTCAAATGTTTCAATGTCTTCATGAGGTGTTCTAAAGGATAGTGTGTGGGAGGGGAGTTGATTGTAAAAATTAATTGTTAACGCGTAAAAGTATCACCCTAGAATTTGATCAGTGATTTAACAAATATTGAAATAAATATGTTAAATACTAATTATGTAACAATGTGATAAATATATGCAATAAAGTATAGATTTGAACCAAAACAAGTAGGATAATAATAAATTTGAAACCTTAAGTGCAAGAGAGAGGGTAAGATACTTAGCTGATTTGCAATAATTCCAAAGTTGTATCGAGCTAGAAAATTGATGAAATAGGAAGTCACAAAAACTATCACAACCAAGCCAAGAAAATTATGCAATCACTTGAAATGTTGGGACTAGGGTGCCTAGATAAGGTCAAGGGTTTTTGGAGGACTGCAGACCTCTTTTGAGTGCTTGTGACTGCTCAAAACCTCATAAATTGATTTTTATAGTGTCATTTTAATGTGGTTGAACATCACTCTTTGTCACAAGTATGTTGTTGTATATCACCGAGTTCTCCTAAATATTGTAATAAGAAAGAGAACCTACAAAACCCCAAAAAAATCAAATTCTAAATTCTAAGAAAATTATTGCCCTAACAGTTCATTCAAGTTTTTTTCCATATGTTCTCAGACAACTAAGCCACCTATTTCACTCATCTAGTTCCTCAACATTCATCCCAAGATTCCCTCTCACTCGCCTTTACCACAATTTCTCTTACATTGCACAAGAGTAAGGTTCACTAGTCACTTCTTGGTTTGTCTACTCTGTAAACTCTTCATGCAAGCTAAAATCATTGCTAAACACCCTTCTCGATCTCAAGGAGGCATGCCAAGTTTGGCTAACATATATCCACTTGCATGAGGTTTCGTAGGAGAGGTATTCATAATTATGTGAGGCTTTAAGGGGTTGCCTCCACCGTGCCACAATAATAACTATATTCTCACGAATAAACCTGCCGATGATTTGACAATTTCAAAAATGTACTTATCATAATAATGGCAATTAAATCCAACTAATAACAATTAATCATCAATAATTAAATTGGTAACACGACAATCAATGTCTACCATGTGCCACCTCCAAATTTCAAATTTCATTTTGTTTAAATTTGCTTCAAGAAAGGTTAGGGGAAACGAACTCACCATTTTCTTCACACTTTCAAGGTCCAGGATGTCAATTGGCCCCAAATTTGGTAAATATGGATAAATTGGAAAGTCAAATTGCATTTATAAAGACAAACTCAAAGTAAAGGAATGCATTTCATAAGTAATTCCAGTCAAATTTATTTTCTTTTTCTATTAATACCCGCTAAAACTAGCCTTGTTATTACATCTAGATAAAAAAAATTTCTCAGGAGCCGAGGGAGCATTTAAACTTATCACACAAGCATGGGGAGTTCTGTAATGCCCACAATAACGGGCACACAAGACTACATAGGAAAACACAAGATAATTTTTTTTTGACTTGCTTGACACATAACACGACACAACATGTTGTCACCAAGGTTACAACTAACTCTGGGAACTTCTTGTTACGAGGATGACCACAAGGTCAACATGGAAACGTTCACACCCAAAAGGATAATACACTTTTCTTTTTGACAGGACAACATAGAAGTCCAACCACATGACACTCTTACAACTAGGGAAAGCCACAGTAAGAAATGATTGAAGGTTATTTTTTTTGATAAAACACCCTTTAAGTCTTGACTTATGTTTTCAGAGAGATTCAAGATATGATTCGCACAAATTCATCTTACCAATTGAGTTATTTTCTTATACACTGTAGAGTAGTTCACTTAAATTCTTCTTCTTTACGAAAATTATTTGTTTTATTTATTTATTTGATATAGATGGTAATTTAATTCCACAAAGCCATCTATTCACACTTACGTTACTAGAAATCATTCATGCCCTTATGACAACATTGGTTCGCATTCAACAAACTTAAGAGAAAACTACAGGGCACCTTGGATAAAGTTAAAGGAAGAAGGTCAATTGAATTCATCCTTAAGACGTCATTAGTTTTTACCAAGTTTTAATTGGAGCTTGTGGTTTTATCCACAAATATAAATATTTTACTTAGGCTTCACTGAAAGAGCTTTACAAAAGGAAACTATTTACTTTCCAAAAGGCTGAGAGCTAAATTTCGTGGTTTCTAAATTGTTTCCTCCTACTTAATAAATCTTATTATCTTCTAACAACTAACCATTGATTTCCCTTAAACACGTTTAAGAAGTCACCATATAAGGATAATGCTTGCTAGAGTAGCTAGGGTTAAAAAATTATAAAATTTTACTTTACAAGGATGGTTTCACCTTTGATTACTTAAGGAATTGTTTTTTATCAGGTAGATCACCTCTACATTAATTTATTTGAATATGATTTTTAGTTAACTTCCCTAACGGTTAACGACTCCATTTTATTTTACTTATAACACATCATTATAAGGTCTCATAAAGTTTTAACTCAGCATTTATTCTCAAGGGTAAAGTTTAACAATGCTCATATCAATGTAAATATTGAATATTATTTCTCCCAAAGGTAAGTTACCAGTTTAACAACAAAAAGGAAATGACACTTCATCACGTAGTTTTCCGAACATACCAAGGAAAGAGATCTTGTAAACTCCTTTGCATGCAATGTTACAAAATTTACAACGCATTGGACATTTTTACAAGAAACTTCATAAATTGAACTGATGAAACTTTTACACTCTTTTCCTTTAGTCTACTCACATAAACCATTTGCACAAATATTAACTAGAGTTAGCTCGCTAGAACTGAGCATGATAAGATATAATCCTCACCTAATAATTTATGCCATCTAGCATTTACATAAATGAAAGGTTGTAATAATCCCTATCAAATAATTTCTAACATGCATTCAAATCTTAACTGCACATCTCATGATAATACATTTCATACCCATTATTGTTCACTTCCCTAAAATCTGCTTACATATGAACAAAAATTCCAAGTGGCTAGATATACAACCTTAACCTTGCATTTAATCATAATTAAATTACAGTAATAATAATAATGCTCACTTAATACCTTCAATCTACTTCACATATATAAGTATCCAATAATATTATCTTTCAATTAAATAAAATCACCAACGACATTCAGTTTCTATAATAAATACAAGTATCAATCTTATATTATTCATCGATATTACCCAAGTATCAAACCTTCATAGATAATCAATGATATGTAAGTATAATTTTGATATTTATCTCAAAATTTTAAGAATATCCTTATGTTAACAAAGATTCCACCAATCGACAAGTTCATATATTATTTAGATATCCTTTTGGTTGCTTATTACCATGTCCTTATATGTTTCTATTAGTATAAGAGTCCAACTCATTGGAATGAGTTACGATCAACAATATTGTCATATTTGCTAATATGTCAAAGATACATTTGACTAGCTAAGATATGTAAGTGTGGTCCAAGACACCATAAATACAAGTATCAACATTATCTCAGCTCCTTATGAGATGCAAGTATCAATTTTTAGCTAACATAATAATCATCATAAATGCCAGAAAATATTCCACTCGTTAACCAAGTATTTAAATAACATATTTGTCCTTACTGGTTACCTGATAACATAATATATCATGTTATATAATTCAACCTCCACTTGCATATCTCAATTTATGGGTATTAATTATTATTCTATATAATGAAGTTAAATAATTTCAGGTCAACTTATATCCTTACTGTCATACATGGTATGTACAGTCCCATTATGGTAGTTGTCACCTTTACTTAAGGCTGTGTATGAATCCATTTTAGGGTAGTTCTCATAACTTCCCTATTCATCTGTTTTCCTACCAAAAAGCATTTCAACAAGCTTTGAAGTCAAAGTATAGGATAAATTTATAATTTCATATTTCAAGCATTGCCTGAATTCATATGCCTGAGGGCGATCACATGTCAATCAAACTGGAATGTACACATTCATGAGAGTTTGATGTATCCAATATTACTTTAACTGATTCGAAGATCCAAGTAGAGCCTCAAACTTAAGCCATATAATTATCCACACAAGTTAACGTCTGGAGTTCTTACCGTATTCAAAAAGGTCACAAAAAAAAACCCATTAACACATGCTTTAGGAGCATTCCCATCTAAAAATAAGCTCATACTAATAATAATAACGGAGGGCCTGGTGAGGGGTTTTCAATAATCCCCAAGGTAAACGATAATCAAAAGACTCAGATGGTATCTATAAAGACTAGTAAAACCAAGATGACTCTCCCCAAATAGAAGCCCCCAATCGTAATGGGGGTTTATATTATAATAAATCCACATTAAAAGCCAAACACAGTCTTCCGGGAAAATTCCTGTTTTCAAGCCATGTTCTACATAATAAAAACAATACAGTAAATATTCTAAATCTCATTCACACACCACAATATTTTCTACAAAAACCACTATTCACAAGAATAATCATGGCAAAAAGATAAACCAACTTTATAAGATCAATAAGCGAGAATCACTGGAGAGATTTCTTCTTGTCAAATAGTAATTAAGATAAACTGTGAAGGGGGAGAGAGATCAGCTCATGAAATTATGATTATAAGTCATTCGAAACCCATCTCTTTTTGGGCATATCTTTCAAGAAAGAGTCAAGATATATATGTAAATAAATATTATATAATCTCAAGTGTCCAAACATTATTTACTTTGTAAAAAAAAATAACACATCAACATTCCAAAAGAAACCCACATCTACAGAATTCAAACAAAAATTACAGAGATTGATTTACCTAAATACTAAAGGGAATAAACCATTAAGAGAGAGGGTTAGGGATTATCATGCCTGCATTAAAAGCTATATCTCATGGCCACGCACTGCTAGACCCCTTTTCCCAGCAGTTCGAATATTATTTCTCCACCAAACTCACGCTTCTCACCCACAAGGTGTCCTAAATACCACACAAAAGAAACAATAAACATTCCGGTTATCCATGAGTTTAGTACAAGTGTCCAACCCAACTGGCGAGGGCAGGATAGCAAGGAAGGGCTAGAGCAGGTTAAAAAAAAGGATATTTACATTATATGCGGCCTAAGAGAAAACAACGCTCCTTTTCCCCCAAAACGTACCAGGCAACAACAGAAAACCATGTCCATATTTTACGCTATCAGGCCCTCATCTACGGGGAAAAGTAGAAAGTAAATGGTACACAAGGAAGGAATGATAGGATTCCACATTTGGTATAGGAAAGAGGGGGGAATATGCAGTAGAGCTAAAGGTTCAAAACCAACCACGTATTTCCAGCAAGTTTCCATGCCCCTCCTCAATAAGGAACCAATATGCAAGAACCCAGATAAAAAACCAGTCCATGTGACCACACAAAAGAAATATTCCTTCACCACACTCACTCACACGGAAAGGGCAGAATATAGGAGGCGGACCATGAAAGACAACAAATTTGCAAATCAAAAATTAATAAATGGAGGATTTACGGCCACCAAGGAGGAAAGTCCAACATGCCAAGAAGGATGCTTTAAATTTTAACTATTTGTAGTTGGGTGGTTGGGAAGAGTCCAAACGCCATTTACTTGCAACAAGACATGAGAATGAACCTGGTCGGCGAAGGTGGCAGTGGAGGGTAGATGAAAGAAGTTTAAAAGTTTTAAAAACTGGGTAGTCTTCACCATGACATGGTGCCACCACAAACCCCTCCTTATTCAAAGATATGGGATAAACAAAATCTCTACTAACTAAGGTAAGCTCACAAAGCATACGCAAGAAGATTATATTAATAAAACTAGCAATTGCATATGAGTTGCAAATTACATCGGAGAGGATAATAATGTTATGTTTTTGGAATTATAATTTGTGGTGAAATATATGTTATCTTATATTGTTTTAAGTTTTTCTATTATGGGGAGGAGGGATAAGTATAGTACAAATACAACATCTAGAAATAAAACAATTCTTATTATGCTTTGGTGAATGTCCATGAACTTTTTTAAAGCTCCTTTTTTGGCACAGGCTGCGAGCATGCTATAAAAATATTGGACACATGTTGGTTACATTAGGTGAAACATTGTCAATATTTGACTAACATTGAAAATTTCACATGCCATGTTTGAATCTCCCATTGTGAAATGTGTCACTTGCTAGTATAAATCATTCAAACTCACTTTGGTTCCATAGTCACCCTCCTCACTCATGACACTAATATTTATGAGCTTGGCATAAGATTTAACATCAAATTACATTCACAATTCTAACCAAATCAAGTTTGTTATTAAGGAATGTTGTTGACAACTCCTAATCTCAAACATACTCTATTAGCTCTACATTTTCTAAAATTCCAGACAAGGAAAAACCTTGCACCAATTCCTATTGCTGCCATCAAACATCGAATATACATAAGTAAAACATGCATACAAAGTTAAGATGCATAAGAAAGTGTGGAGTGTAGTTGTACCTGCACATGCAACTGCACTTGTACCTGCTACTCCAACATGGCTGTGATGATTTGTAACAACAACCTACTTACTTCATCATTCATATCAAACAAAAACAAAGATTTTAGAGGAAGAGTTTCGAAAGACATACTTCCCGAGGGCGGAGCAGGAAGAGTACGTGGTGAGATTGGTGTGATCATAAAGACAAAGAAAAGTTGAAAATTGGGTGTGGTAGCCGTAGTTGCCTCCTCCTTGGTGGAAAATTAAGGCACTTAGTATTAGCCATGATAGGAATCTCATAATTTAAGTGAATCCCGTAGAAAGGACCTATAATCCAAACATCTGAATATATAGTGGTATATGATTCACAGTTTTCAAGCATGAATATCAACAATCTGAAGTACGTGGATAGTAGGAGAAACATGATGCGTGAATGGGACAATTAGCCAAATTCTTGCATAGGAAATTGTTACTGTCACACACATATTCAAACACAGACTCAGGTAATTGAGGTCAAAGAAAGACAGAGAAGTAGTTGCAATTGAAATTGAGGAAATAGTTGGTATTTGAAGTAGAGAATATCTTACTCGTGTTAAGACTAAATGTTTGGTGGGAGTGGGGAAGTTTAGATCCATAAGTCCACATGGATGGATTTGATACAATAACATGCGGGTCATGTCCAACGTAGCTGATATTTTTGATGACATATATGTTAGCCAGGTTTCTTAGTTGATATTTACTTTGATTGACAATGGATGTAGGAGTTTGGAGTACAACTTGTTATTCATGTGTAACAGATTCAAATTCAATTAAAGCAACATTAACTGTAGTACAAATTACTCAACACTTTCCTAATGAAAACTTTAAACAACTTCTACATAAACAATTTTTTGAAGATTCAAGAAATAAGTAACGGAGGAAAAATTAAGCTAGAGCAAGTATTAAAGTGAAATATAAATGGAGCTTTGAAGTTCCAAAAAACAATATAACTAAAAACTTCACAAAACAAAAATCTGAAAACAAACCATTTTTTTTTTCAAAATAATCCAAAAAATATCAGCTCAATGAAGCCATTAGAGACTCAGAGTAGCAAATTCAAGCCTCCAAATCAGTATAGATCCAAATTAGTCAGTTAAAAAACAAATAAATAAGTAAATCTTAAGATATCATAGAGATAGAAGATCGGATCCTATTTTTGGCTTTAACAACAAACGCTACCAGCTGTAAAAAGTAGTTTGCACTGCAATTGGCAAAAATGAAAAGAATCAAAAGATCGTCAAAATTAAGCTTGAAAATCAGAGACCAAGAGGAATAGTACAAATTTAAGCTCCGTATATGACGAAGGGGAACAATTAGGGGTCCTATTGGGTCTATAGAGAGTTTAACTAGCAATTGCACATGAGTTACAAATTAGGCTAGATAGAATAACAATTTTAAATTTGTTTGAGTTGTAATTTTTGGTAAACTGTATTTTATCTTCAGTTGTTTTAAGTGTGTCATGGGGAGGAGTGAACAATGTAGTATGACTACAACATTTAACAAAAAATTTTCCTCTTTTACCTTAACGGATGTCCATACCCTATGGTAAAGCTCTTAGTTTCTAGGGCGTGGGCGAATAGTTGACAAAGTGTGAGTTGATCGGTTGAATTTTTTGGTGGTTACATTTGGTGCCCAAATAATCCAATGGCTCTTGAGATGACCATGTCTAAAGTTTCTTAACACCATTTGTATCAAGATTAATAAGAAAACGTACAAAGGAAGCTATGAGGTTATTGATCGGGGAGGGACGCAAAACAATATAGTACAACTAGAAAACACCAACCGACAAAGATAGAGAGTGAGGTGTAAAGTTAATACAATGTTGAGGTTGTTAGAGTTTATATGGGTGAAATTAGTACTAGGTGTATAATTTGATGTTATGATTAATATGAGACCAATTCTCAATTACTATTGTCACATAATATGTAAGTATTATTTACGTGTAAGTGACCTCAAATTTCATACAATTTTAATGTTTTGTTATTATATGGATAGGATCAATTATTATTAGATAGATTTTATAAATACTATATCTAAATGATGGTGGGAGATAATCAATCACAATCAATTATGCGGATTTTAATATTAACATACAAAAATTAAAGTAATAACATTACAATCCGCTTCAAATTTAATCTCCATTGAATGGTGATGAAATGTTTCAATCTAGCTACCGTAATGTGTGATGAAAAAATATCATCCAACTTTATTATATAGCTATGATATTTTTATTAGCGATTGACTCTGACTGGAAAAAAAAAACTTTCATAATAATTAAAGGATATCATTAAGATCGAGTTTAAAAAACAACCATCTATTATAAGAACTGACGAACGTTGGCACACCCTCCCCCATTTCTCTTACCTTTTAAATCTATAATCCTCTCTTCGACTATGCATTTTCCATACACAATAATCACCATCATGTACATCTATTCTTATATATTTATTGAACATTGTTGATAAGTATGCCTGTGTAAAAATCTTTCCTATTGATAAGCTTAGTACTCTATTATAATTTCCTCTCATGAATATAAAAAAAAAATTAAATTATATGTATCATATACAGTTCATCTACAAAGGAATCTACCTACGTGGCCTGTTCCTTTAGACTTCTAGCTTCACCCCCCCCACACCCATGAGTAATTGGTTTTCGGACTGTGCCGTGTAAAACTCTAGTAGAATTCTTTCTTCATCTTGCACATCTGCTCAGTGGTGTCAATGAGAGAGGGATTAAGAATAGCCATAAGCTAATACGTTGATTCAAGCTGCGATCTCACTTCAGACTAATTAATGCCAATGCACTCAGATTTCAGGGCTTCTACACCTGTTGACATCTAAGACTTTAAGTAAGGCCTCATGAAGAAAACTCTATCATTTCTTGATTAAAGAAGAAGGTTTGGACCAGAAAGAACATGGTATAGTCGGATTGGTTATACATGTTAAACCACATGGGTCTGTATGGGAAAAAATAGGTTTAGTCTTTTACTGGGAATGCATTTTATGTAAAAATGTATTTTTATCAGGACTTCCAGTTTATGGACTTAATCTTGTTTTCTGAAATCCGCCTTTTCTCCTTTTTGCTAGCTCTTAGCAGTTTACAACTTCACACCGCCATTACATTGGCTTTACTGCAACGATTTCCAGTATAGTCAAAAGTGAATCATGACTAAGTTCCCTTCGTCACAATCAGTGGTTAATAGAAAATACTACTTATTGTCTTAGTTTCTCAAGCTTCAGTGCATTTGATTTATTAATGTGACACATTCGCCTATCATTCCCTAATATTCGTTTTGCGTACGCCTGACCAGTTTGTTCTTACCGGCATTGTGCTGCCATATGCACGTAGCTCAATCGATCCCTATTTCCTAATCAGCTGCGCGCTATGTTGATGACTGTTCTAGCAAGGCAGTCTCTTCAGCCGTCGAGCAACAACTCCCATTTGCTGTGTATATATATACTAAAGCTTTTCCCCTCTTTTTACAAGATTACCAAAGACAATTCATCATAGCTCGAAAAGGTGTTGTCAACGTACTTAATTTTGGTAGTGTATTATTCTATTCGTACCTCAAAGAACAATGTAATTATAATTTTTAACCAATCCACGAGCACATGAGGTTTATGCTTAAGAGGCATAGTTTCAGAATATATAATTCTCCCATGACATTCCACAATTGATCTACATAATCGTCACAACATGTCTTTGCTCGCTATTA
>CM034155.1:502348034-502659816 GCA_019776745.2 Taxus chinensis | reverse complement strand
TTTGCAAAGCAACTGTGCTCCATGAGTATCCTGATGTGAAACAGGCCCGCCTCTTCCCTGAAACATTCACATTATTGCCAGGCAGACTGTGCTTCATGAATGTTCTGATATGAAATAGATCCACATCTATGAGACTCTCTTCTCTGAGCTGCACCGTAAAATGAGTATGTTCTTTATAGAAAATCTTTGTAATATTTTGCTCCAGGTCTCCTCGCAACACTCTCTCACTGCCCTTGATCGGTTTTGATAAAATATCTTGAAGGCGAGTCCCGAATTTGAAAATGCATTGGATACTGAGCAAATAACAATGGTTGGACAACCTGCTTGTCTTAAGCGTTCAAAAAGAGAGAATGGGGCTTGTTTTGCTGGCTGCGACCAGGCTGTCCCCTCGCCTGTAGCACCTTCCACACCCTCCTTTTTTTTTTCTGCGTGGCCAGGGCCGATTAGAACTGATCTCATGCCTTCCCTCTGGTCCGTGGCTTCATCTTTAACCACCACAATGTCTTCACGCAGCCAGGACAGTAAAGAAACGATAGGGCGACTGTGCAGAGTATAGATTTGCAAGATACAAGTGTATTAAATGACTAAAATCCGGTGGCCCAGTTGGTATAACTTGCACGCAAGGGGATGGAGCTTTAATGAATGGCAGGTGGCTATTCAAATCCACCCACCTGCAATCACTCAAGGAAGAAAAAAAAAAATATAATAACAAAAAATAATAATAAAATCGAGAAAATCTGCCTTATAAATTCAGTTGTATGGAGAGTTTTCAATAGATGAAAGTCTTGATAAGAGTTTATTTTATTTTATTTTCCTTACACGTGTGTGAAGAAAAAAACAAGAATTCAACCTTCCCCGTTCAAATTCTTCTAAACCGTGTTTTCCTTTTGAATTAGACCTATACGATACATTAGTGACAGAATTCAACTAGGATGAATTACATTCGGAATTTTTCTTTAATTTCGCTGAATTCCGCTAATTTCACATTTCATGATAATTCTCGGTTAAAAAGTATAGGATAATATATTCATTGGTCATGTTTTGAACCTACATCACGTGTTTGCAAATGATAGTTTGGCCGTGTTATGGCTGTTGGATGATTCAACACCTTTGACCCTTTCCCGTCGAACTCCGTGACCAAAGTAGTTGGTCCATTCAACCACTTGATATGACAATTGTTATTTTCAAAGAGTGGAATAGAGATTCTGGTGAAGAGTAATTTCATTATAACAATCCAAACCTTAACTTTGTTGAAGATGAGACAAAAACAATTGTTTTAAAAAAAAAAATTAGTCGAATTTTGGGTTGTATGTTTGTGACAGCGAGTCCTAGTGCGTCATCGTCGTCGTCGTCTTTGCGGCGTTAAATTTTGGTATCAGAGCTGGGGGTTCGAAGCTTGGACCCTTGGGCACACGCAGAAAACATGAAACGTGAACATTCAACCTAGTGCAGAGTTGACCTTTTTGTTTTTAATATATAAAACCACAATTTTGATAATTATAGGAAACATCAAGTTTAGAAAACTGGCACAAGACCTAGAACAATGAACTAACTCTTGCCTTGATTTGTGCAGGAGGCGCGGATTGGGTGAGGGGTCTCTTCATATAGACCTAGACATACCACCGCCAGAGTAGGCTGTAGCAGCCATCCTACCTCAGATCTTGCAGACACTCCAGGATGTCAATGCCGCTATACGCGGAGAGCCCTTGGGAGGACGACCTGCTAGACATAGTTTGGAGCCATCAGTAGATGCCCAGGCATCCCCTCGACACAACGAGGAACACTGGGCAGAGAACTTCCGTGCGGAGTCAGCTAGGGCAGAGTCACCACAAAGAGGACATGGGGACAGGATCTCAGGACATAGGGACAGGTCTCGGAGCCCTAGACCGAGGGAGGAGCATACAGAGAGATCTAGGATTCATCATACATCAGCTGCAGACCACATCAGGGAGATCCTGAAGTTGCAACCATCTGACTATTTGGGTGATATAGGCGGTTTTCAGGTAGAGGCCTGGTTGGTGAGCTTGAGCGGATGCTTCAAGCTCTGCCCTTGTACTAGCAACACGAAAGCTTGTGTTGCAATCCATCTTCTGAAGGATGGAGCAGGAGTCTGGTGGAGGGCCGAGGAGCAGAAGCTCCATGTTGACTTGGAGACGATTACCTGGGAGCTGTTTGAGGAGCGTTTTAGGAGCATGTATTTACCCAAGAGATTTATTCAGCAGTGGATAGACGAGTTTCATGACCTCCGTCAGGCATCGATGACAGTAGCTGAGTATGAGATTCGATTTCTAGACCTACTCCAGTACATCGACTATATGCAGGATGAGCAGGTACGGATTCACAGGTTCATCCGGGGCCTGAACTTGGATTTAGGTGGTGCAGTGTGCATTCACTGCCCACAGACATTAGCAGAGGCCGTGGAGAAGGCCTATATTGCAGAGGAGACACGGGGAAAGACGTAATAGGCTAGAGACAGAGTTCGGAGCCGAATCCAGCAGATGCAGGATGGTAGGTCGAAGGGGTCAGTTCCTCCTCCACTGGGTGGATAGAGTTTAGGGCAAGTTTCATTCAGGCCACCACAGCAGTAGCAGCAGTAGCAGACCCGCCCACCTTACCGACCTCCTCAGAGATTTGATGCACAGAGAGGACGTAGTATGGGGCCTCCTCCTAGGGGTCCCATCAGGACACAGGGTGCACTGAGAGCTCAGTTAGCAGGAGCTCGTCAGCAGAGACCTCAGCAGTCCATAGCCGGATCGTCAGGATCTGTATCTCAGTCATCTAGAGTACCAACTGGAGCTTCTTCCCACTGGAGGGGACCAGGCAGCTGTTATGGTTGTGGTGTTGTGGGACATCATTGGAGAGATTGCCCATAGAACCCTAACAAGGGTAAGACACAGAGCTCAGAGCCTACTGTTGGAGATATGGCACGGAGTCATCGGATCTACGCAGCGGTCAAGAACCGCCAGGCTGAGCATCAAAGTACTGTGATTGAGACGACAGGTAGTATTGGTAGTATTTCCACCTCTATATTATTTGATTCTGGGTCTTCTGATTCTTTTATAGCACCATCCTTAGTAGAGCGTTGTAGGTTAGTGGTAGTTAGGCAGGGCCGTAGTTGGGACGTTGAGATGGCTTCTGGAGCCAAAATTTCTGTAGACTCCTTAGTCAAGGAGTGTGTAGTGGACTTGGGACCCTTCACCACTACTTCTGATCTTCAGATCCTTCCATTAGGATCTTATGGAATCATTTTAGGCATGGATTGGTTATACGCTCATAGAGCTAGAGTGGATTGTTACCACAAGACTATTGCTTGCATAGATGATCTTGGAGTAGAGTCAGTGATATCAGGAGTTAGGAGGGCCGTATCCATTCGCACCATCTCCGCTATGCAGCTTAAGCGGTGTGCATGATAGGGTTGTTAGATGTTTGCTATTACGGTCAGTGACAGATCAGAGGATGAGTCCAGAGGACCTACCCTCGATGACCATCCCATCTTATCAAAGTTTGTTGATGTGTTCACAGGGGAGCTACCGGGATTACCTCCCCCACGTGAGATCGACTTCCATATAGATCTAGTTCCAGGCGTAGAGCCTATCTCACGAGCACCCTATTGGATGACTACTCCTGAGTTATGTGAGCTCAAGTTACAGCTTGAGGAACTTCTAGAGAAAGGCCTAATCCGTCCTAGTGTATCCCCTTGGGATGCACTAGTGATCTTCATAAAGAAGAAAGATGGATCTCTTCGGTTGTGTATTGACTACCGTCAGCTAAATAAAGTAATGATCAATAATCGTTACCCCCTTCCACGCATTGATGATTTATTTGATCAGATGAAGGGGGCTATAGTTTTCTCTAAGATAGATCTTAAGTTAGGGTACCATCAGCTCAGGATTGCGGAGATGGATATTCACAAGACAACATTCCGTACGAGATATGGCCACTACGAGTTCACAGTGGTACCTTTCGGTTTGACGAATGCCCCCGCAGTGTTTATGAGTTTGATGAATGGGGTATTTAGGACCTTCCTTGATCACTTCGTGCTCATCTTCCTTGATGACATTCTAATTTACTCACGCAAAAGTGAGGAGCATGAGGAGCACCTTCGCCAGGTTCTTCAGTTTCTTCGTGAACAACACCTTTACGGGAACTTGGAGAAGTGTGCGTTCTTTCAGCCTGAGGTGCAGTATTTGGGCCACATCATTTCTGGGGAAGGTATCGCAGTCGATCCTTCCAAGATTCGAGCCATCATGGACTTGCCAGCACCCACTAGTGTGACCGAGGTGTGTAGTTTCATGGGTCTAGTAGGGTACTACAGGAGGTTTGTTCAGGAATTTTCTTGGATTGCGCACCCTATCACTTCTCTTCAGCAGAAAGGGAAGAAGTTTTTATGGTCAGATAGATGTGAGCAGGCTTTCAGTACACTGAAGGAGTGTCTCACGAGAGCACCTATTCTTGCAGTGCCAGATCCTCAGGGTGAGTTCTACGTTTGCACAGATGCTTCCTTGGTAGGACGTGGAGGAGTGTTAATGCAGGAGGGTAGGGTAGTTGCCTTTGAGTCTCATAAACTCAAAGATTATGAGCTCAATTATCCGACCCATGACCTTGAGCTTGCAGCAGTGGTACATGCCTTAGTACGGTGGAGACATTTTATTCTTGGCTAGAGATTTACACTCAGGACAGATCACTTGAGTCTTCACCACCTCTTCACGCAGCCCAATCTCAACGCTCGTCAGCGGCATTGGATGGAATTACTCTGTGAGTATGACATGGAGATAGAGCATGTGAAAGGGAAGGAGAATGTGGTTGCAGATGCCTTCAGTAGGTAGAGACATGTGGCTATGGCCACCTCAGTGGGCACAGATTTGCGGAGTAGGATCTTGCAGCAACTTCCTCCTGATAGTTTCTACCTTGCAGCCAGAGCAGAGATTGAGTCTCAGAGACCCCTTGAGGGGATATTTGATGGATTTTCATTAGAGGCAGATGGCCTTCTCAGACACAGAGGTCGGATATATGTTCCTTTAGATGGAAGCTTGAGACATGACATTTTGATAGAGGCTCATTGTGCACCTTATTCAGCCCATCTCGGGGTGAAGAAGATGCACGCCACCTTGAGACAGTTATATTTTTGGAGAGGAATTCGGAGAGACGTGGCCTCATTTGTGTCCCGCTGTTTAGAGTGCCAGAGAGTGAAGGCCGAGCATCAGCATGCAACTGGCCTTCTCTATCCTCACGCCATACCGTAGTGGAAGTGGGACACCATTTCCATGGACTTCATCGTTGGGTTACCTATGTCGAGATACCATCACGACGCCATCATGGTCACGGTGGATAAACTGATGAAAGTAGGTCATTTTTCTCCAGTGAAGACCACCTATACAGCAAGTGCTATGGCACGAGTATACCTTGATGAGATTGTCAGATTACATGGGATCCTGCGGAAGATCATTTGCGACCGCGACCCTTTGTACACATCCCATTTCTGGACCACCATGCAATATGCCCTCAGGATGAGGATTAATTTCAGCACAGCTTATCACCCTGAGACAGATGGACAGACAGAGAGGCTGAATCAGATTTTGGAGGATATGCTCAGGATGTACGTGATGGATCATCAGTCGAGATGGGAGGAGTATCTGTATTTGGTGGAGTTTGCCTACAATAATAGTTTTCAGAGTTCTATAGGCATGGATCCTTTTCAGGCATTATATGGTAGGGAGTGCAGGACACCTCTTAGTTGGGATAGGATTGAGGACAGGGTTTCCCTCAGGCCAGCATTATTATAGGATATGAAGCAATAGGTTACCTTGATTAGATAGAGATTGCAGGAGGCGCAGGATAGACAGAAGAAGTATGCAAACCAGCATAGGACAGATCGCAGCTTTGAGGTGGGCACAAAGGTGTTTCTTTGTGTCAGACCGCAGAAGAGCCCTATCTGTTATGGAAAAGGTTCTAAGCTTGCTCTTAGGTTTGTGGGTCCCTTTGAGATCTTGGAGCGCCTTGGCCCCTTGGCCTATCGTCTAGCATTGCCACCTAGCTTATCTCGCGTCCATGATGTGTTTCATGTTTCTGTGCTTAGGAGATATATTTCTAATCCTTCTCATGTGCTAGATTGGACTACATTGCAGGTGCAGGATCAGGGGTAGGTGATGGTGGAGCCCGCGCGCATTTTAGATCGCAGGACCCTGGGCCTTCGCAGCAGAGAGATTGATCAGGTTCGGGTCCAATGGGACAGGTATGATGAGACTGCAGCTACTTGGGAGGATGCTAATTCGCTACGAGGACAGTTTCCACACCTTTTGTAGTGACTTCCAGGAGGAAGTCGAGTCTAAGGGGAGGGGGATGTATTGCCCACTTCCCTTCGACCTCATTTTGTTTTGTTGCTTTCGAGACTGATTACTTCAGTTATGGATTATTATGGCTTCTTGACTTAGCATGCTAGTAGATATCATAGACATTGGACTGTTATTGATTTGATCTTTATATGATGCATATGGTTTACTGGTGGACATTTGATGACGATATTTGTATACCTTTGACAGGGTTATTTATCTTTAATTATGACATGTGATATGTTTAATCATATTGAGTAGAACTTGATAATTGGACTAATGTGATGATCGTTTTGATATAAATGATATGTGGAATAGAAATGTGCTAGAAAGTGTTAGCGATATCGTACTTGCATAGATGATAGTAAATCATGTGTCGTTTATTTTAGATTATATTGTATATTTGGCATGAATGTTCTAATGCGGCCAGCAGGCCGAAGGAGGTATTCTCTGTTCTGCAGGTATATTATATTCACAACAATATTGGGGAGTGGAGACCAACCACATCGGAATTTGAGAAGAATCTAGCTAAGGTCACCATGACAACAAGTAATTGTGTGTGTTAGAATTATCTGGTAAAGGGAAAATTGTGACCTAGGGATCATGTGTTGTTTTGTTTTAATTTTTCCCTTTTATTATGTTAGTATGTGTTTCTCTTAGTAAGTGAAATTTTACTTGTGTTATTATTCATATTCTTTGGATTGGAGTTTACCCCTTTGTTAGCCATGGGTTGTAGTGGGTTAATTAAGTTAATTTGAAATTGTCCTAAACTAATTAAAAGATGTGACCTAAGAGAGTTCATTATTAGGATTTGAGTGTAGCACACTCTACCCCACATGGGAAACTCGAATTTGGCCTTGGAGGCCAAATTTCAAAGCTTGTGGGACAAGTCAAACTTGTCCCACACCTCTTAAAACCCCATGCGAACCCTACCTATGGGTTGGAAGGCCAAATTTAGGGTCTTTTAGGTGTTTTGGGGGGATAAAAGGGTAAAAATATTAATTGCACTTTCTTTCAAAATTTAATTTTGTCCTTTGAGGGAGTGGGCTTAGTTGGAGTGTGTAAGGTGCTTGCCTTTGTTTCAACCACTTATTAATGGTGCATTGGAATTTGATGTTGACCAAATGATGTGGAGTGGAGGGAAAAGGAGTGGCATCCTACTTGGAGCCACATCATTCCTCCCTCTCTTCTCTCTATTTATTTGATCCTCTTGTTTGTTTTGGGGGTTGGAAGTTTCTTTTTTTTTTGTCTTTGGTATTTTTGAGAGGAGAGGATTTTGAAGGAGTTGTGGAATTTGGGAGCTTATTGATACTTGGGGGAATTTTGTTTGAGATTGTGGATGCTTACTTGACCTTTGGAGGGGATTGAGACTTCATACTTGGAGCAAGCTCTACCATGGAAAGGTAGGGGCTTCACCTTTGTATGCATTATGTTTTTTTTTTTTTGTTATGTGAATGTATATTTATGTTGTGTTGAATTTTGTTGTTGCAATGCTTGTTGGGAATGGGTAGAATGCCTAAGTTGGGAGTGGGAGGAGACTATGGGGAGTTTAATTGAGGGAGGCATAAGAGATCATGTTCTTGAGGAGGGAGTTTGGGTTGGGTGCCCACCTTGTAAGAGAAATGCTTGCATTTTCTTTTTGTTTTACTTTGGGGGAGCCATAAGAGTTGAGGGAGGCATAAGAGTGAATGGAGGGATAAGGGGTACTTGAGGGAGGCATAAGAGTTGTTAGGGGTATTGTGTTTTGCATTGGAGGCTTTTAGGTGGCACCCATTCCCATTGGGAGGCATAAGTGGCCTCCCCATAGGTCTTACTCTTATGGATTTCCTGATAAGCCTTGTAACTTGTTGTTGTGATTGTTTCCCTCTTGTTGAGTTGTTAATTTTGTTTTGAAGGATTATGGAATGTATGTGAAATTTTATGTCAAGTTATGTGGAAGCTAGTAGTTGCCATGAGTTGGATTTTCTCCCATTGTAATGTGGTTGGGGCTCGGGGGCCAATGGAGAGGATGGATTCTCTTCTCCATTGGGTATCTTGGTTGGGAGGAGAGCGTTGCCACTCCCCTTGCTTTGTTATGAATCAAGCAAAACTATGGAGGAGCCACCTTGTTGATATTTGAAGCATTGGAACCTTGTTGATGTCAATGTGAAACCACCATGCATGTTTACCCACCTTGAGTGGAGGAAAAATGTAATATTGCCTTGTATTTTAGCTTCCATTATTGTAAAATGATCCCACATTAAGTGGAAAATGTTGTAACAAGTTTTTGAAGGAAAGTTGTATTGAAATGTTAGTAATTCTTATTCTAAAACTTATTGGAAATATTGTTGAACTCTTTTGTGGAATATTTGGAAATTTACACAAAAATATATATATTAGATTCTATTTTGTTGCTTAAAAAAAAAGATGTATTGAAAAGTGAGAATATTAGTGCATTACCTCTTGTTGTATTGTTGATGGAAGGAATTAAGTTTTAACTAGGTTCCAATATGCCAATAAAGTAAATTATACCCTAACTCTATCATTTCTTCTTCATTTAAGAATTTCTTGTAAATCCATTGCAAATTGTAAAGGGGAAATGAAATCGAATTTTTTGAAAACCCATGCTATGTTTATTGAATTGTGTAGAAGGAAATTCTAATGCAAAGACTATAAGCTTATTAAGTTTAATACCCAATGCTCCTTAATGCATAATACGGAAAATTGATATTTTAAATATAATTCATATTAAAGTAATAGTAATCTTAATGGAATTACTATTAGTAAATTGTATTAATACTAATATACTATTTATATTTCTCCTATATTTACAAAGAATATTATTATTAACTCCAGCCAAGACATAAAATTAATTATATATAAGCTAAGGAACCTGCGTATGCATTCGTGTTTACGGCGCCCCCCAAGGTCTATGAACGATCATGTATTGCCAAACAAACTGTGCTAAATTATATATAGAATCCTACATTCATATCATATAAAACAATTAAAATAAGGATACGTCTCTGTAAAGCCACCATGTCATAAGACTGTCCTAGATTGCAAAGCAGACTGTACTAAAATACATGCAGAAATGCTCATTAATTTGCAAAGCAACTGTGCCCCATGAGTATCCTGATGTGAAACAGGCCCGCCTCTGCCCTGAAACGTTCACATTATTTCCAGGCAGACTGTGCTTCATGAATGTTTTGATATGAAACAGATCCTCCTCTATGAAACTCTCTTCTATGAGCTGCACCGTAAAATGATTATGTTCTTTATAGAAAATCTTTGTAATATTTTGCTTCAGGTCTCCTCGCAACACTCTCTCACTACCCTTGATCGGTTTTGATAAAATATCTTGAAGGCGAGTCCCGAATTCGAAAATGCATTGGATACTGAGCAGATAACAATGGTTGGACAGCCTGCTTGTCTTAAGCATTCAAAAAGAGAGAATGGGGCTTGTTCTGCTAGCTGCGACCAGGCTGTCCCCTCGCCTGCAGTGCCTTCCACACCCTCCTTTTTTTTTGCTACGTGGCCAGGGCCGATTAGAACTGATCTCACGCCTTCCCTCTGGTCCGTGGCTTCATCTTTAACCACCATAATGTCTTCACGTGGCCAGGACAGTAAAGAAACAACAGGGTGACTGTGTAGAGTATAGATTTGCAAGATACAAGTGTATTAAATGACTAAAATTAGGTGGCCCAGTTGGTATAACTTGCACGCAAGGTGATGGAGCTTTAATGAATGGCAGGTGGCTATTCAAAGCCACCCACCTCCAATCACTCAAGGAAGAAAAATAATAATAATATAATAACAGAAAATAATAATAAAATCGAGAAAATCTGCCTTATAAATTCAGTTGTATGGAGAGTTTTCAATAGATCAAAGTCTTGATAAGAGTTTATTTTATTTTATTTTCCTTACACGCGTGTGAAGAAAAAAACAAGAATTCAACCTATCCCGTTCAAATTCTTCTAAACCGTGTTTTCCTTTTTGCATTAGACCTATACGATACATTAGTGACAGAATTCAACTAGGATGAATTACATTCAGAATTTTTCTTTAATTTCGCTGAATTCCGCTAATTTCACATTTCATGATAATTCTTGATTAAAAAGTCTAGGATAATATATTCATTGGTCATGTTTTGAACCTACATCACGTGTTTGCAAATGATAGTTTGGCCGTGTTATGGCTGTCGGATGATTCAACACCTTTGACCCTTTCCCGTCGAACTCCGTGACCAAAGTAGTTGGTCCATTCAACCACTTGATATGACAATTTTTATTTTCAAAGAGTGGAATAGAGATTCTGGTGAAGAGTAATTTCGTTATAACAATCCAAACCTTAACTTTGTTGAAGATGAGACAAAAACAATTAAAAAAAAAAAAATTAGTCGATTTTCGGGTTGTATGTTTGTGACAGCGAGTCCTAGTGCGTCATCGTCGTCGTCGTCTTTGCGGCGTTACAGTTCCTATTAGAAAAAATAGTATTTATACATTGTCAACTTCAATCCAGAAGCCACACAATAAACACCAAAAACTTCTACAAAAATTTCATTTCATCTTCATTTTACAGAGAGAGAATATTGCCATCAACAAAGTGAGAGATAAAAGAACATAGTTGTGATGAGGCAAAAGAATGCTTCTAATTTCACTCAACAAGTAAACCTTTTCAAAAATGAATTCCAGACGAATAAGAAAAGAACTAGTTATAGAATCACTAACAATTTTTTTTGTTATATTAGAATCAACAAAGAGTAGTTTATCATGGTTAATTAATGTATTTCCAAAATTAATCTGAAACATTAATCGTAGCAAAAAGGAAAATTAAATTTTATTTCATGCCTTATCAAAGTCGTGTTAAATAGGATACGGTCTAGGCCAAATATGAGGCTTAGTAATCAACTAACCAATCATCACATAAATTGTTAAGCATAATTGACCTTCCACTTTGTTCATGTCTAATAATTTATCTAATCATTAGAATTATTTTAGAAGTTAAATAACTAGAAATAATTTTGTATGTGGTAATAAGTGATATGAAACTAATGGCCAATAGAATATCTAATGATTCTTTTTGAAGTTAATATATGATGTGATCAAAATTATTTTTTGTGGATTAAAGTATATAAATGTGTTTCATTAGGTTGCCAAATTTTGTTATAAACAATCTATTAAATAATTTTTCAATATAATTTGAAAATTTTAAATAGTCAATGGACGCATTGCCTAATTATACATTTAAGGTCTTAAAAACGTGTCTTGTTATTTTATGTATTTGGTCAAATTGTGTTTTAATAATAATATTTTTCCAAGTCTAGTAGATCTAACCATGCCAACTTCAAAGCAGTGTTTTAAAAACTGGTCAAACCAGAACCGAAACTGGCTCGTTTGACCGGTTTGATATTTTTAAACACGAACCGCTAATGAAACCGGATTGGTTGACATATTTTAGCCCAAACTGCTGGTTTATGTCTGTTTTTCCTTATACGGCGGCCAGTTCAAAAAACATTTTAAAAATTGTTTTCTTTTATTTTTTATTGTCTCTAAACCCTAATTTGGTGTTATAAATACACCCCACTCTAGTCACTTCACACCTCTCTCGCCAAGCATTTGTGAGCATAAGATTGAAGCGTTTATTTGTTGTAGTGAGCTTGAAAGTTGGAGGCTTGGAGCTTGTTTGGCATTTGTGGGCTCTTTGTGGTGATATTGGCATCCATTTGTGAGCACCTCTCTTATTTGCAAGGATTTAGAGGATTGGGGCAACATTGAATAGTGTTCATTTGGAGTTGTTTGGCATCAAGTGTGGGCTCTTTGTGGTGGCATTTACATCTACATTTGTAGTGTGGGCTCTTTGTGGTGCCATATACAAGCTTGGAGCATTTCTTCACCTCATTTGTGTGCACATTGAAAGGTATGCTACATTTTAAACTTGCCCCTTATTTTTAAATTTTATTAAAAAGAAATATGAAATTTATTTTGTTTTTATTTGCATTTGCAATGCCGCCCCCCCCCCCCCCCCCCAAAAAAAAAAAAAAAAAAAAAAGACCCTACATGGGCCCATGTACATGTAATTGATGATCAAGTTTTTTGTAAATATTGTAAGAAACACATCAAGGGGGGATTCATAGGTTGAAACAACACTTGGTTGGTCAAAGAGGCCAAATTACCCCATGTGAGGTACTTGATATTGATGACATTAGGTTGGAAATGAAAAACATGCTTGAAAAACATAGAGAAGAGAAGGCTAGGAAAAAAGAGATGGAAGCTGAAATAGGGAGAAGGAGGGAACATGCCTGGAGTGTTGAAGGATCTTTCTTTGACCGTTCTGTGACTGTTAGAGACCCCTTTCAGTCTATGCCTCCCCCATCCACTCATAGTCAATAAAACCGACCTCAAAAAAGAAAGACCATTCAAATCTTTTTTCCATCTTCCACGCCTACTACTGCTAGTGCCTCCATGCCAACACAAAATCAACCTACCTTGGATAACCTTTGGAAGAAGCAATACAAAAAATCAGCTTTTGAGTACATTGCTAGATGGTGGTATGATGCTGATATCCCTTTCAATGATGCCTGCTCACCTTATTACCAGCCGATGTTTGATTCCATTGTTGTTGCTGGTAAGGGCTTTAAAGGGCCTAGTATGCATGACTTGAGAGGATCACTTTTGAAGAAAGAAGTTACATTCATAGATGAATATTTAAAAGGTTGCAAAGCTTCATAGGCCAAAACAGGATGCACTATCATGTCAGATGGGTGGAGTGATGGAAAGAACCACGCAATAATAAATTTTCTTTCCTCTTGTCCACAAGCTACAATGTTTTTGAAATCAATAGATGCATGTGATAGGGTGAAAGATGTAAATTTATTGTTTGAGATTTTGGATGAGATTGTTTTCGAGGTGGGGGTGGAAAATGTTGTACAAATCATAATAGATAATGCATCTAACTATGTTCTTGCTGGTAAGATTTTAGAGGCTAAACACAAAACAATATTTTGGGCTCCATGTACTGCACATTGCATAGACCTCATGCTTGAGGATATAGGGAAAAACTATTGGATCAAGAACACTATAGAGCATGGCAAAAACATCACCAAATACTTCTATAATCAATCATGGGTATTGAACCTAATGAGGAAGAACATTGAGGGCATAAAACTTGTTAGGCCAACCATCACGAGATTTGTAACAAAATTCCTCACGTTGCAATCTCTTATTTCCTAACAAAAAAACTTGAAAAGGATGTTTTCAAGTGATGAATGGAATGCATCAAAGTGGAGCTAGAAACAGGATGGGAAAGACACAAAGAAGAAACTTTTTGATAATTTATTTTGGAAAAAAATAGTAGAGATTGTGAAAGTTGTTGAGCCTCTTATTAAGGTGTTGTGGTTGGTGGATGGGGAAAAATTAGCCATGGGCTATATTTATGAGGCTATGGATAAGGAAAAGGAGTAGATAACGGAAACATACAAAGACAGGGTAACTAAGTATGGGCCTATATGGGAGATCATAGATACTAGATGGAACAATCAATTCCATCTGCCTATACATGCAACTGGGTGTTTCTTGAACCCAAAATATAATTACAGAGCTTAGCTTGGAGAAGATCAAACAGGAGAAGTAAAAGATGGTTTGTACAAGTGCCTAGAGCGCATGGTCCCTGATGAGATGCAACAACTTGAGGTTCACCTATAAATCAGCTTCTTCAGCAGAGCCACATGAACCTTTGGGAAAAACCTTGCAAAGATTGCAAGGGATGTTGACCAACCAGGTAAGAAATTCTATGTTTTTTGAAGTTCATTTGATTAAAATTTTTAATGAATAATCATAAATTTTTAGCATAAGAGTTTAAGACAATCTTTATCTAATTTTTTGAATTACGCTTTAACCTTTAAGTTATAAGTTTATGTTTTACATTTAATTTTTAACTGTGTTTTCAACTTTTTATCGTCATTGTTTACTAATTAAACATTTACACTTTTTATTGCAGCACATTGGTGGGATTCATTTGGTAGTCAGTGTCCTCAATTGCAAAAGTTTGTAATTATTATCCTGAGCCAAACTTGCAATGCTTTTGGGTTCGAGTGCAACCGGTCTGTCTTTGAGCAGATTCACATGAAGAAGAGAAACTGTTTAGAACAACAACGATTGAATGATCTTGTCTTTGTGTAGTACAACCTTCAGTTAAGGCACAACCAGTTGTTGAACCGAAGACCTAATATTGATCCCATTGTCTTGGATGATATAGATCCAACCTCAAAATGGGTAGAGGAGAGTCAGCCAACAGAGTTTGATCCCGATGACTTGGAGTGGATGGGTTTGGATCAAGAATCTTATGAGCCATTAGTAGCACTACCACCATCGTCACGAGACATAGCAGGCACTAGTCACACTCGTGCTACTCCTTGACCCCGTGTAGCTCCAATTGTTGTAGATGTACATGAGGATTTGGATGAGTCTGAGTCAGAGCTAGAGGTCGGTGTTGATATTGATGAGGATGACCTTGAGGATCCCATTTCCAGCAGTGGTGTAGAGTTTGATTATTGATAATTGATGTCATCTAGTTTATTATAGAGTTTTGTAACTTGTAGTATTTGTAATGTATCAATGATCATATCATGTTGTTTTTTTGGAGTCTCAAACTATGGAGGCCATTTAGATCCTCATTGTTTATGTATTTTGTTTCAAAATCTCATCTATGATATATGTATTGTGTATTGGACTTGGAGTTCGTGTCATTTTGCTATAAACACCTTTCTTGCATATATATAAGAGAAAAATTTACATATTATGTGTGTAATTGTTGGAATTATGGTTTTTAACCTTTCAAATATATTATTTTCATTAAAAATATAAAAATTTATGTATTTTTTAGTAAACCGGTTCATTAAGTTTGAACCGGTCCAGTTCCGGTTCAGTTCTGGTTTGGACCTCAGCTAGTTCCTAGTCCGGTTCCAATTTTTAAAACATTGCTTCCACGTAGACTATGTATAATTCATCATGAATGAGTTGTCATAGGGCCTACAACAACTTAGTAAGGAGTCCATTAAGTCCTAAACTTCTATATTTGTCTATGGGAAAAAAGTATATTATTTCAAGTTCCTAAAGAGTCAAGAGGAGGTTTAAAATTTAACTCTATCAAATGATACTTTAAGAGAGAAAAAACTTATAAATTTTTATCATCATTAGATTGGAAAAATAATATCATTGAAAAGGGTATCCCGAGATAGGTCTAACAATGAGAGAAACACATATGATTGTTACCATCGATAATGGATTCCATTGTACCATGATTGTCATTAAGCTAAGTAGTTGGTATAGAAGGGGTATAGCCCAAAGTACTAGTATGGTACGTATCTGATATAGATATGTTTTGATACGGAAGGGGTATATGAGCCAACACACGATTGTGTAGGGCAATGCCTTCCCGTCTGGCACACAGCTGGAAGAGTTTCTCTTTCACATGGCCCCTATCCTTCAGGACTGGGTAGATTAGCCGAGAGGCTTCCTTAAGGCTGGGTGGAAGCAAAACGGTTTTCACGAGGAGCATTCCCTAGAGATTCCCACCGGCATGGTGGGGTTGGTATCGCTAATTGCATACAATAGATGATGTATGTTACTTAGCAGGGAGGTAACAAAGATCAGGTTTCACTGTTGTGTGCAAGATCAGAGTCGTAATATGAAGTCAAGGGGTTATTCCCGAAGACTGTGCTTGCCCCTGACCATTCTAAGCAAGGAACTCTTCCAGTTCTGGAAAATCAGGAAAAAATATGTTCTGAAAATGTACTTGGGAGACATACCCAGGGAACCCAGGGAGTCAATTTATATATAAAGTAACATAAAAAAAATCAAAATATTTTATTATTTGTAAACCTAAAAGTGAAATAGAATTGAATTAAAAAAATAAAATTTACCTCTCATTCCTTGCCTCTCTAAATTTTATTTTTCTCATTTAGAGTTTGATACTTCATCATAAAACATTGCAATCATTTTCCTAAGCTATTATGAGTTCCTATTTACTACTAAGGTCATTGAGAGGACAATATATGGATAATTCATTGAAGGTAAGATTTTAAGTTAATAACTTTCAAGTTAGATTTTAATTTTTGGTTTTCATTTTGTTTCTAATCTTTCACTCACTTCATTCTTCTTTTTATGTTTTGTTATTTCATTTTAAAATTTTAAGTCATTTTAAATTTTAAATATTTAATATATGTTATGCCCTAGGGCATAGAGTTTATGTTTTTTTACCCAATATTTTATTCATTTATGTTGTCAAATTTTAAACAGGTATGTAGAAGTACATTGGCAACAAGTTCAACCTCCTCGAGGCAATCCCTAATCACCATTATGTTAACATGTCACAATACTAGAACAACTTTTAGGTGGTGGGTGTTATATTTTTAGATGTAATGATTGTGAAATGGTATTCAAAGGCTCATAGAGTTAGGTGAAAGGTCACTTGTGTGCAATACTAGGTCACAATATAAGAACGTGCTAGGAGAAAAATAACGTAGGGACGTCAAAAACAAATATTTTGTGATATATCAAATAATAAGAAGATGTAGATTCAACCTTGGATTTGAAGATGTATCGTCTATTGTTAATAAAAAGGAAGCTCATATCAATCAATGGAGCCTCATGTTTCCCAATTTAGTATTGGTTCCTTAGTTGTAAGCATGCCACATCCATTTTTGACAACTACCTCCATGCACAATAAGGATTCACCTCTTTCATGAAAGAGTAGGACAAAAGGACCATTAGAAAAAGGCTTTTAAAATGAAAGCAAAGATATCACAGATGAGCACATCGTAAGATGTTTGTATGTGAATTGGCATTCAATGTTGTTAGGTCACCATATTGGAAAGAGATGGTGAAAGTAATCAATGCGGCCCCAAGACATTACAAAGGATTAGGTTATGAAAATATCCACACAACCCTATTGTAAAAGAAAAGAAAGTACGTGAAAACCTCATTGCAATAAATTAGCGACTCATGGGCCAAAACTACACCATCCAATATTGTTTTTGATAGATGAAAAGATATAAAAAACCACCCTTTGATCAATGCAGTTATGTAGTATGCCCCAAAGGAGCAATTTTTAAAAAAATAGTTGATTGTGAGTGGAAAGGGAAGGATGCCCATGTTTCATTGCCAACATCCTCTTTGAATCCATTGAGGTGGTGAGGCCTCAAAATGTTGTCCAAGTCATACCAAATAACTCCAAGAATTACAAAGTAACAGGGATGTCAATTGAGATAAGATATGGGCATATTTTTTAGAGTGGATTCGCAGTGGGTGAAGAGATCCTAATGTTGGTGACCAACCACCACCAATCATAAGGCATCTTTAGATTCTTCTCACATTTGAAGCTAGTAAAGGTAAGAGAAGCTACCTTTATTTTTGTTATAATTTATAATGTAATAGCTTTCATTTTTAAATATAGTTTAAAAAAATAATTATTATTATTATTTTTTTTTTCATTTTTCATTAGGTTGTAGAGACTCGATTCACATCACACATGATCATCTTGAGATTTGTGAAGGTGTGAGAGGCACATAACATGATGGTAAATTCCAACCTATGGGTTGTATGGAAGAAATCAAACACTCTACGAGCCTAAAAAATGAATCCAATGATCTTAAATGACACATGGTGGGATCGAGTAAAATATTTGTTCAGTTTTGTTGAACCCATTACGACTATGATCCACTTTATTGACATAGATCATCCATGTATGCGAGATATATATATATGATGGTATCGAATCAATGATTGAGAAGATAAATTCCATCATAAAATTAAAAGAACAAGATCCTTAAGGAAAATAATTTTAAATAAGTGCAATAATTCCTCATTGAGCGGTGGAATAAAATGACCACCCCACTACATCTACTTGCCTTCACATTAACACCTAAATTCTACATCATAGAGATGCTTTCTTTACTGAAGAGGATAGAACCATGTATGGATGTGAAATCCAGTGAGGGATACCTGTTGGCATTGTCTAGGCTCTTCCTTAATCCTAAGGTTGAGGACATGATTATGATAGAGTTTGCCAATTTTGTAACAGAGATAAGGCATAACATTCTCACTCTTTATACATCTTGATGGATGCTCATATGCGGTGGCACCACCATAAACATGCATCTATGTACTTGCAACCTCTTGCAATCAAGGTATTTGTATTGGGAAGTTTATAATTTTTTAATTCTCTATTTTGTAACTTTTAGTTTTTTGAAATTCAAGTTTGAGTTTTTTATTTTGCAATAACTTTTCCTCAATAGGTTGTAAGTTCATCTTCCTCTAAGCATAACCAGAGTACATATACCTTCATCCACTCACAAAAACATAAGTTGGGGGCTAAAAGGGCCAAAAATGTGCTATATACTCTCCAACTTGCACCTTATATCCCACATGCAATAGAATTACAAGGGTCAACAAAATATTAAGAGATTGATAGAGAGATAGCTGACTTGGATACTTATATTTCCCCCTATCATTAGATAATGATGGATTGAAGACTTATTTGGCATTGTGATACCTACATGCACAAGGAGATGCTATTGGTAGTGTCCCTAGTGGTAGTGGTTCGAGTCTATGTGGTTCTAATGAACCACATAATGATGATGCTATTGATGTTGATGCTCTTGCTAAAGATGAATATGATGAATATTGAAAGGTAGTTTCAACTTTGATCATTGGTGTAATAAATGAAATTTGATATCATAACATTGTGTTTAATTTAAATTTTAATCTTTTAACTAATTATGAGTTTTTGTTTGTGGTTATTTAGTGTTGGGCTCATGATTTATTGTATTTTTTATTCTTTAAGTCCTTAAGGAGAGTGCACAAAGGTAACTATATAAGGAGAAGGATAGGAAGTATGCATGTTAGAAAGACACTAGAAGTGCCAAGGAGAGGAGACAGTAACCACAAAGAGGATCATGAAGAAGAGGATAAGACCAAGGAGCAAGTATGCAAAGTAATAAGAGCTATGAAAAAACATGAACTTTCAAGAATAGACTAAAGCTTCAATTTTTGAAACATGTATAAAGCTAGTAGAAGGATGGATAAGGATAAGCACTATTTTATGAGGATGATCAACATTCAGTACAAGATTAAGGAAACACGTGGTTAATTTTTTCCACCAATTGAATGTATTAGTTAATTTTGTAATTGTAAACTTAAGGGCTATTGTTAGCTCTTATAAGACTAGTGAAGGACAAGTTCCCACTAGTATAAATACTCATGAAGGGGTCTAGAATGAAATAGTTGACATAGAGAGCTAGAGGAGTGAGGTATAAATGACTTATACTTGGATTTTGCTAATAGATGGCTAAGACTTGTAACTGCGAATCAATTAATATATGAGCATTGTGTTTAGTTTGTACATGATTGTGTTACATGTTAATGAACTAGGAATTTAGGTCTTATTACCAAAATAACAATTCACTTCACCCTTGCTAACCATGATGGGACTGGAGACCTCTCACGCTTTGGGTGAGCACGTAATAGTTTATCTAAGCATGATATGTTAGCATGAAGGTAAAGAAACTTATGCACGACTGACACAGAAATAATACACGCATAGGGTGAAAAGGCCATGAGACTCTGAAATTTTGGCTCCATTGTTGGGAGCATTAAATACAAGGATGAAGTGGAAAAAAGATGCATTATTTAACACAAGAGAACATCAAATCTTGGTTGTGTTGTTGAGGACACTTTCAAAAAACAACATCTGAATTATAAGGATTGCTCTCCAAGAAAGTTGGTCAAGGTTAATCTATATCATGAACTATATGAAAATTTTTCCTCTAAGCTTCTAGTACCCCTACATACATGGTTAGTTGCATGTCATTTGGGAAAGCGTAAAAAGTTTGGGTCGGAAGTATCCTTTGATTTCAAAGCACACAAAGAAGCTAGCACAACATGACATAACTTGGACACGCAAGGTATTATACTAGTGAAAGGGCACACTTCAGAGCTATATGGTTGAATAATTTTGACATTTTCTTGTATGAACAAAGCACAATATAAACTCTTTACCGAGTTATGGGGATCGTACCTACAACACCTATGACATAAAGAAAATGATGATTGTTATGGGGATAGAAAATTTCCCAATGGAAGGCTACATGCTCTGTAGCGTAGGAAATGAATGACATAGGATAGATTGGAAAATATTAGGAACAAATTATGGATTCCCTGAATAAGTGCACCCTTAGGAGGAGATTATTTGAAGAGCAAAGGTGCAAGGCATTGGTAAGGGATATAGTATGTCTACGTGACTAACTCTAAGTACTATAGGTGACGACCATTAGCATTGGCTAGGGAAGGGAGAGAGAAACAATGACAAGGAGCTCCAAAAATTAAGGAAATCATGCCAAGAGAATATATCAGATCTAAAGGACGAGGAAGGACAATATAATGTCGATGGTACATCCTGATCCAACCTCTTGTGCCTGATTCATCGAATTGGCTCAATTAATATATAACAAGTTTTAGTAGAAATTGATATTGATAAAGAATCCAAACATGTTAAGAATAAACAAACATTGGATACAAGTTTACCATACATTTTACAATCATTGCAACCAACCCTAAGGAGGCTACAATCAAAACCTAGTACACCAAAAGTGCAGTGATTCAAGATGATGAATACTAACACAAATAGGAATATAAGATAATACATCAATACAACAGTGAGCAGGGACTAATCCCTCAACAAGTGGCAGTTGGAGTGGAGGCAACATCCCAATAGATAATATTCTTGTTCAAAACAATACCGTAACTTCACACGGCAAGTGGCCTCATAGAATATTTTTTTATGAAATTTCGTTGTACCTACCCGAGTTTAATGGTGCTGAGAACATTGCGTAACATTTTCTCAAATGTGAACTTATATGGCAAGCGAAGGGTATATCTTCCTCATAATGGAAGGCAACTCAGTTCAAGGCTACGTTGGTTACCACCCATAACTAGTTTCAAAAACACAAACCATCAAAAGGAGTAGTAAACTACAATTGAATTAAAGTGGTATTTTAACTAAATTCAATATTCCAAATTTAAAGCAATAGAGTATCTTAGTTCTCAAGGAAATCAAGAAGGTAATTTTAAATAAAAATTTTACATGCATATGACGCACAATTTAAAACCCTAATCTCCAAGCTCTCTTATGAGATACATCCTACACAACATGTACATTTTGTAGGGGGCTCTTACTACCCTTTAGGAATGCATTATCACACAAGACTTTCATTGATCCCCAAGAAGCCTTAAAAGCATCCTTTTACTCTAAAGTAGTGGGAAGCCATGATATTAGTGTCAAACCATTCATGGGAGTGCATATAGCATCTATGGTAACCAAACTAGAGAAATTAACAATGAACAACGCATGAGAAACATAGTGGTATTTGGTGTACTAATTATGAGATGGAAGCTTCAACAAATGGTTACACCAAAATCACAAGGCGTAACTGAAATCCACACATGAGGATCATATCACCCCACCATGCTTTCATAGAACCTAACCTCAGGCTAGGCCTGTGCCCGCACTCCCATACATGTAAGCCTTGTTTTACCAACATTTAGGCACCCCACGGTCCCCGGATACACAACGTACTAACCGAGTGTTGGATTCAAGCACAAGTGGAGGCTTTGATACCAAATACAACGAACTGTTGCACCAAAACCTCAAGGCATTAGTGAAATCCATACATTCCCATGCAGAAGGTTGAAGGTCGTGCTTATAGTGTGTGAGTTTTGTGAAGGTAGCCATGACACTTGAAAATAGCCCCTACTCCACTGTGCCAAGTAGGAAGAGGTAGTCACTCACTCCAAAATATTTGATGCACATACTCATGATACGTCAAATTATTGCATTATTAACAAAATATATGAAGCTAAATCACTAGAACTTCAACAACCTATCATACAAAATGCCAATGAAAGGCGTGTTATCACCGAATCACAGCACCCCTGGATACTGATCAGATTTCTAGTTTGATCACTCTATAGTAGGAGGACAACATCCTCTTCACTTTTTGACTCGTCTGGTTGTTTGGAAGCGAGCTGCTCACACAAGCCTTTGCCACGAACTAGCTTGGTCACTTTGATTTCAATATCATATTCCATCACCCGAGTGATCCAACCTGCTCTCTTCTCATTTAAATCCTTGTTTAGGAGGAAGTCCTTGACACCAACATGAGACACCAGCAGTTGAATCTTATTGTTTGAGACCAAATGTCTGAACTTCTTCAAGCTCCTGATGACAGCAAGGACATGATTTTCGATGAAAGAATACTTTATTTCGTAATCTTCCAAGGTTTGACTGAAGAATGCTATGGGCTGTTCTGAACCTTCTCTATTCAGCTATGTCAAGATAGCTGAGATTGTATCTGATCCTCCAAATGCATACAACATGAAGTCCTTTGAGAAATCTGGGTTGATAAGAGTTGGAGCTTGTGATATTGCATGCTTGATGCTTTCAAAACTCTCTTTGCCTTCTACTGTCCATTTGAATGCCAGACTCTTCTTCAACATCATTGTTAGAGGCTTCACAAGAGTGGCAAAATTAGGCACAAATCTACGGACAAAGTTTATCCTTCCTAAGAAGCTTTGGAGAGATTTCTTGTGGTGTGGCAATGGAAGCATTTGGATGGCTTCAACCCTTTCAGGATCAATTGTTAGCCCTTCCCTAGAAACAATGTGGCCCAACAGTTTGCCTTCGTGTGCCAAGAATACACACTTCTTTGGATTCAACGACACCCCGAACCTTCTGCACCTCTAAAACACTTGCCTGAGGTGAAAGAGATGGTCTGCTGCATTCTTTGAGAAGATAGTGATATCATCTAGGTATACCAACACTATATTGTTGATTAAGCCTTTGAACGCCATATCCATAGCTCACTGAAATGTTGCTCCAGCATTTGACAGTCCAAATGGCATCTTCTTGTAAGCATACGTGCCCCATTTCATAGTGAAGGCTGTCTTGAATTGATCTTCTTCTTTCACCAGTATCTGATTATAGCCTGAATATCCATCTAGCAATGAAAACCTTTCTGAACCAGCTACAGCCTGTAATATCTGTTCCATTGATGGAAGCGGATAATGATCTTTGAGTGAGGCTCTATTTAGATCACGAAAGTCCACACACAATCTTATTTCTCCGTTTCTCTTTCTTACCGGCACCAAGTTTGCAACCCAACTTGAGTGTTTGATGGGAAAGATGATACTGGCCTCAATGAGCTTGCTTAACTCTTTTCTCATGAGAGGCTCGATATGAGGATTTACTGGCCTTTGCTTTTGCCTGACAGGCTTGGATTCCGGATCCAACTCAATAGTATGTTGTGCCAACTTTGGATTGAAACCTCTTAAATCTTTGTAAGTCCAAGCAAAGACATCTGGGAATTCTTGACAAAGCTGAAGAAAATCAGATTTCTCTTGTGGAGTACTTACTTTGCCGATTTGCAATGTTTTGCCTTCTTCTACTAAGATAGGTTCTGAATCTTCACCCTTTACTTGAATGCTCACTTTCTCTTTCCAGAACTGATCATTCGGGTTGAAGATTGACTCCAAGGTTATGAGGCCTTTTGGCAATTTGTTAGTCCTAAGCTGCACTACTTGGTCGCCATACTGCTGCTCCAGCTTGTCTTGATTTCTCATGGAGAACTCAGCTTCTTCTTGCAGGAAATTAACAATCTGCTGATCATTCTCGAAGACTTGCCAACTTGTGTTGTTATCTGGAACAGCTGGTCTCACAACCACTTTGATATGAGGCTAATTTTTCTCACTTTTGATACTTTCTACAACATCAAACGCAGCCCCAATTGCTGCCAGTCTGTCAGCGGCTTCATTCTTTTTCCTTGGGATGGAAATGATGCTAAAAGCTTCAAAATCTTCAATAAGATCCCATACCTGATTTTTGTAGTTCTTCAACAGATCATTTTTGGCAGCATTTTTTCCTTTGACTTGGTTTATGATCAGCTCACTATCACCAAACACTTGTAAATTCCTAATGCATTTCTTCTTTGCCCAGTGCAATCCATGAATTAAAGCTTCATACTCGGCTGTGTTGTTTGAATAGGAAAACTGGAAACGGAAGGCTGAGTAGTACCTTATACCTTGTGGTGAAATGAGTATAGCTCCTCCTCCTGCACTTTGTCTACTCCTTGACCCATCAAAGAACAATTGCCATACTTCATTCTTGTCTTTATGATCCGGCTTGGTGATGCTAGGGAGAGGTTGATTCTCTTCATGTAAACAATAGACTCCCAGCTCAGATTCTTCTATTTCTTGATAGGGATCAAAAGCATGCACCTTGCTTTCCCATTCATCAAGGGTCAAATCTGGGATGCTTCCAACTTTGGTGTCAGCTTCATCAGTGCTTGGATAATCTTCTTGATCAAACGCTGAACAGTTGGTATTGATTTGGCTTGGAGTGTAAGGCTCAATATGAAAGTTTGCAATAGGTTCATATCTGATTGTAGTTTTTGTTCCATACCTTGTTCTGAACAACATGTGTGACCAATCCGTTGAAAGATAGCCTCCAATTTTAGCAGTGAAGTCTCTTGACAAGCACAATGCGAAGAGTGGTGGCAAGTCTATGACGGACACATCTTGTAACACTATTACATTGGGACATGCGTGCAGTGTGAGGCTCAAACCTTTGATTACTCCAACCGTTGTTACTGCTGTCCCGTCTAATTGCACTACACCCTTAGAGATGACTTCATATTGGAGTCCTAGCTGATCAGCTATTTGCTTGGGCATTACAATGCGAAGAGTGGTGGCAAGTCTATGACGGACACATCTTGTAACACTATTATTCATACGTTGTTTCTTATGTTATAAAAGAGGAATGACTGTCCCCTGGGTGGTTTTTTAAATGAAAATTTATTTTTTCACCATGAAATTTTTAGATATATGTTCAAGATTTGAATTTTGAGGTGAGGTGCTGTCAAATTTTCATATTTTTTTGGACTTATATATTTTTTTTTTTAATTAATTATTTAGTAAAAATATTTTCAAATAAATGGGTGTACAAATGTTTATGCCAATAACTTTTAAGATTTATATCAAAATTGATTTTTTTTTTCAGGTAAGAAGACTTCAATAAATAGTAATTTTAATTTTTTCAATTTTTTTTTTGATTTTTTTTGCTATTTTTCAAATTGGGTTGATTGTGTACGATTGATTGTCCTAAAATACCATATGTTAGCAAAATATAAAAATAAATAGTAAAACATATTTTAAAAAAATAAAAATTATATTTTTAGAAAGCTAATAAAATTCTGTATTTTGTGTTAAATTTTTGTAATTTTATTCATTCGTTAACCCTAATTACGTGGCACCTAAGTGGCACATTTTGGCATAAAATTATCCTCCAAATGGATTTGGCGCCAAAATGTGCCACAAAGGTGCCACATAGGTGCCACATAGGGGGGTTCGCGCGAAGGGGGGTTCGCGTGAAGGGGGTTCGCGTGAAGGGGGTTCGCGTGAACCCCCCTTCGCCCGAACCCCCCTAAACCTTAAAATCCGCCCCTAAAAAACTATATAAATATATATATATATAACTCTTTGCCGCCAAAATTATTTGAATTCGAGGGGTTCGCGCGAAGGGGTGTTCGCGCGAACCCCCCATTCGCGCGAAACTAGTTTTTTTCATCCTACGTGGCAGTTCAGGCGAAGGGGGTTCACGCGAAAGGGGTGTTTCGCGCGAACAACCCTCGATTTCCGATCCCGCCCAACTTCTTCTTCTTACTCGCGTTTTTGGGACATGAAGTGGGACACAACATTGTGCTTTGACCCAGTCAATCATGCAATTATGCACCAAATTATCTCCTACGATCAATGAAACATAAAATGGAGGGGGCTTCAACATTTTACCTTGCTGTCCTTCATGATCTCCTGGAGTTTGGGCAGCATTTGTGAGTACCTTCTCTTGCATTTGGACCTGTTGATTTGAAGTTGACCAGTCCTTCATGGCAACTTGTAGCAAATCTCTCTGTCCTGGGATAGATAGGGATTCCCACATGGATATGTTTACATTTGTCTTCTTCTTCATCTGATCAATGATACTGAATGGAGATGAAGTATCCCTCTGCTTTCCCTTCCTTTTACACATTCATTCCTTGCAAATGAGCGGCAGCAGCTGGCATCTGAGTTGGTTTTAGGAGCTGGTATGGATGCTCCTTGCATGTTTGGATCTTTTTTTTGCCAGCGGCTTGTGGATTACTTGAAGCCAATGGCTGTTCTTCACCCAAATTTCTCCTCTTTGACCTTGTGTTGGCTGCAACACTTTGAGAGGGTATTTGATTCATACCACAGAAATCTTCGGCCTGCCAATTGACAAGAGTAGTTTCATTTGGAGATGTTCCTTGCTGAGGTGCTTCCTGATGCTGATCTCCTTCGTGGCTGGACTCTTGTGACCCACCAATGGTTTGCACCATCAGGGCCTGATTTAATGCACCGTTTAAAGCACATTGATTGGTTTATGTGGCTGACTGCACGGGAAAAACCAATCATATTCTTGGGCCATGTTTATTTTGGACTGGCACCAAAGCTCTGGATGCAGATGCAACATTGGGATTATTTTTGAAATGGTCTGGGTTGGCAGGAGGCCTTACTTGGCTTTGATTTTGATTTGCAGCCTGAGTTGGTGACTTATTTTTGTTGGTATGGGGGCCTAGCCTGGTACTTGCTCTGCTTGGCTTGAGGCTGATATGGTCTAGCACTTTGAGCTTGCTGTCTTTTGATAGTAACCAGCTCATTTCCCAAATTTTGCATTGTTTCATGACCTCTTGAGTTTCATTTGAAGCACTAGAGGATGAAGTAGAAGCTTCATTTTAACTTTAATTTCTAGGGGTGGGAATAGGAGCTAAGACAGGTGCTTGACTAGTGCTTGGATTTTCTAGGTTTGGATACAAGGGCATGGGATGCCTAGGAGCCAGTTTACCAGCTTGAATAAGAAAGTTTTCAGCCCTAATAGCAATGCTATAAGTAGCAGGTAAGGTTGTGCCTCCCATAGATTGAATTAACATAGAAATATCAGAATTCAAAGCTTTAAGATAGTATAGAAAAGCACCTTCTGCTGTTGGCCTGACTGCCACTGGAATCCTATCCCAAGACCTTTGAAATCTGAAGTTGAAGTTAGTCAGCTGCTCGTTGGGGGCTCTCTTGATAGTTGTTAATTGTTCTCGTAGAGAAAATTGTCTCCCTTTCTCTCCAAACTGCTCATGGAGAACTATGCATAACTGATTCCAATTTGTGTGATAGAACCAGCTCAAGGCTCCTAAACCATTGCAATGCCTTCCCTTTGAACAAAGATGCCAGCATTTGACAGCCACATCCATTTCATTTATCTCATGGATTGCACAGATGTTAGCAATGTCTTTGACATGATCACCAGAGTGGTATGATTTTCTCCAGTGAAAAATGGAATGTTCTTCAATGCTGCAATTGGAACTGGATTCTGTGCATTGAGGGCAAGTGGGCTGCTGCCAGTGAAATTGACAAAGGGATTTAGTGGTTGCGCCATTCTGATTGTCTGAGAACCCTTGTTGATGCGAGAAAATGTCTACCAGGTGGAGGTGTAGACAAAGTTCTATTAGGTGGAGACGCAGATCTTTGAGCTCTTCTTCCCCTTCTTTCTCTGCCTGGAGATAGATGTAGAGATAAACAAACAATCCTTCCTCCCTAGTTCTTTACTCTAAGCATCCAGTGTGATTGGATAACATGGGTACTATCTCCAAGTTGTGGGACTTGCTACTTGAGATAGCTCCAGAGAAAGCTGGTTCTTGCTCCTAAACTACCTGCCACAATCTACTCTAATGCAGGGTAAGCTAACTGTTCTAATCTAAATTTCCAAGGGACTAGGGAGAGAGAATACATAAAATGAAATCCTACACTAAAGCGGTGATACACCAGAAAAGGAGGGTGTGAGAGTAATCTCCAAATGTGTGAAATACAGAGGCAAAGTGCACACTAGAAGAGGTGATGACAGTTCACCATAATCTAGCAAAATGCATTCACGACAATATTCCAAGCATACACAATGTTAATGAATCCCTGCAAGAACATAATAATAGACACAATATTCTTATGGAAAGATCAAAGGGGCAAGAAGAATGCAAGAAAACACAGCAGGGGAAGATACATCCACAAACTGGTATTTTATTGCTTCATGTTGTGCATAGTTCAATCTATTACAAGATAAGGGCCTGGATCACCATGCAAGGAGTCCACTACAAGGGTCTGCAACACACTAGCTTCACAAAGAAATTTTGGCAGAGCTTTGCTACCCAAAAACTCTCCTCCTTACAATGAGCCCAACACTCCAATTTATAGAAAAAATGAGAAGGAGAAGAGATGGGAAAGTGGAAATCCCGAAATCTGTCCTTCAACCACCTGTAAGAGGCATTAAATTGAGTGGAATGGTTATACATTACTTGGAAAAGGCTCCCCATACTGTCCCATGTGCTGCAGCAGAGAAAGAATGATGGCCATGCCTCTTAATTGCACTCCCAGCTACCAAATAAAACACTGTTCTGAACCTGGCCACGTTTCCTCAAAAATCTCAATCAATTTCTAATAAAATCTAGAATTTCTTGATTTTTGTGCATCAGGATCAGAACCACAATTCCAACGGTACCAATTTTGTGCGATTTCGTTGAGAAATGCAGAAGTTATGGTCTTCTGAGTGCGGGCAGCTAGGGTCTGGCAGACGTTTTCTGTCATTTGACGGGAATGAGCATTGACTGACTGGAGCCGAATATGTTTCTCTTATTTAAATATATCTACCCTCATCAAAAATAAGAAATCCAGTTTTTGTGGCATAGAGGATGTCATGCTCGTTCCAGAAAGTCCAATTTTGTGAAAATCGGAGCTCGGAGTCAAAAGTTATGGCCGTTTGAAGTTCCACGGACCAAACGTTGACTTTTCTCGTTTGTCTTCGGCCATTTCGGCTTTTTGCATCCCGCACATCCCTTTGTCCCACTTGGCACAGTGCTGAAATTTCCCATTTCGGCCGAACCGGCCGGTTCGCGTACTCGCGGCCCAGATGTCCCATTTGCTTTCGGGCCGTTTGGGACAAATTTTCCCGATTCGCCCGGTTCGGCCGGTTCGCGTACTTTCGTCCCACGCGTCCCTGACTGAGAGTTCTCATTTCAGCCGATCCGGCCAGTTCACGTACTTCACGTACCTTCGGCCAAACTGTTCCGGGCTGCCTTGACCCATTTCGGCCGATCCGGCCGGTTCGCGTCCTTTTGTCCCAACTGTCCCAGACTGCCTGTTTCAACAGTTAGTCAATTTTTTCCATTTTTCGGCTAGTTCAGATTTCCGTGTCCCACGCGTCCCTTTGTTCCAAATGTCCCAAATGCTGCGCAGACCACCTGGCGGCATTTCGGCCGGTTCGCATCCTTTTGTCCCAACTGTCCCGACTGTTGCGAGGACTAGGACTTAGCCATTTTTCATGGTTTTTTCTGGCCCGAGCCTGTTTTTTGCAATTTTTTCAACTTTCCTCAGAACTTGCTCTCTCCTTCTTCGACAAGGGAGTTAGAAAAATATGAGGGGACCCTAGAAACGTGAAATTTTTTGCCGTGACTTAATCTATTTGCCTGGGACTTGAGAATTTGATGCATGTTATCAAAACTACCTTGAGGGGTGAATTTTGGATAACAAGGCGCTAAATAAATAGACGAGGGTGAGGATGTCACAAAGGTGGCATATATCCACCCATAACTTGTTATAAATATGCTTTGTCAGATTATTACCAACATGATTTCCCAGCATTCCCAACCTGCACACATTATCGAAAGGAGCTTAAAGTAGAATATTTCCCTGACCTATATAAGATAATGATAGAAATAGGTGAAAATGGAGTAGTAATGATTGAAATTGCACTCATTACAGGGGATGAGAATAGGTCAAAATATAAGTTAACAATGGAGCCATCCACAAAAGTATAAGTAAAAACATGTGATGTTATACGCACGCAAGAGATGCCTTGAAACAAGGTGTAACCAATTGAATTCAATTGCCCTATCATGATGGCAAGCAAAAAAAGGAGATTTTTCAGGATATGAAAGACTTAATAAGAGAAATTCAAGGAGAAATATAATTACTTAGAGATGAGGCAAAGCTGTGAAATGAGAAGTAAAAGTATTTCAAGGATTAACAAATTTACAAAAATAAGTTTCATGAGGTAATGGTTATAACACAAGTTGAGGAAGGTGGCGTTTGGGAAATATTTGGGAACAATACAAAGGTAGGCTATAAAATCGATAAAGATGAAGGTTTTTTATAGAGAGATAGTCATTAATGCATGTAGAGAAAGCTTGAACATTAATGACATATTGGTCTACACATGCACGAAATTTAACAGAGTACATTAGATGCTTGTAATAAGATGGGCAACCAACAAAACATGCATCCCCACACATTTTTTCATGGCTAAAGACACGGGTAGTACATATAGGAGTCTTAAATAATGCCATAATTAATATTATGGGGGTAGTTCCATGGAAATTTTGAAGTCGTATAGCTAGCTGAAGTGGATATTTTTTAAGCATTACTCAAAAGGCCTTGGTGTTATGCTAATAATGTTGACTTATGAAACGATGTGAGTTTCAAAAATGTTTGGGACATCATCTTCCCAATGGACCCTAAACAGAGTGTGTAATATATGGAGACTATGAAGGAACATATAATATCCAAGTTACAAGTATAGTGAATTTTGAGACAATAATGAAAGGATAAATAAAGTGAGGTGATAACTAATCAATTTATTGTACAACTAGTGTGGCATGGGTAAATTGGACACAAATTTCATACAAACTGTAAGGGAGAGATTGTGGTATGGTTAATAATGCATCCAATATAATATTATCTAAACACCTACATACACTCGCAATATTCAAAGAAGCAACACATAAAACCCCCAATCTCAACTAGCTTTTAGTGAGAGTGAAAATACACAAGATTTTCTTAAGAACATGGAAGCATATATGTAAACTGATGAGGCAAAAATAAAATGCTTATTATATTTGTTAAAAAGTACCATAGTAAGATGGTCGGAAACACATCTGCTGATGTTGGTAATATGGATGGGATGTAAAGGAGGCCATGAGTGCTAGGTTTGAATGAAACAATGGCACACAAAGATACCCTAACTATAGTGTAGTCACAACTCAAGAGGAACATATCAAAAAATGTATGGAGACACGGATGGATAAAAAAGTTAGCACTGTCTTATGGACACATTTATTCTATCATACACTCTGTATAGGCCAAGCATGGTATGTTAGATGTGATTTACGGAGAGAATCAATTTCTTGGAAAATACTGACACAAAGATCTCTCAATACCTTTTCCTTTATATCATCGGTCCTTTTCCTAACTTATCCCCTTCAATTTATAAAACATGTTGTATTTAGAGATGATGATCCTATAAAAGAAAAAATTTTGGTGTTATATAAGGATAAAAAAATTGAGGATATTGATAGAAACATCTCTAATGATAAGGAGGAGATACTATTAGAACAAGAAAATTGTGCACTGAAAGGTAGAGAAAAAGTGGTACAACAAATAGCCGAAGAGGACAACAATTATATTCAGATGTGTATGTATTTAATGGGTCAAGAGGAGTCATAAAAAAAAGAACAAGGGAATCAACCACAAGATAAGCCTTTCAAGTCCATATAAATCAAAATTTACAGTGAAAATAAACCACAAATTGTAACGATAATTGAGTACTAGAGTGAATCACAAATCAAAAAGGCTGTTGAGATATTACGCAAGTATAAGGATATATTTCCTAGTGTTTACCACAAGATGAAGGGTTTAAACCCATCCTTAGGAATGATGCAAATAAAATTAATTGAGGGGTCTAAACCAGTTAAAAATTTCCCATACAGGATGAATCCAAACCTACGAGTAAAATTCAAATAGAAACTTGACAACATGCTAGTTACAGGAGTCATTATACCAATGGAAGAATCTGAATGAGTAAGCCCTATGGTAATCAACATCAAGAAGGATTGTGAATAATAATGTGTGTGGATTATCGTGCTTTGAAATCAGTGTGCATAATTGATCCCTTCCCTATTCCCTTTACAGAAGAAATTTTAGATGGCATAGTGGGTAGGGAGGTATATACTTTCACAAATGGATTCTTTGGTTATCACAAGGTCAGAATTATAGTTGAGGATAGAAAAAATAAGAATTTCACAATTGACTGGGGATCATATGCCTATATAGTGATGTCATTTGGGCTTAAGAACAAACCAACTATCTTTTTACGCATTCTGGTAGCTACTTTTGAGGATTTCATAATCGAGTATCTTCTAGTGTAACTAGATGATTATACATTCTTCAAATTGGTAAGGGATCATTATAATAATATGAGATTGATGTTTGAGCACTACTAACAGTCATAATTTTCTTAAAGGTGGAGATAGACACATTATTCAATACCTTTTTAGGACACATTATCTGTAAAGATGGATTATGGTGAACCTAGAAAAAATTATAATACTAGAAAATATCGCGCCACAACAAACACAAAGAGAGGTTTGTGCATTTTTGGGGAATTATGGGTATTATGGAAAGTTCATTAAAGACTTTACAAAATTTATGGCACCATTGGAAAAGAAAACATAAAAAATAGAAGAAATTGAGTGGGGTTCCAATTAACAACATGCTTGTGACCAACTCAAAGAGAATTTAACCCAAACACCTATTTTACAATTACCATATTGAAAATCATTGTATCATGTACACGTAGACACCTCGTGGATTTTTGTTGGAGTGATATTAGCACAACGAGGAGAATAAAATCTCGACCATCTAATCTATTTTGTAAGCTAGAAATTGACGTACATGGAAAGCAATTATACTACCACATAGCATGAAGGACTCTCTATGGTTTTATGCAATTCAAAAATTTTGAAACTTCATTTATGTTATTTACAGATCACATGTATCTTAAACATTTGGTCAACAAAGAAGTATTAGATGGGAGGATATGTAGATGGTAATACTTTTTCAAGAGTTATAATTGTCAGTGGTGATGAAGCTAAGTAAAACTAATGCAGGGCTTAATTATTTTTCACGTATCAATACCGATGAAATGGCGCAACCCATAGAGGATGGCATGGAAGATGCTCAATTTCTTCTCAGCATACAAAGTGGAATCAGTGAACTGGAAGATGTGCTTTTCTTTATACAAAATGGGGTTGTGCCTGAAAATTACAAGGTCAACCAATGCAAGAAATTAGTTGTCGAAGCCACACCATATCAACTAATTAGTAATCAACTCTATAAAATGGGCTGCAATGAAATTTTATAGTGATGTTTCCTACAATATGAAAGGTAAGATATCCTAAGTGAAAGTACATGAAGGAATTTTCAGGTCCACTATGCAGGAAATGGTACCACTCAAAAAATCTTAAACGTGGGACTATGATGGAAAATTTTATTTAAAGATGCAAAAAAATATTCCAAGGCATGCTAAAGAGTCACAAACCTATAAGACATGATAGTGTGCCTTTAATTTCGATAACTGCCTAAGAACCATTTGAAAAATGGGCAATTGACTTTATTGGACGAAAAAACCTTATAGTGTGTAGATTTGGTTGTCCATTAAACCTGACAAGTGAAAGAGGAACACATTTCTAGAATGACACAATTTGCATTATGTTACAAGAATTTATGGCCATGTATCATTAAACCACCCCTATCACCCATGGGCTAATGTTACCGTGGAGGCCTTCAACAAAATATTGATTCATACGTTGACAAAGATATATAACATTGGAAGGAAGGATTGGGATGACAAAGTATCAACAATACTTTGGGCATATTAGACAACATATAAGTGCTCAAGTAAAATGGTACCCTTTCAATTTTTCTATGGCAAAGAAGCAATATTACCAATCGACTTATTGGAACCATCATGGAGAACTGTGCATATTGCAAAATCTAGAAGATAAGGTCTCAATACAAAAAATGGTTAACTAAGTTTTTATAGATGAACAAAACACGATTACAAACAAGGTGGTCACAAAATATTAAAAAACGCAACTTAAGGCATGGTATGATTGGAACTTCAAAAGAAAAACTCTCAAGGAAGATGCCAAGGTTTTACTGTATGACTGCAAATTTGTGGAACATCTAAGTAAGTTCAAAACTCATTAGCTAGGATCCTATAATAGATATATAGGATCGTATAAGCCAATCATTTCCTGAGAGGATAGAGATGAGTTGAGGTGAAATAAGCTATGTTTCGATTGCCACACACCTTAGATTCCAGGACATGATTGCAGAGGTAGAGGGAAGGCCCAATTCATTGAAGTCTTTGAGGAGATAAAGGGTGACAGAGGTGAGGAGTTAGAGACTCGCGAGATGGATGATGGAGATGGGGTTACGTTGGATAGTGCTAATGTGGGGCAGGAGGAGGAGAATTATCCTCTGGAGATTATAGCCACATTGTCTAGTACTTTGATGTACAAGGCATTTAGGATTAGAGGAGTTATGCATGGTCAGCGAGTTGGGGTACTCATTGATATTGGAGCAACCCATAGCTATATTGATGCCTCATTGGTTGAGAGGCGAGGATTACAGATATAGGATTTTGAGGGCCTCAAAGGGGTTGTATCCAATGGAGAGTCTATGAGGTGCACATGGTGGGTTCCCCAAGTAAGCATCACGATGGGTAACTATATAGTTACCGATGATCTCCACATCGTTGGTATGGGAGTGACCAACATAGTGCTGGGAGTGCAGTGGCTTCACTCTCTTGGTGAGTTTCAAACTAACTTTCAGACGATGGTGCTGAAGTTTTAATCTGAGGCTAGGAATGTGATTTTTAGGGGATTATCTACAGGAGCACCTAAAAAGTGTTGTTACAGCTGAGGGGATGGAGAGGACATTCCGGCATGGTGAGGAGTTTTATTACTGCGGATCGATGTGGAGTAGGATGGATGTGGATGTGACCAACAATGTTGCACATGAGACAGTTACAGAGATTGGGGTTATAGTTTTAGATCCTCTGAGTTTATCATTATGTTGGTTATCTAAGGGGTTGGTAGAATGGAGATCTCATTTGCTTGTTGAGTACTCCAAGAACCGACACACTTGTGAGATTCTGGATGGTCACATACAGGATGACACCTACAGATTGGAGGATGAGATGATATTCTATCATGGCAGATTATACCTTGTGTCAGACTCAGAGTTGAGGAGGGGAGATATTGTGACATGTGCATTGTTATTTCGTGACCGGACACCTAAGCTTCGATGAGACCTACAGGCTCATATAGAGAGGTTCAGATGGCATGGGTTGAGGGAGGATATCCCAACTTCATCATACAGGGATGTACGGTTTGTCTTAATAACAAATCGTAGCTTACGGGTTCATCATGTTCTAAGTCAACAGGGGATAGCACTCCTATGTATTTTACTACTTCTAGGCACGGTGGGTATTTCACCCATGTGCTAGTTATTGGAAGGATGGATTCGACTCAGTTACCTAGTTTTTCAGTAGGTTATCACTCATCATAGGAGGTGAACCATGTGGAGTTGACGTTGTCGGTTGACCATGTACTGGAATCTTGGGATTTTTCCCCCACATGACATATTGAGATACATTATGAGGAGTTGTACTCTCACACCAATGTGGTTCATGTCGGAGAGTTGGCACACTTTGTGCGTATACACATTATTTCACAGGTTGATCTAGGGAATTCTACAGGGTTCATAGTGGACTTTCATACCTAGGAGTTGATTGGAGAGGCAGTGAGTGATCGCATGATGACAACCTTGCATTGGTAGGGATTGGACAGATTGGAAATTTTGGTGCGGGTACCAATGGAGAGTCGGTTTGGGTATCATTCTACTTCACGGACACCATTGCTCTCGATACCATATGGAGGTCATGATGACTGCATGGGGTTTCTTGGTTACTTTGGATTTCACCGATCCTTGGTTGATGAAAAGGTTGGGGGGAGAAACTTATGGCGCGGTATTCAACTTCTGTAGTAGGACATGATAATGCTTGGGGTTAAGCATTTCTCGAGAAGGGAGGACTACAATGTCCCCTTTTCCTGCGCCAAAGGCCTAAGGTCCAGGTCGAGTCCAAGCCGTGGTCAGACCTAAGGGGTTGTGGACACTGAGAGCTATTGGGAAGGGGCTACATGGTTATAATGTTCTAATTTTGCGTTGAAGGTCACTTTTGGACCATGGCCCCTCTGTTGAATGAAACACGTCTAGGTCTATTGGGTCTCTTTTGCCTTGGAAATTATATAAAGAGCTGGGAGAGAAAGAAGAGACACTTTTTGTTGCATGCATTTTAGCCTCTTTCACGTACAACTATTGTTGTGCATCTACAGCTTGTGGAGTGAAATCCCACAGGGACCCTAGCTTCGGTGGTGAGAGACCCGTCCCTAGCTAGTAGGGCATTCTTCGGTAGTGAGAGATATACAGTCTATCTTTTTTGGAGCCGCTTTCAGGGCTGTGTCACAAAGATAATAACAAAGGGTTCAGAGGAAGGGTTTGAGGATTTTTGGGGGCATTAGGGGAAGATAATAGAGGGTTTTCGGATCAGATTCATGGCAGCCATTTGGGTAGGGCATGGCAGAACATTGAAGACATCTTCATCAATTTTTCACCCTTTTCCCAGCTAGGTGACTTGCATCCTTAATATGGAGGGTTTTCTAGTTTGTCCCCTTCGGATCTAAAGGTTGAAATGACATTTCCTATACCTGTTAATGTTTTTTCCAAAGACCCTTAATTTTTGCTCTTGTATTTGGAGAGTTAAGAACCTTTGAAGTTTTCCAGCTGTCTGGGGCACGCTGTGCTTTTTCTGGCAGCATTTTAATTTTTGTAATACTCCAAAAATAGTGTTATTATTTCCTTTATAATAATATCAAGCTCTCTTTAAATTTTCATGTAATTGGAGTGGATATTTTAGGAGATTTTAATTTTCTTTAGTCCACTGTCCTTATTATAGAAATCTGTAAAAATTAATATTTTATTTGGCTGCAAATTTTCAATATTTTGTGCATTTTTAAGTAGTATCCCATAAGGGATATTACAAAATGCCCCAAAGGATCTGATTGTGAGACATCCCCAATCATCCACCATAGGGATTTCTGATAGAGAGGTAATGCCACAACCAAAAAGTTCTCCATAAGCACAAATTTTACAGTTCCCCTCTGATGCAAGCAATCACATAACCAATACGATAGATGATGCCTGTTACACTCCCCAATAAGAAGTATCGAGAACAATATTTTCTCACTAGCATTTGTAGGGGAAAGGCAACAAAATCTCTTGTAGTATGTTTTAATAACTAGCCTTTGATCTTGCCTCGCATAGCCTATCATGTTGGCACTTAACAAAGAAGTGTAAGAGAGATTCCCCTCCAACATCACCCACAAAACGAGCACACATATCCTACGGTCAGATCCAATAACCCCCACTCCACTAGCATGACCACTAATGACAAGCCTATACATACATTGGCGATGAGGAGCCAACAAAAAACTTCCACCGACACATTCTAAAATCTCTACACATGCTTGATGAAGCTTTGAGTCTCTCCAAGATTAGACTCCTTATAGAATCTGAGGGAGCCTTGGATTCTAAATTTATTCTCCTAAGCAACCCAAGATTCTCCACGCACAAACTTGGTTATTTCTAACCCTAGGCACATTCTTGTTGAACCACTTAATAGTTATATGAATCCAGGCCCAAATTTTGCTCACTTTGCACACTGGATTATGATTTACAAGGTTTGCATTGACAACCTTAAGACCACTAAATTTATCAAGCGTATGAGGCCTATAACATGCATTACAGATGATATGTTCAATTTGTTGAAAATGAGGCATGAGATGGAAGTATAGAGAGAACAATCGGTATAGCTATTCCTTATGATGATATAGTGGATGAAACAAAAGAACATAGTATTGTATTTTCTTACAATCTTGGACATGCATCTCAAATTGTAGCACAAGCTACACCTCCATCTACAGCTAGGCCTCCAATATTTCAATCATCTTCAACCATGCATGAGAGACCACAAAGAATGCTAGAAGTAACTCCTTTAGTAAAAAATAGTTCATCATAAGATGCCCTTTACAACGTAAAACAAGTCTTCGTGAGATTTATAATGTTGACACAAGTAAACCCTTTTTCAACTTTTACATTGTTTTTTCAAGCTACAAATACAATCTACTTTGAAGAGGCTATAAACAATGAAGTTTAAAAGTATCATGACATCCACAAGCAGTTTACTAATAGGTATACACCATAACAGAATGGAGTGACAGAGAGTAAGAATAGAATCATAATGAAGATGGCCAAAACTATGATGAGGTCAAGCATTTTCCAAACAAGTTTTGAGAAAAAGTTGTAGCAATTATTGTTTACATTTTAAATAGGTGTCCAACAAACATTATTAGAAATATGGTTCCTCAACAGGATTGGAATCACAAAAACATAGTGTTTCTCATTTTAGAATTTTTGGTTGTGTGACATATGCACATGTGCCTAATGAGATAAAGAAGTAAGAAAATAAAAGACAAAAGTTCATATTTGTTGAATATTCATAGAGTAAGAAAGCCTACAAGTTATTTAATCCAGACGCTAGAAAGGTTGTTATCAACAAATATGTTTAGTTTGTTAAAAATGAGGCATGGGATGAAAGTATAGATAGAAAAATTAGTATAGCAGTAGCATTCATCATAATGATATGTTGGATGAAACAATAGAACAAGAAGTTATTGTATCTTCTTATAAATTTGGACGTGCATCTCAAATTGTAGCACAAACTACACCTCCATCTATATCTAAGTCTCCAAGATTTCAATCATCTTCAACCATGCAAGAGACACCACAACGAACACCAAAAGTAACTCATTCAGTATAAAACAGTCCATCATCAAGTAGCCCTTTGCACCATAAAACAAGTATTTGTGATATTTATAATGTTGATACAACTCTTTTTTAGTTTTCACATTGTTTTCTCAAGCTACAAATCCAATATACTTTGAAGAGGCTATAAACAATGAAGTTTGGGCTCAAACCATGGATGATGAGATAGATGCCATAGAGAAAAATTAAACATGGAAGTTGGTAGGTCTTCGAGAAGGAAAAGATGTGATAGGAGTGAAATGGGTATACAAGACCAAGTATAGTTCCGATGGAAAAGTACAAAAACATAAAATAAGGTTGGTTGCAAGAGGTTTTTCACGGAAATGTGGAATAGATTACAATGAAACAATTACACTTGTAGCACATTTGAACACGTTAAGAACAATTTTAGCAATTAGAACTCATAGTAAATGGCCTATATGCCGAACAAATGTAATATTAACATTCTTGAATGGATTTTTTGAAGAAGTTTATTTGAATCAGCCTTGAGGTTATGAGATGTCATGAAAGAAAGGTATACAATTTGAAAAAAACACTTTATGGACTCAAACAAGCACCTAGAGCATGGTACAACAAAATTGATTTTTATTTGATTAAGAATGGCTTCAGTCAGAGCAATAGTGAACCTACATTATACATCAAGATAAATGAACAAGGTAAAATTCTAATTATTTTTTTAATGTTGATTTAATTATTACATGAGGCTTATCTACATCTTCATTCAAATCAACCATGAAGAAAGAGTTTGAGATGACATATCTAAGTCTCATGAACTATGTTTTGGGCATTGAAATTTAACAAATACAAGTTGCAGTTTTTATTTCACAAAGTATGCTAATGACATCTTGAAGAGATTTAACATGTTGAATTACAAACCAACACCAACACTAATTGCAATAGGTTTGAAGTTAAGCAAAGAAGACATCAAATCATTTGTGGATCCGACATTGTTCAAAAGGTTAGTTGGAAGCATCATGTATTTGATGACCACATGGCATGATATTATGTATGGTGTAAGTTTCATCTCAAGATTCATGGAATCTCCTAAATTTTCACATTGGAAATCTTGGAAAATGATTTTGAGGTATGTATGTGGAATTAAGAATCATGAAATTTTGTATTCAACATCATATGAGTTCTAACTCATAGGTTATATAGATAGTGATAGTGATAGTAGTATAGATGATAGAAAAACACATTCAGCTATGCTTTTTACTTTAGAACAGGTGTAGTTTCATAAACATCAAAGAAATAGCCTATAATCGCATCATCTTCAACATAGACAACAAACTATATATCAACAACATGAGTAGCGTGTCAAATTGTTTTGATGAGAAGAGTGTTGAAATATTTCAGGCATAATCATGAAGACACCACAGATTTTTGTGACAACTTCTTAGCAATAACATTATCCAGAAATTATGTTATTCACAAGAGGATCAAACATATAGACACGAGGTTTTCATCAGGGAGATGGTTAGCAATAAAGAAATGTCTTAAATTTTTCAGATCTAAAGATCATATTGCTAATCTTTTTACAAAAGCTTTGTGAAACGAAGTTTTTAAGTATTTGAGAAGTTGTTTGGGAGTTTGTGATCAAGAATATGCCAACTCCAATAATGCACACTCATCTTCAGAATAAATAAAGTTTTCAGGTTGAAATTTAGGGGGTGTTGGAATATGCCGAATTTCTCCCATAGCTATTTTTAGGAGAGAAAAGTTTATTTTTTGCATGCGTATCTTTATTTTTAGGAAAGCAAATAACACAAAAGCATCATATGCATGCACAAAATCATGCGTTGTTTTTAGAAGTTTGAGTGCTCTATTTTTAGAGTTGTGTTAGATTTATATTTAGCATGCCCTATTTTGGAAATTGTTTATATTTTTAAGTAACCTTTTTTAGTAAAGTCTTCTTATATTAATAAGCAATTGTAATTATTGTTCATGCATAGATACAAACAAGATTAGATTGTAATGAGCTGAAGCTCTGACTCGAAGAAGAAACAATTATTTTATGCACAACTGTTTTGATTGTAGTCAAAATACTCTATTTTTATTTACTATATTTTTTAATCTATTTTGTTGTTCAATTTTTTATCTATATAATTTTTCAAATATTATATTATTGTATAAGAACAATGTTTCATGAAAGGAAAAGAAAAATTAATCAGTCATTCCACAGGCATCTAGTCAAAAAATTAAGGTATGTAATAGTGGACGACAAAAGAGGAGGCTACAAATTAAGGTCTAGTGTATGAATATGCAAAAAATGGAAGCATATGAAGTGTTTGACAAATTACCTCAAATATAGATGACCTCTTGGATTATAATGATTGCAGAATATGCAAGTTAATGGAATTTTTAAAGGACTTGTCGTAATGCAACGATTGACATAAAAATTGGAAACATATGCAAAGATACCAGTATTTTGTTGGAAAATGGATGATTTTCACAATGGCTATTTATTTGCGGGCCCACTTTTTTTAGATGTGCTCCTGTTACAAGTTTGGGGAAAATGATTGAAGGAAGGATTTGTTATTTACATAGACAAACCAATTTACTAAGATCTTGTCCCATGAACAAAATAGCATAAACTAGAAATGATGTACCATTAATATAGTGCAAGGTTAGATTCATGCATACCTACCATGAGATTGAGAATGACATTAAGATTGGAGATGGATGGAATGGACACAATATGATTATATTTGAAGATCTGCAAAGGTGTGTAGTTACTGAAGTTGTTGTTCCCCACAAGAAGCAAAGTGTGGTGTTATAGCCATATTGACATCAACGTCATACGATTATAATAGAATTCCTTAAAATATATTGGGGGATTCTTAATAACAAACATTTTTGTTCTTACCTTACTAATAATTTCCCTCCATGAGATCATAATTCTTAAATTCATTTTCACAGTGAGTCCTTGTGCCATCTGAAAAGGGGGGGTTATGGTTGTCAAGTGATTGAGTTGGTAAATAAAATATGGTTAGGTTGTATCTAATGTATTTGGATTGATGTGGTATGTAATTGTTAGAGGTATTGACAAGTGTGGATAATCTCTAAAGAAGGATCAATTAGACAACACACTGAGAGAAGAAAGGGGCAATAAATCTTCCTTATGCCTTCTAAAAAGGGGGGGGGGGGGGGGGGGGTTATGGTTGTAAAGTCATTGAGTTGGTGAATAAAATATGGTTAGGTTGTATCTAATGGATTTGGATTGATGTGGTATGTAATTGTTAGAGGTATTGACAAGTGTGGATAATCTCTAAAGAAGGATTAATTAGACGACACACTGAGAGAAGAAAGGAGCAACAAATCTTTGTGATTTTATTTTGATGTTAAAAAATAGATGAATGAAATGCATTCCAAGAGAGCACGTCTATTTAGAGTCAATCCTTAGGTGTACGTTGTCGTATTTTACACACATCTTTAGCATTAACAACTACAAGATTCAACAAAAACACTTTTGATTATGCCATTTTGTATATTACATGTCTATTAGCATTTACAACTAAAACATTTGCCAAAAATACATTTCACATAATTATTTAATGGATCTCCATAAATGATGACAAAGGTTATGGAGTCTAACTTTACACCTGCGAAATGCATTTACTTCAAAAATTTGAAGGCATTTTCAATAAACCCATTTTATGCATATTCTACAACAATAATTACAATCAAAGAGATGACATCTCTCTAAAACATTTCATCAAACGATTCATGTGCAGCCACTATCTTTTAGCACAATCCTTTCTACAAGCTATAAGTAGGGAATGTAGGTGTAAATAAAGAGCTTAAGAGAAGTGAACACTTTAAGAAGCGAGTTCTATAAATTTGTATATTTGAGAGACGAATAAGAAAATCAAGAAAGGGGATAAACTATAGATGATTGGATTTTGAACTAGATCATTTTCAAACCATAAATCATTGGATGGATATATACATTAAGATATATTTTTTAATTTTGTTGATAAAAGCATGATATAGTTTTGTGAATATATTTTTCAAAGGATGGTATCAAGAAGATGCATCAAGTGATTGACAGCAACAATGTTTCTAGTGCTAATATTTTTCTGAAATCTCAAACTATTACCAATTTTTGTGCAACAAAGGCCAATTAACTTACATGCACAAATTTTACCTATTTTAACTTTATTATTATTAATTTTGGAAAATCTAGGTTGGAACCTCCAAATTCAGAGGTTTTAAAACTTAATGCTAAGGGGTTGATCGATTGTGTTTGGCATTAAAAGAAACCACATTAAAATAGGAACGAGAGGGGGGTAGAAGAGTTGAAATCTATATGTGGGTTTTGTAGTAGTTGTTAAGGAGATGGTGGTACCAATCCCAACCTGTGCAAAAATGGGAGATTTGAAATAATATACGTACATCCATCACATCATAATAAAAAGCTATTTTTTATGTATTGGTATGTGAAATGTGAAGACTTACACATTATGCATGCCCTATTCAACAAAATGGCTTTCAAGATTATGGTCTCATGGATTGTTGTGATAACAATATATATACAATGACTTTTGCAAGGATGCTCTCCAACACTTTAGATTAATGAAGCACTTTTAAACATACCCTAACCATGTAAGCTCCATTGTTTTATATCCATGTTGCCATGTATGTTTAGTGGATGAGGGGACATACCTATTTAGGGATGGGACTTTTGTCAAATGTTGTGGAAAATATGTATGCAAAGTGTTGAAGCATTTATTTGGAATGTGGATTGTGTGCCAAAGTGAGAGATTTAAAACATTGAACAATAGATCGTTTCTGTGAATTCTGCGGCTAAGCCAAAAGGATTATTTCGAGTGAATCCATGTTCTTTCGTATATTTTTTCCCTTTGTAAGAAACACGTAAAAGTGTGAAAGGTGAATCTCTGAGAAGGTTCCACGTATGTACTGTTGTAATGGACCATTGTCTATTTAATGATTTTTTTTCATGTAAGTCATACTGTGAAGCACAAACTAATAATAAAACACCACATACATATAGACTTCATAGTGGTAGACCGTTGCTAGCCTTCACTGGCCGCTACAAAATGTGAGCTAATAAGAAGACTCCATGTGTCTTTCGCATTTTGTGGTGTCAGACCGGTTGTCCTTTGTCAAAATTTGTTGCTTTGCTTCACAATTACAAGTGGAACCAAAAACTTTATCTAACTTACACGCATGCACGCGCACACTTACACGCATGCGCACGCACATACACACTCCCACCCACACACACACATGCACACACACGCGCACCCACACCCACATGCACCCACCCACACACACACACACGCACACACGCGCACACACACCCACGCAAACACACACACACACACACACACACACACACACACACACACACCCACGCACGTGCACACAGACACACAAACACATACACACACACACGCACACCCACACGCACACCCACACGCAAGCATGCCCACATGCAAGCACGCCCACACGCACACACACATACGCACCCACACATGCACACACCCACACACGCACGCACACACACAAGCACACTCACACACACAGCGCACACACACAACACCACCCCCCACCCACACCCACACCACACACCTACACACACACACACACACACACACGCCCACACACACACACACACACACACACACACCTATGCACACACACACACACCTACGTGCACCCACACACACACACACACACGCCACACAACCACCCCAGTCCTCATTCCTGCCACAACACCACACACCCGCATGCACGCACACGCACACATGCACATACCCGCACACACGCACATGCACACATGCACACACCCATCCCCATCCCACCTCCCAAATTAAAAAACATATATTTTAATTGGTATAACTTATACCTTGCTGGAAAAGCATTTGACAAAATGACAGAGGATTAATTTCTTCTCATGGAATATGATAATAACAGGTAAAAGGAAGAGACAGGCTTTCTCAAGAGACATTGACACAACTTTACCTAATGCAAAGAATGAATTTTCAACCCAATCACTTGACTCTCGCCATTTTTTTTTGATTGAGCCAAACTGGGAGCATTAGGACAGGGTATGGAAAGTCACGAAAAAGTAATTGGATTTCAATTTTTTTGAATGTTGTAATTTTGAATGCCCTGATAGATATGTACGCAAAATGGTGGAAACATCAAAGGCCCCAATCGTTTGACAAATTACACTAAGGAAATGAATAGATTGCTCAAAATGGTCTGTTTGAACAAGTCTTGCAGATATAGCAGGCTCCAAGGTTGCACAACAACTCACTGTGTCATAAACTGAACCGTTCACACCATTTTTTTTTGTAAAATTCAAGCACTATGGAGCAAACCCTAAACATGTAAGCTTCATTTCTGCGATGCTTGCATTCATTCTTCCAGGATTAAGTTCAGCGCTTGAGCACTGTTAAAACTGCAATAGCAGGTCCATCTTTTGCTGTTTTCACGGCCATAAACAAACATAATGCATATCAAAAATCCTATTTTACTCAATACCATATCTTGCAATGCTCAATTTTGATGTAGATATCATCACATGAATGACGCATCTCTCAATTTCCAAGCATGATCCTTAATTCTCCTTCAATGTATGGGTTTCCCATTAAAAAAACAAACTCTAAAATATAGTCCATTTTCAGCACAAATAAATTTTAAAAAATAATACTAATGGTTGCTCCCCATAGACCACAAAGGGTCTCATTTTATCCTTTTAAAAAAGCATTTTACACCAATTTTCATCTTTTCGTAAATTTTATCATAAATACTGTTTATTTACGTTAAGATGCATTGTATAATTCAACTTGTGGTGGCTGTGTAGATTTGTTTGCTTGTTCCTTGTAGATTGCACAAGAATATAAGGCTACAAGTATTTGCTAGCTCACAGTATTTCCTGTTTGAGGTGGGTCCTCAAAATGCTGCACATTATGTTTTTCCGTTAGACATCTATCTAGAAGAGGGCATGAGGGATGCCATTGAAAAGGCAAGGATATTGATGAAAGAAAAATGAACCAGAAAAATCATTGGAAGTAGTTGTATTGAAGTCCATAAAAATGTACATGCATTTCGTAGGGACATATCAGGCCCACGACAGAGAATGCATATGACACCCACAACAGGGGAGATCTATGCATAGTTAGGGGAAAAAAATAGGGAGATAAAGATAGCAGGGGATATTTTTTAGATTTAAGACATGTTCATTTTAAAGAAAAATAGACAAAACCAAAAGTTTCCACCCTCAAAAATACATTTTTGAAACATTCGTAACAACAAATCTATTTTATGAAATCAAAAATTATATATTTTTAAAAGAAAACTAAATAAAAAATGAATTAGGAGCAGAAAACTGTTTGAGATACAGAACAAATAGTAGATTGGATAGTTTACTATGTTTAACCAAAATTTCCATCAACCAAACATAATGATTGCAAAGGTAGTTTACTGCATAACTAAGCGAAGTCTGAAATATGTTTACCCAAACTTTTTCACATTAATAAGCTTCACATAGCGAGAAATGTACAATAAAGCAAGTCTGAAAACCATAGGAAGCAAAAGCTTGCAAAAACATAACCTATAAACTGGATCGAGCAAGTGTATGAGTACGTAGTAGTTGTCTGTGTTGTACAGTTATCTAAACTATTTATCTATACGTAAGTTTAAGGAAACCAGATCAACAAGGCTTTCATTTGTTTTTGTCATTTCCTTTGTTTCTTTTGCTCGCATTAGCAATTTTTTTGGCACATGTTTTTTTTCCCTCTAGAGTGTATTTGCAATCTCAGAATCCCCATTTTTTTCAGTTTGTGGGCAGCTTCGTATTTTAGTGCATCTTCATGGCTATCGTAGGCCAACCCAAATCCTTGTGAATTAGGACCGGCTCTACGAAACTTGGAGAGATAAAGAGGACTTGAAGGAAGCACACAGATGCGTTCTCTGACCAATTAAGAGATCATTGGTTTTGGTAGCTTTGGTTCTCTGCAGTGTAGGACATTGACAACACATTGTATCCAGTTGAATCCATCTTCTCTCTGCAAGTGTGAAGTGGTGATTGTCACACCATGTGGAGGAAGAGCAATTGTATTCCGTGTCTTCATATTTGCAAGTTGACAAGGAAACCAGACACAAAAAATATAAAATAATAATTGAAATTTTTGTTAGCAATAGTAATCTCGATATTTTCTAGGCCCAAAACGAAAGCTGCATATTTATTTATTTTATTACAGAACATGAACAAAACATGTAAGAGAAATAAGCGGGGTTGTCTTTTATTTTTGCAGAAGCTTTAAAGCCTTGGCAATGGATAGTCTAATGCCCAATCAGGAGTATTCCGATGCAGCCTCCCAGGGGTAAAAACCCCCTCAGCACACACTGAATCGTGTCATTGTCAAAGGCACATGCCCCTACGTGCCATTGTGGAAGAGTGAATACAGAAGATAGTTTCCTTTATGCAACATATTCAGTATTCAGATATTATGAATGGTCAATTTCACCTACAAATTGAAGAGTTTATGAAAATGTAAAAGGCAAAAAATTCAAAATGTAACACAGATTGGAGAACCAATTTTGCTTTGAGACCTAAGAGTTAATGTGTTTGTGAAAGAAACATATTCACACTTAAACTAATAAACAAAGATAGAAGTAAGTGATCAACTTAACCTAGTAATCAGGGAGTTTATGCAAATGTAAAAGTAACATGCTAACACTTAAATTATAAAGATGTTAAACAAAGTGAGAGGACAATTTCTAATAGACAAATGTAGGGCATCAAAATGGAATAAACGCTCAACCTCTTTCAAGGCCATCTCATCTACGTCCATTAAATACATTGCATCTGCTTTTTGTCAAACAACGTGTATGTTTTCCAATTTGAACAAGTTTAGCTTGAGGCATAATGTAAAAACTGTGCAGGCCTATGATTCAAAGTAAGATTATGGAAAATTTCATGTTAAAAATACTAATCCTAAAAAAAATAGGGCCTATTCATTAATTCTGCAGCGGTATCTGTTAACTTAGTATCATCCAATGATGGTGGCTATCACACATCATTCATGCACCCAAGATCAATGCTCCTCCCTGTGACATTTCCTTTGACTATGGTGGAATTCATAAAATATACTATTGATAATAGTAAAAAAGCTTCCAAATAAGTTTTAGACCACTCCATTCCTAGTTTAACTGACTATAAACAATTTTCCTAAAATTTCCATTACTGTGATCCCCTGTCCTAGTCTCTTTCAAAACAAGGCATCGTCAAAGTAAGAGTTGTTGGCAATTTACACTTTAGAATTAGAAATTCAAAACAACAATTTTGAAAAAAAGATGACAAGTGCAAAAGGACAGGTGGAGCATCGATAGAGAACTTCGCAGCTCTCATATGGCACAAAGAGAAAATTATGCTACCATGGGAATTGGCAAGCAGTAAAAGATTAGCCAGAACCTTAAACTAAGGTCTCTGTACATAAATTGTCATCTTCTTAGTCAACCCGTTACCTATTTCTATTCCATAAGCCTAACTTTCTCTGAGACTACAACACGCTCATTATTCATTCCACACTGTCAACAAAAAAATTGCTATTTTCTGTGACTTTATCTTCTTTACAGATTTCGTTGATTCACATTAACACTATCTAATGCCACTTCATGTAATACTCATATTACCATTATCTAAAACTTCTATGCAAGGATATATAAGAATTTATGCAAACCGTCAAATTGAATAAACGAAACAATCCATACAAAAATACTTTTACCCTACAGAAAGGATGCAAATAATTTTACCATGCTTTTAAAATGTCAGTTGTGTTGCTGGAAGACTTCCTCCAATCACGTAGGCTCCACTTTAAACCAGAGTCAGCAGCCAAGGAGCAACAAGGAGTTCTTTTCTGGAATGATCGATAGCCATAGACAACAACAAAAGTCACAGCTCCTAAATACACTGCACATTATAAACTGTAACCCTTTTCAAGGCCCCGAGGAAGATGTTTATTTTTATTTTTTTGGGCTCATACGTACTGGCATAAAAGGGGGAAACCATGCTCTCCTTTTCTTGGTGATGACAGAGGTATGTCCACCTCCAGGCAGGACTCCTGAACCTGTCCTCCATTTCTGACTTGCACAATGTCTCTCTCTCCTTTGCATATGGTGCAAGGTTCCTTTATATTGCTACCTTGGCAAGAGATGTACACTGCATCTATCCCTCCAGGCTCCACCTTTAGCCTCCACCTTTCGAGTTATCTGTCCCTTATGAATCGGGAGGTTTTCTAATTTAAATTACCAACATATTATAAATTTTGAACGACTACAGGTTAATGATTTCGATTTCATTTTCTTGTTGATCCCGGTCAATTAACTTGTAAACTCTTGTGTTGGGTTTCTAATTATTATGTTAACAACATGAACATAATCACAATTCACGAGTAATCATGTGGCAAAGGATTTTTGTGGGTGACGGAAAACTGGAGGTGGATGTGTTCGAAGATCCCTTCTTTTCTTTCCAACCAGTTCCCCCACGTGTAGGGCAGAGATTAATCTGTGCATCGTCAACCAATATGTCTCGTGTGTTAGATTATTTGTCCATTGTCAGAGCGGGAGGAGCCTTCTGATATTTAAAATGCCTTTCAACATAATTATAGGGGAGAGGGGCTAGTAGTGGTACACCCTAAGTTAAGGGGTCCATAAAATCAATTGTTTATCATATGAGATTGTGATTTTTCACTAACATAGTAGTTTTTTTTTTTAAATAAATAAATTGTATTAGCTTATATTTTTTCTTTGGAATGTTCAATTGGATGGAAACCCATATTTTGAATTGATTTAAAATACTAAACTTGAGTTACATTGGAACCATGGTGGAAACCAATACTTGAGTATGGGTGAAATTGGTTAAACATTGACTTTATTGTACTTGTACATGGGTGAAAGGTGTAAAATGTCATGATGTGATTTGCTACTCTACATAATTATTAAGTAAAAAAAAAAACTACTACATAGTACTATGACAACTATTGGCTATTGTGTGATCAATAGACATATCAACTATTGGACCTTGTTCACCTATTGGCCCCTCCCCTATGTACTTACAAACAAATCTCAACAAATCCCACAATTTTGGCTCCACTCATAAAATCCAATCTTGAAGTGACATCTGACATGGAGAAAGACAACGAGGTTGTCATCAACTCCAAGTTATTACTCTTCTTCCCAATGGCTATTCACTAGCAATCACATGCGAGCACTGCGATGTGAACCCCGAAGGAATGTGATGGAAGAAATATTTCTAGAAAAGGGAAGGAAAAGAAGAAGCATAGTTGTGCTAGTAAAGGTGTTACATTTGAAAATTATATAGAGGAAGAGAGAGTGGAATAGAAATAAAAATTAGTACGGTGTGTCATGACGTAGTGTGTGGTAACGTTAGGAAGGAGTAACTATTTGGGGTGATTGTTTAAAGGAAAGTACTTGAAATGTGATTGAAGAGAATGAGAACAAATCAATAGTCCTATTGATGTCATTTATCAACATGCATTAGGGTCAAGGATTGTCACCGGATGGTGTTTAAATTTTTAGAGAAGCCACAGATATGAATGAAAAGTTATAAATAAGGTGGTAATTAAATACCCACTTGTCAAACACCTACTTCATGTTTGGAATGGTTCTTACCAAAAATATTATTGTTAGTTTTGTTTGACATTATTATCTCCATGTTGCTTGTATCATTCATGTTAGTGCAAGCTGTGATTTAAGAGTCAAAATTGTAAATGTGGGATATTCAAAAGGTTACTTGTTCAAATGCCAACCACAATATTTTCTCTTTGGTTCCCCCTTTTCAATTAGAAGGTTGAGTAAATGTAGGAAGCAAGAAATGTGAAAACAAACATTTCCAAACAAAACATACAATTTTTTCCCCTAATTGACAGGCGAATGTTAAAACATGGTATTGGGAGGTTATTAGCCCCCTCCATAATGCAAATGTATAAGTAACAGAGCTAGTTAGAAATCAAAATTTCACGGCTGAAATTTATGGAATCGGTGGCATCATCTTTGGCCGTCGATACTCCCAATGGTGTCAACCATCAACAAGCACCGGTGTCAAGGATCACAAATGGGAGGGCTTCAAATTGTTAGATAAGGCAAATACATTAATGGAATTAAGTACATACATGTCCGATACATATTCCATGGGTGAAATCATTCTTACGAAGATGAATTTTATTTTATATGGCTAGCAGTCAACAACATTTCTAGTGGCAACAGTCATAAAAATATGCTAGCATCAATAATACAAAAACAGGATGCGGGACCATACATGGGAGGAATTTGACAGAATGGTTTCTCTTCACTCCTCAGTAACAAATGCCAAGAAATATGTGTAAACTCCTTATTGGATAAAAAAATAATCTTTATATAAAAAAATTATGTTTACTTTTGTGTAAAAAAAGGATAAGATATGTTAAGCTATACATATTTGTAAAAGTAAGATAGCATTTCAATATATAATTTGTTAGTGATTGTGATTGGATGATGCTTTCTCAATTAAATAGTAATGTGCAGGTCATTAGAATGTAATTTTTCGGCCAAAACCAGTTGTTAGACAAGGATTAGTCAACTAAAGATAGAAACCATAAATTAGATACAAAAAATATGGTGCAATGTGAATACCAAAGAGGTAGGGTAAAAAAAGTGAAAATTGAGGGAGAAAAACACTACACAAGGAAGAGGGGAAACAAAGAATGGGATCGAGGGAGGATAATTTCAAGGATGGAAATGTTTTTGGGGGAAACCTATGTGGAAGATTGCTTCGTTACGAACAAAAACGTACAAAGCCCACACTATTTTTGACAATGACTTAAATTCGAGAAAAGGGGGTGGAGCAGATTATTGTCAACAATGACATCCCTTGAGATTTAAAGGTAGTTAGAGCACATTTCAATGTAAGGGAAGTTATATTCTTTGTGTTCTGTTGTATTTTTAAGAAAGGGACACATGGAGTCGACGCACCATCCCATGTCAAGTCGTTGTAGTTGTTGAATTTGATAATTGGAGACGCAAGCAAAGCAGGCCGGTAGTAAAATGAACCGATGTAATTAATTTGTTCATCGACCATGCACGTTAATCATCCCAAACATGATCTCCGTTGTTTCATGTTTGGCTCCTATTAGTCGATGCCATTTATGAGAAAAGGACACTCCAAAACATTTAAAGGAAAAAGAAAAAAATGAAAACTACAAATGCATAGAAATAAATGAGAAGAAACTTGAAATGATGGTAAAAAAAAATGAATGGAAAAACTTTTAAACATTTTTTGTGTATATTTTATATTTTTAAAATTTAAATTTATGATTTTTTAATTTTATTTTGAGAAATTATAAGATCAATTCTTATATGTGATAAGATAGGTATACTTCACATTTAAAAATAATAGAATGAATGTGATTGCAAATAATAAAGTGGATGTAGAATTGAGATGAAATCTATTACTTATGACACTTAGAGTAATTGTTCCTTGTGATTGAAAATAATGGAATGAATTTTATTCTACTATTTATAAATTTTTTTGTAATATTCTTTTTATATTAATTGTATTAGAGAGCCCTTCGTCTATTGGGGGAGTTGATTGGCTTGGAATAATCCCACCAGGGATCATGTTTTTTTGAGCGCAAGGCCTGGAGATACCCGACACAGAGAGTCAAAGTGATTGAGGCTAGGATTGTGCCCTGAGTAACTTTGACGGCGTGTTAAGGCTAGGTTTGTTCCTTGATTGACTTTGACAGTATTGATACCCCCTAACTTAATTATATGCTTGCTCATAATTATAATTTAGTGTGGAGTTAAGTGCACTTCTCAATAAGAAAATAAAACAAGTAAAATTAATTTAAAAGTATAAATATAATATTTTGAATGAACAAAATTTTAAAATATAAAAATTATCCCAAAATACATATATAAATAGTAAAATACAAATTTGGAAAAAAAGTAAATAAAAGCAGATGTTTATGAAGGAAAAATGTTTTGCATGAATTTCAAAAATTATTGTAAACATATTTAAATAATCAAATTTATCCAAGGAGAGTTCTATATTCACACAATTTTACTAACAAAAATGTTGATGAATACTTTAAAAAATTGTTATACGGTGGCACTTGTACGTATTCACAGTGAGTGACTTCAATGAAATGATACACTTGTTACACCTGTCTTACACACATTTACCAACGCATTTAACAACATATACCGAGCCCAAGACATTTGCTAGTGCATCTATTTACACGCAGTAATATCGACTCCCCTAGAACCCACCCTTATGTCTTCCCACAGGTCCAAGCTGACCTCTCCATTGAAGCTAAACGCATAACATAAATGTGGACGACTGAAATTAATTTAATCGACGATACGGAAAGTGAAGCGGACGGTTAGGATGGACGAGCACAGTACGAAGCGTCAGAAACCCCCCGCATTTCTACCAGAGAAAATGCCTTTGGCGTAATAAGTTATGAAGTGTCGAGGAAATTTCATACGTAACGTGCGGAGGGCCCACCCATCATCTCAGCATAGAAAATGGGTACAAAAGCTTATGTAAAGTGAAAGAGAAAAGACGATTTCTTATCACTTTCAAAATAAAGCAAATAGTTGAAATTTGTCATCTTGATTTCCTCAAAAGTAGAACTGTAGAAATTTAAATAAATAGTTTTCTTCATGGAAATTATCCACCTACCATACAATGTGAACTAGGTTAGGCTACACAGAGAAGATTGGCCTCTTTAGTTAATTACATTCTCTGCCTATGAAAAGTGGGTCCATCCTTTACGCATTTCCATCCATTATTTCTAAGAGCTTTGTCGGAAGATACCAGGAAAAATCTTAGTTAAACTTAAGAACCATGTCCATCCTTCCCTTCTCTATAGCCTTGATTATAAATGAGGGCTCTCCACATCTCTTCCTTCCATTCCCTCTTTGTTTGAATGTCCATTTGCTGAATCTCTTGTACTCCTTTTTTAATTTCATATACTCACTATTAAATATGGCTTCTACACAATCACCTACTTCATCCTCTGTTCTTGTCATTTCTGATATCATCGGTAAAATTCTATATACAGAGAAGGACATGTCGGACTTCGATCTTCAGCAATTGGTCGACATTGTTGACAGACTTTTGCTCCATTGTAACACTAAGCAGGCATTAAGCCCATAGATTTTCCACTTTGTTGGGCATTAATCATATTTTTGAAAACAAAAGTATTTGACATTAGCTGTTAACTTACGTGACAGTTAGGCTGATTGAGAATTAACAAGATATCTGATGCAGGGGAAAAGGAGTTCTACATCTAGTGAGAAGTTGGCACCTATAGTAGATGGGCTTGTCTCTGCATCTGGAGTGGCTGATACTTTCTCAGAAGGTGTGTCAAATAATGTCAAAATAATTTCCACCAAGGTGCATATTCAAAATATGAGATAATGTTTTTATTATTATTTCGCTGCCCTTAAGTTATAAATATTGTTCGGATCTGAAGTAATTTTGTGGAAGGAAAGTGAAAAATATTGTATATGAACTTAAATAAATGTTTTTCCTTGCAGTGCGAAATATTTTGAGGGCATTAATTAGATAAAAATGGTTTATTTATTTGTATGGCCAGTAGATAATGTCCTCTCTGAATTATTGCAAATTAAAACTTGTCAATTTTCTGTGTCATGTTGCGTAGATATCAGAATACTACGGTCCACGGAGATAAACACTCCACAGCTATAACAGTGCTGAATGCGGTTGGTAATGTTCATTGGTTGGGCCTTAGTTTCCTACTGGTGGCTGCAATTTTGGAGAGGTTCGACACTATTAACAAAAATAAGGAGTTCTTGAAGCTTCTTAAATATATGAATAAGTTAGCTAAAGTAATCTTGCAACTCAGAGGATTTCCTCGCTCAAAGGTTAAGTTGTAGAAGGAAATCAAGGAAACTATTAGTTTAATAGTGGATGGAGCCATCTTATGTTGTGAAAAAAGAAGAGTAAGGGATTTAAAAAGTAAGGAATGCTTTTTATAATTGAATTCTTTTCCCCCTTTTGTTTTTGTCGACTCCTTTTCACACTCATTGTTTAAGATTTTGTCTTTCCATTACATTCAGGATCATTATTTTGGACACTGCCATGATTTCATAGAGGAAAATTAAAAAATCCACAGGAGACAATTTTAAGACCCACAATCTGACAGACCTTATGACTGTCTTCTACAGTTCTAAAGGTGACTACTTTCTCTTTTCCAATGAAGATATTTGGAAATTATGTGCATTCAAAAGTTAGAGACAAATTGAAAGAGCTAAGGAAAATGTTTCTCACCTTTTTAAATCTTGAAGCTCTGCAAAACTTCTTGGGCAGAGCCAACTCCATTATCCATGAAGACCTTGGTAATAAACAAGTCAAGGCCTTTCCTCTTGAAACTAGGCACAAAACATTTTGCATAGCTCTAGAATGAGGGATTGAAAGTCACAGTTTGGCGCAACACTATGCAGGAAGGAGACAACTCCAACCTTAAGCCACACAATGACAGCTAAATCTTGACTTCATACCAAGCCAAAACAATACCCATTCTCTACATAATGACAAATAAATGCGTTAACCAATGGAGTGAAGTAAAAAAAAAAATTGCAGTACGAAACTATAATGGAATGTCATCTAAATACACCCAACATAATTTAATTGGAAATAGTAAAAATCAATATTTGTTATTGTGAGGACTGTATATCTCCCTTTACTAGGATAAAAAATATAAATCTAAAAGTACATGCAACATAGTACATGTTCCTTGAGGCTAATGTTTTTTCCTGTCAAAATCATTGTTACTTATATTGGGTTGCACTTGCAGTTGCTATAGGAAAATAATTCATTACAAGGGACATCAGAATTGTGATCACAACAGGAGTAGAAGTCAGGAAAGTTGTTTCGTGTGAATTTAATTTGACCATATTCCTGTAATGGTAATGGAACTCTATAATGGTAATTTTTCTGTAATGGTAGTGCAACTCTATAAAATCCCCATATGGCATATTCTGTAGAAAATTTGTAGTCTAACACAATGAACAACATAAAATAAAATAAACAGAACAATTAATTAACTTACATAAACATAAGAATATTCAAACCAACAATGTTGTGAGTAATATCCATTAATAAAAGCTTCATCATACTCAGAGCTTCAGCTCTTTACAATTAAGTTGTGCGTGCAGCTATGTGCTTTCAATGCACATCCTTACTTGCTTGTGTAGATTTCACACCTTTGTGTGTGTATACAAAACAATTACAACTACTATTATTTAAATAAAACAACTCACCCACTAACAACTCTTCAAATGAGCGTTCTAAATTTAAACTCGTGCTTTAAAATAGTTGCATGTTGTGCATGAATTAAAACAATTTATTTGAATTAAATCTAATCCTAAAAATAGGATAAAGCTAAGATAATTAAGGAAACTAAATCTATTTTTTAATATTCCTAAAAAGCTACGGTTGGAATTACATGCATATTTCCAACACCCCCCTTAATTTCAAACTTGTAGCTTTCACTCTTCTGGAGCTTCGTTTACTTTTTCAGATCTATCATGCGCATGATCACAAACTCCCAAACAATCTCTCAAATATTCAAAGACTTCTTTTGCCAAAGCCTTTGTAAAAATTTCTGCAAACTGATCTTTAGATCTACAAAATTCAAGATGAATTTCCTTGTTGTTTACTAGCTCCTTGATAAAATGATACCTCGTATCAATATGCTTGCTCCTCTTATGAAAAACATGATTTTTGGACAATGTTGTGGTTGAGTTGTTGTCACAAAAAATCTGCATAGCTTCCTCTTGTTTCTGTTGGAAATTTGTCAACACTCTTCTCATCAAAACAACTTGACATGCTGCTCCTATTGCTGATACATACTTTTCTTCTACTGAAGATGACATGACAATGGGCTGCTTCTTTGATGCCCATGAAATCAATCCTGTTCCAAAGTGAAAAGTATAGCCGAATGTGCTTTTCCGATCATCTATACTTCAAGCACTGTCACTATCTATATACGCAATTAATAGCCTCTTTGTAATATACTGGATCTGTAGCCTGATAAAATAATGCAAAAATTGAAAATGAATTAGTTGTATTAACATTATAAATCTCACTTAGACTTCTTGTTTTTCGTTGCGCAGGACTATTCGATACAAGATTGCTTTGTGGTGATGGAGTAGCTTCTGGTGTTCTCTGTGGTGTCTCTTGCATGGCTAAAGATGGCTAAAGTCTTGATGACCTCCTGATTATAGATGGAGGTGTAGGTTGTGCTACAACTTGTGGTGTATGTCTAATATTTGTAGATACTATACCTTGTTATTCTAAAGTTTCGTCTGCCATATCATCATGTGGAATAGTTGTTGCTATACTCACTGTTTTCTCTAAACATCCATCCCATGCTTCATTCTCAATAAATTGTTGTAGATACATTACCTTATTGTTTTAAAGTTTCATCTGCCATATCATCATGTGGAATAGTTGTTACTATACTGACTGTTTTCTCTAAACTTCCATCCCATGCTTCATTCTCAATAAATTGTATATCTCTGCTGATCGCAACATTTCCAATGACTGGATTGTACAAATTATATTCTTTTGTATTATCTGAATACCCAATAAAAATACACTTTTCTCCTTTGTTGTCTAACTTCTTCCTTAGCTCATCAGGTACATGTGCATACACTACACAACCAAAAAATCTGAAATGTGAAACATTGTGTTTCCTGTTAGTTCATGCTTGTTGAGGAACCATGTTCCTAACAATTTTCATTAGAAACCTATTCAAAATATAAACAGAAGTTTCTACTGCTTCTACCCAATAATCATTTGGAATATGTTTTACCTTCAACATGTTTCTCGCCATCTCCATGATGGTTCTATTTTTCCTCTCTGCCACACTGTTCTGCTGTGGTGTATACCTAGTAGTAAATTGCTTGTGTATACTGTGATATCTGGAAAAATTCATAAACTCATTAGAAACATACTCACCTCCTCTGTCCGTTCTGAGAACTTTGATGTAGTATCCAATTTGCTTCTCCACTAATGGCTTGAACTAATGACATGTATCATAGGCATCTGATTTATTTCTTAGAAAATAAACCCATGTCTTCCTTGTGTAATCATCAATGAATGTCATAAAATAAATACAACCTCCAATAGAATCCGTCTGCATAGGTCCACATAATTTTGAGTGTACAATCTCAAGTGGTGCACTTGCTCTTTCTGTTTTGCCAACTGGGAATGAATCTTTGTGTTGCTTCCCCAAAATACACCCTTCAATACCCTTTCCAGTTTCTAAATCAATGGTAAATCTTTAACCATATTCTTTCTATGTAATAAATTCAAACCTCCAAAATTCAAATGTCCATACCTTAGATGCCAAAGCCATGATTCATCCTTCATGATTGAACGAAGAGTTGATTGTGTTCCTTCAGTGTAGGACTTAACTGCATTTACGCAGGAATCAGTGCAGGACTCACTTGTTGTAGGGAAGAACTGATTTGCTTTGGTGCAGGACTCTTTTACCTTGGCATAGAACTCATCTATTTGAGCACAGGACTGAGTAAAAGGCTGATTTGGCTTAGCACATGACTTTGATACGAACTGAGCTACTGATTTTTCTACAAACATATTTGATTTATTCTTGTTTCTAGGTTTTAAAATCAATGAAAACATCCTATTATTTCTTAACTTCAATTTTGCAATCAACCGAGTGCTAGGAGCTTTGTCCACAATCACACACTCATTGTCTTCCATATAGACTCGGTATCCTTTCTGTACCAGTTGTCCAATACTCATAAGGTTATGTTTCAAACCTGCAACATAATAAACATCTTGCATACTTGTTTGCTCCCCATGTCTTGTTAGAATACTAGCAACGTCTTTTCCTTTCACAGAAACAATATTGTTATTTCCAAGAGTTACATCACTCATAACTGAATCATCCAAACTAGAAAACAAATCTAGATTCCCTGTCATGTGATTATTGCAACCTGAGTCCAAATACCATACATCACATGGAATTTCTTTTAAAAAATTACATTCAACGGGGGATAAAGAATGCATTTCTTTGGAAATCCTTGTGCATGCAATAAACATAGGTTTAGAAATAGAACTTCCAACCTAATTTTGATTTTTCCTCACCTGATCATATTACTTTTTCTTGCATTCATAAGCATAATGCCCATACATTTTGCAATAATGACACTGAACATGAGACTTATCTTGTCTCTGACCATAACTATGTTCTTTATTTTGTCCTCTTCCACCTGAGCTTGATGAATCACTGTCGCGTTTTCCAGATGGACCTCTTCCTCTGCCTCTTGGGCTGAAACTACCTCTTCTTATGCCATGACTACCTGATGTCTAAGATGCAAAATATTGATCTACACTTGCATGTGATCTATTCATCCTCTGTTCATGATTGATTAGTGATGCATGCAACTCATCAATAGAAAATTGACTTAGATCCTTAGTTTCTTCAATAGCAACAACTAAAGGATCAGATTTCATAGGCAAACTCCTAAGCAATTTTTCAATAATCATTATGTCTTCAAGAGTCTCACCATGGGATTTGATTTGATTGACTAAGCCAACTATATAAGTAAAAAATGATTCTACGGAATCTGAATCTTTCATTGCTAAATTCTCAAAATCTCTACGAAGTAACTATAGCTTGGTAATTTTTACTTTCTCCTTACCCTGATATGCAACTTGTAAAGTATCACATGCTGTATTTGTTTGACTGGTTGCTGCCACTCTTGGAAGAATGTTTTCATGCATTGCTTGATGAGTATAGAAAACATCTTGAGATCTCCCACACGTCTTGAGATCTGAATAGAATTCATGGTTAATGACCAGTATTCGTAATTATTTCCATTAAATTGTGGCGTCTGCATACCGGATGTCGAAGCCATAGCTTGCTACCAATTTAATAAGCTACTGGAATAACCTTCTCTGATACCAATTTGTAGAACATCTACAGTCTTATACAACAAACAACATAAAAGAAATAAACTAAACAATTAAATAACTTGCATAAACAAAAGAATATTCAAACCAACATTGTTGTGTGTAATCTCCATTAATTAACTCATACTCAGAGCTTCGGCTCAAATTACAATGAAGTCTGTGCGTGCAACACTTCTCTAATTCTGCCTGTGTAGATTTCACACTTCTAATATGTGTGCATACAAAGCAATTACAATTGTTGTTATTTAAATAGAATAACTCACCCACTAATAGCTCTTCAACTGAGAATTCTAAATTTAAAATCATGTTTTAAAACAATTGCATGCTATGAATTAAATCATATTTATTTGAATTAAATATAATCCTACAATAGGATAAAGCTGAGATAACTAAGGAAACTAAATCTATTTTTAATATTCTTAAAAAGCTGCGATTGGAATTACATGAATATTTCCAACAATATTCATACCAACCACAAAAATTCTTACTATCTTTTTCAACTCTTTTCTATTTAAAATATTCATACCTCTTATGAAAACATTTATTATGCCCTGCTATTAATATAACATCATGTATACTTATCCTCCGTACTTTTCTTTTTGTCGGGCCACAGTATCCAACCTTTACTCTTTTGACCAGAGCTACCTCTTATAGACATTCTAGATCTTGCTCTCCCACAATGCATGCAACTTGATCCCACTCCCAATTAGAGAAGAAGGAACAAATGTCCAGGAAATCCTCCTGAGCACTTTTTTGAAACTCATGGTAAGAAAACGTCAGAATTCTAGATTCGTTGAAAGTGTCTTCCTTGTCACAGTTGAATTCTTCTCCACACCTTATAAGGCAATCAACTACTCTTTTAAGCTGCAACTTCATTCCTTCTTTTACGGAGATAACGTCCCACCACTTCCAAAAACAGTGGGCAACTACTGCAGTTTTGTCCTATCAACCTAACCTGGGGTCTTGCATCTACAAATGAATATATTGTATAAATTAGGTAAATAAAATAGTGAACAATAAGAATAAAATAAAGAATAACAAATAAATAAAGTATTTCAAAATCAAATAGGAACTTCTATGCATATATATCTTCTTTCATGTCAGAGCTTCAACTCAATACAATCTTTGTGTAATGTGAGCTTTATCTCAATACAATCTCTCTGGGTGTCTTCTTTCATGTCAATGTTTTAGATTAATATAACATGTGGGTAAAAACACTTATAATTGCCTCTAATATACAAAGTTTTCTCATCTAACAATAGAACACACAACTCTAAAAATAGAATAGTCTTAATAATAGAACTAGTGGCTAAAAATAGCACATGTTTTTGTTCATGCAAACAAATCTATTTGTTTTATTTATTTTTATCTTAAAAATAAGGACATCCAATTAAGACTAACTTATGCATGGAAAAGCAAGTTAGTTTTTAATTTTCCCAATAATAACAAAAACATGCAGGGAGAAATTATCTATTTCCAACATTTACCTCTTTTTCTGTATCTATATTCCTGCACAACAATGTAAGGGATGACTCAATAGAAATGGATTCAATGGGGTATAAGTAGCAGGGTTTAACTCCGTAGGCTTCAAACACTACTGCGGCATTTATTTTTCTAGCGGTTGCAAGGATCCTCACTTTTCTTTGACTTTTTATCTCCTTAGGTAGAAGCTTTTCCAGATGATCCATGTACAGTATGTTGTCGATATATATGAACACGTCTCCTTTCTCTAAAATACATTTCAGCTCTTTCTGCCCACTCTGATAGTATCTTACTTTATATTCTTTTTACCCAGTTAAATCTTGCAAAATCTGAGATTGCAATTCCTCAATGTTACGATGTGATTCCATATTCTTGATGAGAGTGACTTTTAAATGTTTCCAGTCCTGTAGATTCAAAGTTGCATACGCTTGATCCGCCATCGTGGTTTTACCATCTCCACCTATACCGTGCACAACAACCACCACAGCTGGTGTCTTGTCATTATAACACTGGAGGAGTTCCTTCACTTCAGTGATCTTGTGATCTATCCCCATAGCTACATATCAAAGCAATCAAAAGTTAAAATAACATTTGATAAGTTTTGCGTGGACAAAGAGTGGATAATATACCTTTGGTGTTGTGGTACCGTTGCCTGCGCAAGTTCTCATCATGAATTTTTAATACATCATTAACAATCTTGTTCAGAAGCTCTCCATCGTCACTAATTTGCACCAAAATAATAAAATCAATTAATGCACCATATAAGATTTGATAACTAAGGAGAATGAGTTTTTAATACTTACTCATTATTGTTCACCTCGTAGCCTTTTGTCAAGGAAATTTAGTTGAGTTCCCTGTTCCATTCTACAAGCTTTTCGAAGGTGTATCTACCTTGGAGTACATGATTCACAAGGGCATCCACATACTTTCCTTTCCCTTCAATCACCCATTGTAGTGCCCACTTCCCTTCGACCTCATTTTGTTTTGTTGTTTTCGAGACTGATTACTTCACTATGGATTTATTATGGCTTCTTGATTTAGCATGCTAGTAGATATCATAGACATTGGAATGTTATTGATTTGATCTTTATATGATGCATATGGTTTATTGGTGGACATTTGATGACGATATTTGTATACTTTTGCCAGGGTTATTTATCTTAATTCTGACATGTGATATATTTAATCATATTGAGTAGAACTTGATAATTTGACTAATGTGATGATCGTTTTGATATAAATGAAATGTGGAATAGAAATGTGCTAGAAAGTGTAAGTGATATTGTACTTGCCTAGATGATAGTAAATCATGTGTCGTTTATTTTAGATTATATTGTATATTTGGCATGAATGTTTTAATACGGCCAACAGGCCGAAGGAGGTATTTTCTATTCTGCAGGTATATTATATTCACAACAATATTGGGGAGTGGAGACCAACCACATCGGGATTCGAGAAGAATCCAGCTAAGGTCACCATGGCAACAAGTAATTGTGTGTGTGTTGGAATCATTTGGTTAGGGAAAAATTGTGATCTAAGGGTCATGTGTTGCCTTGTTTTAATTTTCCCTTTTACTATGTTAGTATGTGTTTCTCTTAGTAAGTGAAAATTTACTTGTGTTATTATTCATATTCCTTGGATTGGAGTTTACCCCTTTGTTAGCCATGGGTTGTAGTGGGTTAATTAAGTTAATTTGAAATTGTCCTAAACTAATTAAAAGATGTGACCTAAGAGAGCTCATTTATTAGGCTTGATTTACTTGGGATTTTGTGTGGATTGATGTGTGTTTGAGTTTTGAGTGTAGCACACTCTACCCCACATGGGAAACTCGAATTTGGCGTTGGAGGCCAAATTTCAAAGCTTGTGGGACAAGTCAAACTTGTCCCACACCTCTTAAAACCCCATGCCAACCCTACCTATGGGTTGGAAGGCCAAATTTAGGGTCTTTTAGGTGTTTTGGGGGGATAAAAGGGTAAAAATATTAATTGCACTTTCTTTCAAAATTTAATTTTGTCCTTTGAGGGAGTGGGCTTAGTTGGAGTGTGTAAGGTGCTTGCCTTTGTTTCAACCACTTATTAATGGTGCATTGGAATTTGATGTTGACCAAATGATGTGGAGTGGAGGGAAAAGGAGGTGGCATCCTACTTGGAGCCACATCATTCCTCAGTCTCTTCTCTCTATTTATTTGATCCTCTTGTTTGTTTTGGGGGTTGGAAGTTTCTTTTTTTTTTGTCTTTGGTATTTTTGAGAGGAGAGGATTTTGAAGGAGTTGTGGAATTTGGGAGCTTGTTGATACTTGTGGGAATTTTGTTCGAGCTTGTGGATGCTTACTTGACCTTTGGAGGGGATTGAGACTTCATACTTGGAGCAAGCTCTACCATGGAAAGGTAGGGGCTTCACCTTTGTATGCATTATCTTTTTTTTTTTTTGTTATGTGAATGTATATTTATGTTGTGTTGAATTTTGTTGTTGCAATGCTTGTTGGGAATGGGTAGAATGCCTAAGTTGGGAGTGGGAGGAGACTATGGAGAGTTTAATTGAGGGAGGCATAAGAGATCATGTTCTTGAGGAGGGAGTTTGGGTTGGGTGCCCACCTTGTAAGAGAAATGCTTGCATTTTCTTCTTGTTTTACTTTGAGGGAGCCATAAGAGTTGAGGGAGGCATAAGAGTTGTTAGGGGTATTGTGTTTTGCATTGGAGGCTTTTAGGTTGCACCCATTCCCATTGGGAGGCGTAAGTGGCCTCCCCATATGTCTTACTCTTATGGCTTTCTTTTATGTTGAGTTATGTGGAAGCTAGTAGTTTCCATGAGTTGGGTTTTTCTCCCATTGTGATGTGGTTGGGGCTCGGGGGCCAATGGAGAGGATGGCTTCTCTTCTCCATTGGGTATCTTGGTTGGGAGGAGAGCGTTGCCTCTCCCCTTATTTTGTTGTGAATCAAGCAAACTATGGAGGAGCCACCTTGTTGATATTTGGAGCATAGGAACCTTGTTGATGTCAATGTGAAACCACCATGTATTTTTACCCACCTTGAGTGGAGGAAAAATGTAATATTGCTTTGTATTTTAGCTTCCATCATTGTTAATTTTGGTCCCACATTAAGTGGAAAGTGTTGTAACAAGATTTTGAAAGAAAGTTGTTTTGATATTCTTTAGTAAGAGGTGTATTGGAAAAGTGGAATATTAATGTATTTTCTCTTCTTGTATTGTCGATTGAAAGATTTAAGTTTTTTTTTAATTAGCCCTCAATATGCCAATGAAATCATTTAAGCTCTAGCTCAATTATGTTTTTCTTCATTTATGAATCCATTGTAAAACTATTGGCAAATTGTAGAAGGAAATGAAATCAACCTATTTGAAATCCCATGCAATGTTTATTAAATTGTGTAGAAGAAAATTTTAATGCAAAGACTTTAAACTTAGTAAGTTTATCACCCAAAACTCCTTAATGCTCAACAAGGATACTAATATTTTAAATAATATTTCATATTAAAGTAGTAATAAAAGTAATGGGTTTACTATTACTAAATCATATTAATACCATTATTCTATTGATGTTTCTTTTATATTAACAAGGGATATTAATCTGAACCGCAGCTGAACAAACTGTGCTAGTATGCTCATAAAACCTTACATTCATACCATATAAAACAATTAAAATAATTTAGATGATGATACATCTCTCTATAACCACCGTGTAGTAAGACTGTAGTAAAATACATGCAACATCATCATGTATTTGCAAAGCAACTGTGCTCTATGAGTATTCTGTTGTGAAACGGACTTGCCTCTGCCCTGAAACGTTCACATTATTGCCAGGCAGACTGTGCTTCATGAATGTTCTGATATGAAACAAATCCACCTCTGTGAGTCTCTCCCACGAGCTCCACCTTAGAAACTGGTAAGATCTCTGTCTGCCCCGTAACTCCCTCTCTGTCCCTTAATCGATTTGATATATATATATATATATATATATATATATATATATATATATATATATATACGCCTTGAAGGCAAATCCTGATTTTTGGATGCATTCGATACTGATCAGATAGCAACATAGTTGGACAGACTGCTGGTTTTAACGCCCTCTCTGTCCCTTGATCGATTTTGATAACATATAATAGCTTGAAATGTTTCGACAAAACCTAAAATAGAATAATGCATACCAAAGGCTTCACGGTGTATTCGATCTAAAATAAATAGATCAGGCGAATGGGTTTTATAATGGCAGATCCGAACTAACACATGAAAATGTAGTGATCAAACATGTTGTAAATACTAAGTAGTGTCTGAACAGATAACGACATAAATGGACAACTTGCTCGTTTGGAGCGTTCAAAGAAATAAATAAAAAGGGGGCTTTGTTTATTCCTGTGGTCAGGCCATGTTCTATGTAGGCCACGGCCAGGTTACGCGCCATGCACACACCTTGCAGCACCAAATGAAAGTGGAGGTAACTCACCTTTTCTCCCTAGCCTGCAGATTCATCTTGAACCTATACTTCTTCCTACGTGGCTTGGAGCAGAGTTTTAATGGAGGACGACCTCAGTGGGCAGACCAAACGGCGGCATAAGATTTGCAAATCCAAATGAAATCAATGATGGTATGCGGCCAGCTTGGGGTAGCCCGCACATCAAGATAGTGAGTAGATATTTATGGCAGGTGGCAATTAAAGCCACCCACCCCCAACCGTGTCTTCCCACCCTTTTTTTTTTTTTCTGAATGTTTCTCCGCGTGGATGTGGCATGTCATTGGTCTCACTATGGCTCCATTTTTCAACGGGCTCGACATAAGTGAGATTAAGCCTAGTGATCATACTTACTCATGGCGGAAAGTGTTTACCTACGCACGCCACGGTATGACTTTGTTTGTATCCCTATATGTTCTTCACAACTCAAACATTTCTGTATGGACGCTATGATCCAAATATAGATATTTAATATGATACCTTTAAAATAAGAACTCAACCATCTAATTAACCTTGTTTTCCCTTGGAGCTCGTCATTGGTTATGAGATCCATCTATGTACTCATATTAAAATTTGCCTGTTGTAATAATAGTGAGTCGGTTATCGTTGACTTTCCAAGTTGCACATTGGCTTAACCTTGAACCTTGGAAAATATAAACATGGGCAATTGAAGTGTGGCAATGACATATTTTTGAATAGCTCGCTTGGAGTGGATCGGCCAGTATATAACTGTGATTGGTGATATACATATAAACTAAACTCACCAAGCCATGTGAAATCAGCTCAAAGTATAGTTTTGTTTAAATTGCAAAGTGTAATATGATTAAGTTAAAATAATGTCTTTTGGTTTATAAACACATAAACTTGGTGGTATATATATATATCTCATTTTGAGATTTTAAATATATATATATATATATATATCGTATTTATGCAATCAACTTAAGACGTTTAGCAAACCTTTCTCTATTGAATGCATGACATGGATCATGGAAAACGTAGTAAAATAATTTGCGGAAAAAAAAATTTAGTCGGAACTTTCGGGCTGTATGTTCATGGAAGCAAGTTCTTGGCGCATCGTAGTCGTCGTTGTGTTCATGGCGCTATATTTTGGTATCAGAGCCGAGGGTTCGAAGCTTGGACCCTTGGGCACACGCAGAAAACGTGAAACAGGAACATTTAACTTAGTGCAGAGCTGTTTCTTTTAAAATATAAAACCACAATGTTGATAATTATAGGAAACAACAAATTTAGAAAATTGACACAAGACCTAGAATAATGAAATAACTCTCGCCTTGATCTGTATAAGAGGCGCGGATTGGGCAAGGGGTCTCTTCATATAGACGTAGACATACCACCTCCAGAGTAGGCCATAACAGCCATTCTACCTCAGATCTTGCAGACACTCCAGGATGTCAATGCCGCTATATGCGGAGAGCCCTTAGGAGGACGAATTGCAAGGCATAGTTTGGAGCCATCAGTAGATGCCCAGGCATCCCCTCAACACAGCGAGGAGCACAGGGCAGAGATTTTCCGTGCAGAGTCAGCTAGGGCAGCGTCACCACAGAGAGGACATGGGGATAGTATCTCAGGACATAGGGACAGGTCTCGGAGCCCTAGACAGAGGGAGGAGCATATAGAGAGACCTGGAATTCGTCATAAATCAGCTGCAGACCATATCAGAGAGATCCTCAAGCTACGAACATCTCACTATTCGGGTGATACAGGTGGTTTTTCAGGCAGAGGCCTGGTTGGTGAGCTTGAGCGGATGCTTCAAGCTTTGCCCTTGTACTAGCAACATGAAAGCTCATGTTGCAATCCATATTCTGAAGGATGGAGCAGGAGTTTGGTGGAGGACCAAGGAGCAGAAGCTCCATGTTGACTCGGAGACGATTACCTGGGAGCTGTTTGAGGAGCGTTTCAGGAGAAGGTATTTACCCAGGAGATTTATACAGCAGCAGATAGACGAGTTTCATGACCTCTGTCAGGAATCGATGACAGTAGCTGAGTATGAGAGTCAATTTCTGGATCTACTCTAGTACGTTAACTATATGCAGGATGAGCAGGTATGGATTCACAGGTTCATCCGGGGCCTAAACTTGGATTTAGGTGGCGCAGTGCGCATTCACTACCCACAGACACTAGCTGAGGCTGTGGAGAAGGCCTATATTGCAGAGGAGACACAGGGGAAGACACAGCAGGCTAGAGACAGAGTTCGGAGCCATATCCAGCAGATGTAGGATAGTAGGACGAAGGGGTCAGTTCCTCCTCCACAAGGTGGACAGAGTCCAGGGCAAGCTTCATTTAGGCCACCACAGCAGCAGTTGCAGACCCGCCCACCTTACCGACCTCCTCAGAGATTTGATGCGCAGAGAGGACATAGTATGGGGCATCCTCCTAGGGGTCCCATAAGGACACAGGGTGCGCCGAGAGCTCAGTCAGCAGGAGCTCGTTAGTAGAGACCTCAGCAGTCCATAGCCGGATCATCAGGATCTGTATCTCAGTCATCTAGAGTACCAGCTGGAGCTGCTTCCCACTGGAGAGGACCAGGCAGTTGTTATGGTTGTGGTGTTGTTGGACATCATTGGAGAGATTTCCCACAGAACCCTAACAAGGGTAAGATGCAGAGCTCAGAGCCTACTATTGGAGATATGACACGGAGTCATCGGATCTACACAACGGTCGAGAACCGCCAGGCTGAGCACCAGAGTACTGTGATTGAGACGACAGGTAGTATTGGTGGTATTTCCACCTCTATATTATTTGATTTTGGTTCTTCTGATTCTTTTATTGCACCATTCTTAGTAGAGCATTGTAGGCTAGTGGTAGTTAGGCAGGGCCGTAGTTGGGACATTGAGATGGCTTTTGGAGCCAAAATTTCTGTAGACTCCTTAGTTAAGGAGTGTGTAGTGGATTTGGGACCCTTCACCACTACTTCTGATCTTCGGATCCTTCCATTAGGATCTTATGGCATCATTTTAGGCATGGATTGGTTGTCCGCTCATAGAGCTAGAGTGGATTGTTACCATAAGACTATTACTTGCATAGATGATCTTAGAGTAGAGTCAGTGATATCAGGAGTTAGGAGGGCCGTATCCATTCGCACCATCTCTGCTATGCAGCTTAAGCGGTGTGCGCGACGGGGTTGTCAGATGTTTTCTATTACAGTCAGTGACAGATCAGAGGATGAGTCCAGAGGACCTTCCCTCGATGACCATCCCATCTTGTTAGAGTTTGCTGATGTGTTCCCACGGGAGCTACCGGGATTACCTCCCCCACGTGAGATCGAATTCCATATAGATCTAGTTCCGGGCGCAAAGCCTATCTCACGAGCACCCTATCGGTTGACTACTCCTTAGTTATGTGAGCTCAAGTTGCAGCTTGAGGACCTTCTAGAGAAAGGCCTAATCTGTCCTAGTGTATCCCCTTGGGGTGCACCAATGATCTTCGTGAAGAAGAAGGATGGATCTCTTCAGTTGTGTATTGACTACCGTCAGCTGAATAAAGTAATGATAAAAAATCATTACCCCGTTCCACGCATTGATGATTTATTTGATTAGATGAAGGGGGATACAGTATTCTCTAAGATAGATCTTAAGTCAGGGTACCATCAGCTCAGGATTGCGGAGATAGATATTCACAAGACAGCATCCCGTACGAGATATGGCCACTACGAGTTCACAGTGGTACCTTTCGGTTTGACGAATGCCCCCGTAGTGTTTATGAGTTTGATGAATGGAGTATTCAGGACATTCCTTGATCGCTTCATGTTCATCTTCCTTGATGACATTCTAATTTACTCACGCACATGTGAGGAGCACGAGGAGCACCTTCGCCAGGTTCTTCAGTGTCTTCGCGAACATCACCTTTACGGGAATTTGGAGAAGTGTGCGTTCTTTCAGCCTGAGGTGCAGTATTTGGGCCACATCATTTCTGGGGAAGGTATCACAGTCGATCCTTCCAAGATTTGAGCCATCATGGATTGGCCAACACCCACTAGCGTGACCGAGGTGCGTAGCTTCATGGGTCTAGCAGGGTATTACAGGAGGTTTGTTCAGGATTTTTCGCGGATTGCGCATCCCATCACTTCCCTTCAGCAGAAAGGGAAGAAGTTTTTATGGTCAGATAGATGTGAGCAGGATTTTAGTACACTGAAGGAGTGCCTCACGAGAGCACCTATTCTTGTGGTGCCGGATCCTCAGGGTGAGTTCTATGTTTGCACAGATGCTTCCTTGGCAGGACTTGGAGGTGTGTTAATGCAAGAGGGTAGAGTAGTTGCCTTTGAGTCTCGCAAACTCAAAGATTATGAGCTCAATTATCCGACCCATGACCTTGAGCCTGCAGCAGTGGTACATGCCTTAGTGCGGTGGAGACATTTTCTTCTTGGCCGGAGATTTACACTCAGGACTGATCACTTGAGTCTTCGCCACCGCTTCACGCAGCCGAATCTCAACGCTCGTCAGCGGCGTTGGATGGAGTTACTCTGTGAGTATGACATGGAGATAGAGCATGTGAAAGGAAAGGAGAATGTGGTTACAGATGCCTTGAGTAGGCGAAGACATGTGGCTATGGCCACCTCAGTGGGCACAGATTTGCGGAGTAGGATCTTGCAGCAGCTTCCTCAGGATAGTTTCTACCTTGCAGCCAGAGCAGAGATTGAGTCTCAAAGACCCCTTGAGGGGAGATTTGATGGATTTTCATTAGAGGCAGATGGTCTTCTCAGACACAGAGGTCAGATATATGTTCCTAGAGATGGAGGCTTGAGACATGACATTTTGACAGAGGCTCATCATGCACCTTATTCAGCCCATCCCAGGGTGAAGAAGATGCAAACCACCTTGAAACAGTTGTATTTTTGGAGAGGACTTCAGAGAGACGTGGCCTCATTTGTATCCCACTGTTTAGAGTGCCAGAGGGTGAAGGCCGAGCACCAGCATCCAGCTGGCCTTCTCTATCCTCACGCCATACCGGAGTGGAAGTGGGACACCATTTCCATGGACTTCATCGTTGGGTTACCTACGTCGAGATACCATCACGACGCCATCATGGTCACAGTGGATAATTTGACGAAGGTAGCTCATTTTTCTCTAGTAAAAACCACCTATACAGCAAGTGCTGTGGCATGAGTATACCTTGATGATATTGTCAGATTGCATGGGATTCCGTGGAAGATCATTTGCGACCGCGACCCCTTGTACACTTCCCATTTCTGGACCACCATGCAGTATGCCCTCGGGACAAGGATTAATTTTAGCATAGCTTATCACCCTGAGACAGATGGAAAGACAGAGAGGGTGAATCAGGTTTTGGAGGATATGCTCAGGATGTACGTGATGGATCATCAGTCGAGATGGGAGGAGTATCTGTATTTGGTGGAGTTTTCCTACATTAATAGTTTCCAAAGTTCTATAGGCATGGCTCCTTTTCAGGCTTTATATGGTAGAGAGTGCAAGACACCTCTTAGTTGGGACAAGATTGAGGACAGGGTTTCCCTTGGGCCAGCTTTATTACAGGACATGGAGCAGTAGGTTACCTTGATCAGACAGAGATTGCAGGAGGCACAGGATAGACATAAAAAGTATGCAGACCAGCATAGGACAGATCGCAGTTTTGAGGTAGGCACGAAGGTGTTTCTTTGTGTCAGACCACATAAGATCCCTATCCATTACAGAAAAGGTTCTAAGGTTGCTCCTAGGTTTGTGGGTCCCTTTGAGATCTTGGAGCACCTCGGTCCCTTGGCCTATCGTCTAGCATTGCCACCTAGCTTATCTCGTGTCCATGATGTGTTTCACGTTTCTGTGCTTAGGAGATATATTTCTGATCCCTCTCATGTGCTAGATTGGACCGCATTGCAGGTGCAGGATCAGGGGTAGGTGATGGTGGAGCCCGTACGCATTATAGAGCGCAGGACCCTGGGCCTTCGTGGCAGAGAGATTGATCAGGTTCGGGTCCAATGGGACAGGTATGATGAGACTACAGCTACTTGGGAGGATGCTACTATGCTACGAGGATAGTTTCCACACCTTTTTCAGTGACTTCCAGGAGGAAGTCGAGTCTAAGGGGAGGGGGATGTAGTGCCCACTTCCCTTCGACCTCATTTTATTTTGTTGTTTTCGAGACTGATCACTTCACTATGGATTTATTATGGCTTCTTGATTTAGCATGCTAGTAGATATCATAGACATTGGAATGTTATTGATTTGATCTTTATATGATGCATATGGTTTACTGGTGGACATTTGATGACGATATTTGTATACTTTTGACAGGGTTATTTATCTTAATTCTGACATGTGATATATTTAATCATATTGAGTAGAACTTGATAATTTGACTAATGTGATGATCGTTTTGATATAAATGAAATGTGGAATAGAAATGTGCTAAAAAGTGTTAGTGATATCGTACTTGCATAGATGATAGTAAATCATGTGTCGTTTATTTTAGATTATATTGTATATTTGGCATGAATGTTCTAATGCGGCCAACAGGCCGAAGGAGGTATTCTCTATTCTGCAGGTATATTATATTCACAACAATATTGGGGAGTGGAGACCAACCACATCGGGATTCGAGAAGAATCCAGCTAAGGTCACCATGGCAACAAGTAATTGTGTGTGTGTTGGAATCATTTGGTTAGGGAAAAATTGTGATCTAAGGGTCATGTGTTGCCTTGTTTTAATTTTCCCTTTTACTATGTTAGTATGTGTTTCTCTTAGTAAGTGAAATTTTACTTGTGTTATTATTCATATTCCTTGGATTGGAGTTTACCCCTTTGTTAGCCATGGGTTGTAGTGGGTTAATTAAGTTAATTTGAAATTGTCCTAAACTAATTAAAAGATGTGACCTAAGAGAGCTCATTTATTAGGCTTGATTTACTTGGGATTTTGTGTGGATTGATGTGTGTTTGAGTTTTGAGTGTAGCACACTCTACCCCACATGGGAAACTCGAATTTGGCCTTGGAGGCCAAATTTCAAAGCTTGTGGGACAAGTCAAACTTGTCCCACACCTCTTAAAACCCCATGCCAACCCTACCTATGGGTTGGAAGGCCAAATTTAGGGTCTTTTAGGTGTTTTTGGGGGTAAAAGGGTAAAATATTAATTGCACTTCCTTTCAAAATTTAATTTTGTCCTTTGAGGGAGTGGGCTTAGTTGGAGTGTGTAAGGTGCTTGCCTTTCTTTCAACCACTTATTAATGGTGCTTTGGAATTTGATGTTGACCAAATGATGTGGAGTGGAGGAAAAAGGAGGTGGCATCCTACTTGGAGCCACATCATTCCTCAGTCTCTTTTCTCTATTTATTTGATCCTCTTGTTTGTTTTGGGGGTTGGAAGTTTCATTTTTTTTAGTCTTTGGTATTTTGGAGAGGAGAGGATTTGGAAAGAGTTTGTGGATTTTTGGAGCTTGTTGATACTTGTGGATGCTTGCTTGATCTTTGGAGGGATTTGAGACTTCATACTTGGAACAAGCTCTACCATGGAAAGGTAGGAGCTTCACCTTTGTTGTATTATGTTTTCTTCTTTTTGTTATATGAATGAGTACATATGTTGTGTTGAATTTTGTTGTTGCAATGCTTGTTGGGAATGGGTAGAATGCCTAAGTTGGGAGTGGGAGGAGACTATGGGTAGTTTAATTGAGGGAGGCATAAGAGATCATGTTCTTGAGGAGGGAGTTTGGGTTGGGTGCCCACCTTGTAAGAGAAATGCTTGCATTTTCTTCTTGTTTTACTTTGAGGGAGCCATAAGAGTTGAGGGAGGCATAAGAGTGAATGGAGGGATAAGGGGTACTTGAGGGAGGCATAAGAGTTGTTAGGGGTATTGTGTTTTTCATTGGAGGCTTTTATGTGGCACCCATTCCCATTGGGAGGCATAAGTGGCCTCCCCATATGTCTTACTCTTATGGCTTTCTTGATAAGCCTTGTGACTTCTTGTTGTGATTGTCTTTCCCTCTTGTTGTGTTGTTGATTTTGTTTTGAAGGATTATGGAATGAATGTGAAATTTTATGTTGAGTTATGTGGAAGCTAGTAATTGTCATGAGTTAGGTTTTTCTCCCATTGTGATGTGGTTGGGGCTCGGGGGCCAATGGAGAGGATGGCTTCTCTTCTCCATTGGGTATCTTGGTTGGGAGGAGAGCGTTGCATCTTCCCTTATTTTGTTATGAATCAAGCAAACTATGGAGGAGCCACCTTGTTGATATTTGGTGCATAGGAACCTTGTTGATGTCAATGTGAAACCACCATGTATTTTTATCCACCTTGAGTGGAGGAAAAATGTAATATTGCTTTGTATTTTAGCTTCCATCATTGTTAATTTTGGTCCCACATTAAGTGGAAAGTGTTGTAACAAGATTTTGAAAGAAAGTTGTTTTGATCTTCTTTAGTAAGAGGTGTATTGGAAAAGTGGAATATTAATGTATTTTCTCTTCTTGTATTGTTGATGGAAAGATTTAAGTTTTTTTTTAATTAGCCCTCAATATGCCAATGAAATCATTTAAGCTCTAGCTCAATTATGTTTTTCTTCATTTATGAATCCATTGTAAAACTATTGGCAAATTGTAGAAGGAAATGAAATCAACCTATTTGAAATCCCATGCAATGTTTATTAAATTGTGTAGAAGGAAATTTTAATGCAAAGACTTTAAACTTAGTAAGTTTATCACCCAAAACTCCTTAATGCTCAACAAGGATACTAATATTTTAAATAATATTTCATATTAAAGTAGTAATAAAAGTAATGGGTTTACTATTACTAAATCATATTAATACCATTATTCTATTGATGTTTCTTTTATATTAACAAAGGATATTAATCTGAACCGTAGCCAAACAAACTGTGCTAGTATACTCATAAAACCTTACATTCATACCATATAAAACAATTAAAATAATTTAGATGATGATACATCTCTCTATAACCACCGTGTAGTAAGACTAATAAAATACACGCAGCATGTTCATGTATTTGCAAAGCAACTATGCTCAATGAGTATTCTGTTGTGAAACGGACCCGCCTCTGCCCTGAAACGTTCACATTATTGCCAGATAGACTGTGCTTCATGAATGTTCTGATATGAAACAGATCCACCTCTGTGAGTCTCTCCCACGAGCTCCACCTTAGAAACTGGTAAGATCTCTGTCTGCCCCGTAACACTCTCACTGTCCCTTAATCGATTTGATATATATATATATATATATATATATATATATATATATATATATATATATATATATATATACGCCTTGAAGGCAAATCCCAAGTTGTGGATGCATTCGATACTGATCAGATAGCAACATAGTTGGATAGACTGCTGGTTTTAACGCCCTCTCTGTCCCTTGATAGATTTTGATAACATATAATAGCTTGAAATGTTTCGACAAAACCTAAAATGGAATAATGCATACCAAAGGCTTCACGGTGTATTCGATCTAAAATAAATAGATCAGGCGAATGGGTTTTATAATGGCAGATCTGAACTAACACATGAAAATGTAGTGATCAAACATGTTGTAAATACTAAGTAGTGTCTGAACAGATAACAACATAAATGGACAACCTGCTCGTTTGGAGCGTTCAAAGAAATAAATAAAAAGGGGGCTTTGTTTATTCCTTTGGTCAGGTCGTGTTCTGTGCAGGCCGCGGCCAGGTTATGCGCCATGCACACACCTTGCCGCACCAAATGAAAGTGGAGGTAACTCACCTTTTCTCCCTAGCCTGCAGCTTCATCTTGAACCTATACTTCTTCCTACGCGGCTTGGAGCAGAGTTTTAATGGAGGACGACCTCAGTGGGCAGACCAAACGGTGGCATAAGATTTGCAAATCCAAATGAAATCAATGATGGTATGCGGCCAGCTTGGGGTAGCCCACACGTCAAGAGAATGATTAGATATTTATGGCAGGTGGCTATTAAAGCCACCCACCCCCAACTGTGTCTTCCCACCCTTTTGTTTTTTTTTTGAATGTTTCTCCACGTGGATGTGGCATGTCGTTGGTCTCACTATGGCTCCATTTTTCAACAGGCTCAACATAAGTGAGATTAAGCCTAGTGATCATACTTACTCATGGCGGAAAGTGTTTACCTACGCACGCCACGGTATGACTTTGTTTGTATCCCTATATGTTCTTCACAACTCAAACGTTTCTGTATGGACGCTATGATCCAAATATAGATATTTAATATGATACCTTTAAAATAAGAACTCAACCATCTAATTAACCTTGTTTTCCCTTGGAGCTCGTCATTGGTTATGAGATCCATCTATGTACTCATATTAAAATTTGCCTGTTGTAATAATAGTGAGTCGGTTATCGTTGACTTGCCAAGTTGCACATTGGCTTAACCTTGAACCTTGGAAAATATAAACATGGGCAATTGAAGTGTGGCAATGGCATATTTTTGAATAGCTCGCTTGGAGTGGATCGGCTAGTATATAACTGTGATTGGCGATATACATATAAACTAAACTCACCAAGCCATGTGAAATCAACTCGAAGTATAGTTTCGTTTAAATTGCAAAGTGTAATATGATTAAGTTAAAATAATGTCTTTTGGTTTATAAACACATAAACTTGGTGGTATATATATATATATCTCATTTTGAGATTTTAAATATATATATATATATATATATATATATATATATATATATATATCGTATTTATGCAATCAACTTAAGATGTTTAGCAAACCTTTCTCTATTGAATGCATGACATGGATCATGGAAAACTTAGTAAAATAATTTGCCAAAAAAAAAAATTTAGTCGGAATTTTTGGGCTGTATGTTCATGGAAGCAAGTTGTTGGCGCATCGTAGTTGTCGTTGTGTTCGCGGCGCTACACCCATCGGAGGTCAGATTGTGAAACATGATAAAATGCAGGAATAATCGTGGTGCAAGTTTTGAGCATAAATGAAAGCTCGACCAAACACCATGGGGAGTGCGCATAATTCTCCAAAAATATGGCAATATGAACCGAAGCACTACTCATTGTGTCTGTTAATTCTGAAGTTACCTCATCGCCTGCTTCAAGCCAGTGCTTATCTAGACAAACATTTAGTCCCTTGGAAGTAGCTTGGGCGAGGGTGTCCTTCACATCCGTTCCACGGTGATTGATGAATACATCGCAAAGAGGCTTCGGTGTAGATGCAAAAGAAATTTGTGTTGCCAATTCATCAAAAGCATTCTCTTGTGGGCAACTTATGAAAGATGAATTCGCTGCCATGTGGATGAAGTGAGATAAACAGTCAACTATCCAGAGGGCATGATCTGTTATAAGGCTGGTGGTCTACCACCATTTCACCTGTTATAAAAATAGAAAAATAAATGAAGTTCGATAGATGGACAAGAGGAAATCCCACATTTATAGAAGGTGAATGCAACTGCCAAAGGAGATATCCAATTATTTTATAATCTCCCCATGTTTTAATTACTTCCATACCTTGGAAAATATAAGCAGTCTTTTCTCCGTGGTTTTCTCCCCAAAGGGTTTATACATAAATCTTGTGTTTCATAATTGTTAGATCTTGTGTGATTGTTGTACATTGTCAACTTCATTCCAGAAGCTTTTACAATAAGTACCAAAGACTTATCTTACACTGATTCCTCCCACGCCCCCCGCCCCCTTAGTACAGGGAGTGAATGTTGCCATTAACAAAGTGCACGTAGACTACAATTGTTGTTCGATAGTCGTGATAAAGGCACGAAACTCTGCACTTGTTTTTTTGCACTCAATAAGCAAACATTAGTTCATAACTACATGTAACTTCCAGACGATAGTTTTGTTAAGTTTATTTGTTTTAGAATCACTAACAAATTTTTTGTGTTGATTTTAGATTCAACTAAGAGTAATTTATCATGGTATACTTCATGTATGTTCCATAAAGTTATTTCTGATGCAACATATAAATATTTAGTTGTTAAAATTTATATAGTTTAAAATATTTTATTAGTAATGCCTTATTTATTTTGTCATGCTTAATTTTATTTTGAAACGGTAAAATAGGCCAAAATATGAAAATCTAGTAATTCAACTGAACTAATTGATGAAACAAATTGTTAAGCATGGCGAATTGACTTTCGAAATTTATCCTTGTCTAAGTACAAACATGAACATGAATCTTGTAGACTTAGTCTAGGATGATGTTGAAGACCTAGAAATTATATTGCATCTGGTTATAGCCAGTGATGTGGAATTAATGGAAACTCCCATATCTAATGATTGTTTTTGAAGTCTTCCTATTTGTTGTGATTCAAACATTATTATTTTGAGGTTTGCCAAAATCTGCATGAAAAATGTTTCGATTAGTTTGTCAAATCTTTTTATGACCTATTTGACGGTAGACATAATTTCCCAATATGATTTGAAAATTCGAAATGCTCAATGGACTCATTGCCTAATTATACATATTCAAGTTCTTCAGAGATGCTAAGGGGTCTTCGTTAGTGTATCGAACCATCCTCAAAGCTTCCATAAACTTCTTCACAATAATATTTTTCCCTGCCTGCATTGATTACCCGATGTTGGGGATTTGTTCTTATTTCAAAGTAGTGTTTTAAAAACTCGGTCAAACCGGAACCGGAACCTGCCAGTCGGAACCGGCCAGTTTGACCTTGTTTTGCACATGAACCGCTTAATGAAACCAGATTAGTTTGACCGGTTTTAGCCTAAACCAGTTAAACCGGTCCGGTTTCCTCCTAAACCGGCCGGTTTAAGACTGTTTTTCCTTATATGACGATGACTTAAAAAACGTTTTTTAATTGCTTTCTTGTATTTTTTATTGTCTCTAAACCCTAATTTGGTGTTATAAATACACCCCCCTCTATTCACTTCACACCTCTCTCATTGAACATTTGTGAGCAAAAGCATTTGTGAGCATAAGATTGAAGAGTTTATTTTTTGTAGTGAGCTTGGAAGTTGGAGGCTTGGAGCTTGTTTGTCATTGCTTGTGGGCTCTTTGTGGTGATATTGGCATCCATTTGTGAGCACCTCACCTCTATTTGTGAGCACCTCTCTTATTTGCAAGGATTTGGAGGATTGAGACAGCATTGATTAGTGTTCATTTGGAGCGAGTTTGGGCGTTGTTTGGCATCAAGTGTGGGTTCTTTGTGGTGGCATTTACATCTACATTTGGAGTGTGGGCTCTTTGTGGTGCCATATGCAAGCTTGGAGCATTTCTTCACCTCATTTGTGTGCACATTGAAAGGTATGTTACATTTTAAACTTGCCCCTTATTTGTAAATTTTATTAAAAAGAAATATGACATTTATTTTATTTTTATTTGCATTTTTAGATTTGTTTGCATTTGCAATGCCCCCACGGCCCCCCCTCCAAAAAAAAAGACCCTACATGGGCTTATGCAGACGTAATTCATGAACAAGTTTTTTGTAAATATTGTAAGAAACACATCAAGGGGGAGATTCATAGGTTGAAACAACACTTGGCTGGTCAAAGAGGCCAAGTTACCCCATGTGATGCACCTGATATTGATGCCATTACGTTGTAAATGAAAAACATGCTTGAAAAAACATAAAGAAGAGAAGGCTAGGCAAAAAGAGATGGAAGCTGAAATAGGGAGAAGGAGGGAACATGCCTTGGAGTGTTGAAGGATTTTGCTCTGACCCTTTTGTGACTATTAGAGACCCCTTTCGGTATATGCCTCCCCCATCCACTCATAGTCAAGAAAACCGGCCTAAAAAAAGAAAGACCATTTAAAGCTTTTTTCTATCTTCCACACCTGCTACTGCTAGTGCCTCCATGCCAACACAAAATCAGCCTCACCTTGGATAACCATTGGAAGAAGCAATACAAAGAAGCAACTTTTGAGTACATTGTTAGATGGTGGCATGATGCAGATATCCCTTTCAATGCTGCCCGCTCACCTTATTACCAACTGATGTTTGATTCCATTGTTGCTGCTGGTAAGGGCTTCAAAGGCCCTAGTATGCATGACTTGAGAGGATCACTTTTGAAGAAAGAAGTTGCGTCCATAGATGAATATTTGAAAGGTTGCAAAGCCTTCAATGGGCCAAAACAAGATGCACTGTCATGTCAGATGGGTGGAGTGATGGCAAGAACTGCACAATAATAATTTTTCTTGCCTCTTGTCCACAAGGTACAATGTTTTTGAAATCAGTAGATGCATTTGATAGGGTGAAAGATGCAAATTTATTGTTTGAGCTTTTGGATGAGATTGTTTTACAGATGGGGGTGAAAAATGTTGTACAAATCATAACAAATAATGCCTCTAACTATGTTCTTGCTGGTAAGATGTTAGAAGCTAAACACAAAACAATATTTTGGACTCCATGTGCTACACATTGCATAGACCTCATGCTTGAGGATATAGGAAAAAAAAATTGGATCAAGAACATTGTAGAGCATGGCAAAAGCATCACCAAATACATTATACAATCACTCATGGGTACTAAACCTAATGAGGAAGAACACTGAGGGAAGAAGAACTTGTTAGGCCAGCCATCACGAGATTTGCAACAAACTTCTTCATGTTGTAATCTCTTATTTCCCAACAGCAAAACTTGAAAAGGATGTTTTCAAGTGATGAATGGAATGCATCAAAGTGGAGTCGGAAACAGGATGGGAAAGACACAAAGAAGAAACTTTTTGATAGTTTATTTTGGAAAAAAAACAACAGAGATTGTGAAAGTTGTCGAGGCTCTTGTTAAGGTGTTGCGGTTAGTGGATGGGGAAAAATTATCCATGGGAAATATTTATGAGGCTATGGATCAGGAAAAGGAGCAGATAACGACATCATAAAAAGACATGGTAACTAAGTATGGGCCTATATGGGAGATCATAGATACTAGATGGAAAAATCAATTCCATCTGCATATACATGCAGCTGGGTATTTCTTGAACCTGAAATATCATTACAGAGCTCAGCTTGGAGAAGATCAAACAGGAGAAGTAAAATATGGTTTGTACGAGTGCCTAGAGTGCATGGTCCCTGATGAGATGCAACAACTTGAGGTTCATCGATAGATCAGCTTCTTCGGCAGAGCCACATGTACCTTTGGAAAAAACCTTGCAAAGATTGCAAGGGATATGGACCAACCAGGTAAGAAATTCTATGTTTTTTGAAGTTCATTTGATTAATTTTTTTAATGAATAATCATGAATTTTCAGCATAAGAGTCTAAGACAATATTTATCTAATTTGTTGAATTACGCTTTAACCTTTAAGTTATAAGTTTATGTTTTACGTTTAATTTTTAACTGTGTTTTCAACTTTTTATCGTCATTGTTTACTAATTAAACATTTACACTTTTTATTGCAGCACATTGGTGGGATTCATTTGGTAGTCAGTGTCCTCAATTGCAAAAGTTTGTAATGATTATCCTGAGCCAAACTTGCAATGCTTCTGGGTTCGAGTGCAACCGGTCTGTCTTTGAGCAGATTCACACGAAGAAGAGAAACTGTTTAGAACAACAACGATTGAATGATCTTGTCTTTGTGTAGTACAACCTTCAGTTAAGGCACAACCAGTTGTTGAACCGAAGACCTAATATTGATCCCATTGTCTTGGATGATATAGATCCAACCTCAAAATGGGTAGAGGAGAGTCAGCCAACAGAGTTTGATCCCGATGACTTGGAGTGGATGGGTTTGGATCAAGAATCTTATGAGCCATTAGTAGCACTACCACCATCGTCACGAGACATAGCAGGCACTAGTCACACTCGTGCTACTCCTTGACCCCGTGTAGCTCCAATTGTTGTAGATGTACATGAGGATTTGGATGAGTCTGAGTCAGAGCCAGAGGTCGGTGTTGATATTGATGAGGATGACCTTGAGGATCCCATTTCCAGCAGTGGTGTAGAGTTTGATTATTGATAATTGATGTCATCTAGTTTATTATAGAGTTTTGTAACTTGTAGTATTTGTAATGTATCAATGATCATATCATGTTGTTTTTTTTGGAGTCTCAAACTATGGAGGCCATTTAGATCCTCATTGTTTATGTATTTTGTTTCAAAATCTCATCTATGATATATGTATTGTGTATTGGACTTGGAGTTCGTGTCATTTTGCTATAAACACCTTTCTTGCATATATATAAGAGAAAAATTTACATATTTTGTGTGTAATTGTTGGAATTATGGTTTTTAACCTTTCAAATATATTATTTTCATTAAAAATATAAAAATTTATGTATTTTTTAGTAAACCGGTTCATTAAGTTTGAACCGATCCGGTTCCAGTTCAGTTCCGGTTTGGACCTCAGCCATTTTTGAGTCCGGTTCCAATTTTTAAAACATTGATTCCACGTAGACTATGTATAATTCATCATGAATGAGTTGTCATAGGGCCTACAACAACTTAGTAAGGAGTCCATTAAGTCCTAAACTTCTATATTTGTCTATGGGAAAAAAGTATATTATTTCAAGTTCCTACAGAGTTGAGAGGAGGTTTAAACTTTCACTCTATCAAATGATACTTTAAGAGAGAAAAAACTTATAACTTTTTATCATCATTAGATTGGAAAAATAATATCATTGAAAAGGGTATCCTGAGATAGGTCTAACAATGAGAGAAAAACATATGATTGCTACCATCGATAATGGATTCCATTGTACCATGATTGTCATTAAGCTAAGTAGCTGGTACAAAAGGGGTATAGCCCCAAGTACTAGTATGGTACGTATCTGATACAGATATGTTCTGAAAATGTACTTGGGAGACATACCCAGGTAACCCAGGGAGTCAATTTATATAATAATCAAAAAAATTATTATTTGTAAACCTAAAAGTGAAATAGAATTGAATTAAAAAAATAAAACTTACCTCTCATTCCTTGCCTCTCTAAGATTTTATTTTTCTCATTTAGAGTTTGATACTTCATCATAAAACATTGCAATCATTTTCCTAAGCTATTATGAGTTCCTATTTACTACTAAGGTCATTGAGAGGACAATATGTGGATTATTCATTGAAGGTAAGGTTTTAAGTTAATAACTTTCAAGTTAGATTTTAATTTTTGGTTTTCATTTTGTTTCTAATCTTTCACTCACTTCATTCTTTGTTTTATGTTTTGTTATTTCATTTAAAATTTTAAGTCATTTTAAATTTTAAATATTTAATATATGTTATGCCTTAGGGCATAGAGTTTATGTTTTTTTACCCAATATTTTATTCATTTATGTTGTTAATTTTTAAACAGGTACATAGAAGTACAATGGCAACAAGTTCAACCTCCTCAAGGCAATCCCTAATCACCATTATGTTAACATGTCACAATACTAGAGCAAATTTTAGGTGGTGGGTGTTATATTTTTAGATGTAATGATTGTGAAATGGTATTCAAATGCTCATAGAGTAAGGTGAAAGGTCACTTGTGTGCAATACCAGGTCAAAATATAAGAACGTGCAAGGAGAAAAATAACGTAGGGACGTCAAAAACAAATATTTTGTGATATATCAAACAATAAGAAGATGTAGATGCAACCTTGGATTTGAAAATGTATCATCTATTGTTAATAAAAAGGAAGCTCATCTCAATCAATGGAGCCTTGTGTTTCCCAATTTAGTATTGGTTCCCTAGTTGTAAGCATGCCAGATCCATTTTTGACAACTACCTCCATGCACAATAAGGATTCACCTCTTTCATGAAAGAGTAGGACAAAAGGACCATTGGAAAAAGGCTTTTAAAATGAAAGCAGAGATATCAAAGATGAGCACATTGTAAGATGTTTGTATGTGAATTGGCATTCAATGTTATGAGGTCACCATATTGGAAAGAGATGGTGAAAATAATCAATGCGGCCCCAATACATTACAAAGGATTAGGTTATGAAAATATTCACACAACCCTATTGTAAAAGCAAAGAAAGTACCTAAAAACCTCATTGTAATAAATTAACGACTCATGGGAAAAAACTACACCATCCAATATTGTTTCTGATAGATGAAAAGATATAAAAAACCCCCCTTTGATCAATGCAGTTATGTAGTATGCCCCAAAGGAGCAATTTTTTAAAAAATAGTTGATTGTGAGTGGAAAGTGAAGGATGCCCATGTTTCATTGCCAACATCCTCTTTGAATCCATTGAGGTGGTGAGGCCTCAAAATGTTGTCCAAGTCATACAAAATAACTCCAAGAATTACAAAGTAACAGGGATGTCAATTGAGATAAGATATGGACATATTTTTCAGAGTGGATTCAATAAGTGTATGGAGTGGGTGAAGAGATCCTAATGTTTATGAACAACCATCACCAATCATAAGACGTATTTAGATTCTTCTCACATTTGAAGCTAGTAAAGGTAAGAGAAGCTACCTTTCTTTTTTTTATAATTTATAATGTAATATCTTTCATTTTTAAATATAGTATTAAAAAATAATTGTTTTTTTATTTTTGTTTTTCATTTGTCATTAGGTTGTAGAGACTCGATTCACATCACAAATGATCATCTTGAGATTTTTGAAGGTGTGAGAGGCACATAACATGATGGTAAATTCCAACCTATGGGTTATATGGAAGAAATCAAACACTCTACGAGCCTAAAAAGTGAATCCAATGATCTTAAATGACACATAGTGGGATCAAGTAAAATATTTGTTCAGTTTTATTGACCCCATTACGAACATGATGCACTTTATTGACATAGATCATCCATGTATGCGAGATATATATATGATGGTATCGAATCAATGATTGAGAAGATAAAGTCCATCATAAAAGTAAAATAACAAGATCCTTAAGGAAAATAATTTTAAATAAGTACAATCAATCCTCATTGAGCAGTAGAATAAAATGACCACCCCACTACATCTACTTGCCTTCGCATTAACACTTAGAATATACATCATAGAGATCCTTTATTTGTAGAAGAGGATAGAACCATGCATGGATGTGAAAGCCAGTGAGGGATACCTGTTGGCATTGTCTAGGCTCTTCCTTAATCCTAAGGCTGAGGACATGATTATGAAAGAGTTTGCAAATTTTGTAACAGAGATAAGGCATAGCATTCTCACTCTTTATACATCTTGATGGATGCTCATATGCAGTGGCACCACCATAAACATGCATCTATGTACTTGCAACCTCTTGCAATCAAGGTATTTGTATTGGGAAGTTTATAATTTTTTAATTCTCTTTTTTGTAACTTTTAGTTTTTTAAAATTAAAGTTTGAGTGTTTTATTTTGGAATAACTTTTCCTCAATAGGTTGTAAGTTCATCTTCCTCTAAGCATAACCAAAGTACATATACCTTCATCCTGTAATGTCCTGTTCTACGTTGCACGTGTTCATCCTTCGGCGATCGAGTGCTAAGCCTAGAACGTCATTGTGCCTTCGTCGATCATTGGTGGGTTTCACCTTGGTCACAGGGAATACTCAATCATCTCCCTCTTCATCATGTTTTCTGGTGTCGTGTTATCGTTGTCATTGCTGGCCCTTGCTGGCCGCGTACACTTGTTACCTTTTTGTTGAAAAGACCTGGCCTTTAATTTATGCGTGGAGGAAGAACACTTACCACTCATTCTTGTTTAGGCAAGGAGTGTTGGTCTTTCCTTTGGTTTGAATGCCAAGTGGGGGGCAGTTGGCCACCTGTCTTTTCTAGTGACCTTTCAACCACTTCAGACCTGTTATCTTTTATGACCTGCTCTAATTTTTGTTGACTTCCTCATGCCTTTTTCTATCGCATCTTGGGGGAAGGAAACCCCTGTTTTGGGGAGTCTTTTGATTGGATTTAGACTGGTTTTGTTCGAGCTTTCTTCCCTGGCCGCATGGGCTCCTCTGGAGACTGATCGCTACACTTTAATGGAGGTTTCCTTTCAAGACTACCCTGGGTTTGGTTCCGTGCTGCTTGCTCAAGCCATTCTTGGGTGTTGGCTGTCTGCATGATTGCTACGTGAAGGGAGCAGGTTAGACACCAAGTAGTTGCTTACAATGAAAACAAATAATTTATTTTCTTTTACTGATTCTTCCTGTGCGTACCTTGCAATCATGGAAATATTTTTTTTGCGGCCTTTGGCAAACAGTTGCATGCCTCACGGGTGGCTCCACACCTGGTGTGAATCCAAGTTTCCCCTTTATGTGCTTTGGTATGCTTTCTTGTTCTGCTCTAATGTCCTTGTTGACACGCGGTGGGAGGATGTTGGCTAGGTTGTGGAGTCTGGGTGTACTCCTGCTTCAAGCTAGTGAAGTAGGCGTGTTACCTCCACTTTCATTGGGTGCTGCGAGGTGTGTTCTAGTCGGAAAGCCTCAGCAACAACTTACAGCAGGAGTTAGCCAGGGGGCAGACAGGTTACAGTTTGGTCGAAGTCTTTTGAGCACTTCCAACAAGCAGAATGTCCAGCTATGTTGTTATCTGTTCAGTATAGAATGCATCCTCAAATTCGGGACTCTCCTTCAAGATATTTATGTCAAAATCGACTATGTGATAGTGAGAGTGTTACCAGGAGACCTGATGAAATTTAGTGCAAATATTCTCTAATGAGACCTGCAACAGGTCTCTAGGTATTTGTTTTGTATCCTTAAAATTGAATTTAGTAGAGATGGGCATCACAAAGGAGGCGGTGGAGGCCACCTTGTCCTCCAAACTCAACCCAACTCATCTGAATGTGGTCGATACATTTGGAGGGTAAGGACATCACCCGTGGTTCCAAATAGTTTAAAACCATTGTAATTATTAGATGTGGAGCAAGCTTTTCTTTTGAGATAGTATCAGCTCAATTTGAGGGGAAGAGGCTGCTGGAGCGGCATCATATGGTAAATTCAGCACTAGCAGAAGAACTAAAAGAAATCCACGCACTTTCATTAAAGAAGGCAGTAATTCCACAGTAGTGGCAAGAGCAACACGCTCAATAAAAGCATCTAGCTGTGTACTGCAATGGGAAATGTTCCAGTCATCATAGCTTGTTTTACAATGTAACTCATGGAAGAGGATCTCATATGAGGCGTGGATCTATTTCATATTAGAATATTCATGAAGCACAATTTGCTTTGCTATTATATGAGCTTCTTTAATGAGTCACTAAGTTGGCAGGCATAAAGGTTTATGTTGGAATTTATCACACCTTACAAGCTACAGCTGTAATGTTTGCACCGAGAGTTTGATGCTGTCCTCAAATCTGATGAAGGAAAAGGTTTATATATATCATTCGGTTGATGCCTTTCAGAGCCAGGAGCATGATGTAATCATTATGTCTTGTGTCCGAGCTTCAAATCATGGGGTTGGCTTTGTAGCTGTTATTCACCACATGAATGTGGCGCTAGCACAAGCTCACAGAGCACTTTGGGTTAAGGGAAAAGCAACAGCATTGAAGCAATCTAGTGACTGGTCAGCCTTATTGAGGATGCTAAGTCTAGGGACTGTTTTATGGATATGGACAACTCGACTGACATGTTGGCTGGTGGATTGATCTACGGGATAATTTGGAGCGGTGTTCGGAGGATTTTGGATCTACTTCTGAGAAACCCAGGGATGCATGGCCGTTAACAGAGTTTGGACCTTCGGCAGGCTGAGGAAGAGAAGTTGCGTAGGTTGTGTAGCTGTTGCCCGAGCCCTGGTCGATGTGCTTGTTGGATTGGAAGAATTCTAATCAGGCATGTTAAATCTACTCCTTGTAATAGTTTTCTACCTTCTTTCAGTATCTTGAAATGAATATTCTTTCCTCTTGAATGGTGCCTAGACAAAATGTTTTTCGTGGTTGTGTTATATCGCTGCCTGATTGTGTGGTTGTTCCTTTAAATCTCGTTCCAATTTTGTTGGTTTTGCTTGGAATGTTCTTTTCCTCTCTTATAGCTTACTCTATTTCATTTTTGCCTAGATGGGCTACTGCAATATTGAGTGATGCAGTCTAGTTCGTAGGGAAGGAAACATTTTAGGGTTTCGTTTGCTTATATGACTCTCTTTTAAAAATAATTCTATGATGGTATTTATAATTGAAGGTTACTAAATGGAAGGTTAAGCCTACATATCTCTATTTGGTTAAATAAATACGTATTTCCTGTTTAGGGCTCTCCTATTTTTGCTAAAAGGTACATTAATAGTGACGTTGGGTTCTAAAACTTGTTTAAGCCTGTGGGCATTCCTTACTTTTTGTTTAATTAGAAATGGCATTAGGGTTTTGTTTTAGAACTGTACATGGTTGACTGTTGTACCCAGTTCTAGAGGACGATTAACCTGACTTCTATCTTTGGCCTCTGTGTGTTGAGAGAATCACTTTACCTACTTCCTGGTTCAAACTCTTGTTTGATTAAAGGGGGAAACATTGTAAGTTTTATTGAATGAAATCTCTACAATTTTTATTAAGGGTCGCGAGCAAGCTATTAATAGCTGGACTGAAACAAAAGTTGTAGGTGAATCCATGGTATTGGACTCGTGAACTCATTTCCAGTTAGATAATAGCTGATTACAGTGATAATATAATAGGTGGCTATTATCTTCATCTGTTTGATATTGCTAGACATTTCCTTGATAAGCCCACATGGATCGGGTAAAAATTCCATCTTCTTTACCATTGGCAAGGAGCTCATAGAACTTCTAGGCCTGACTGCACTGTGTAACCTTCCTAATGGATATGTGTGTTGGTTCTTATTTTTGTGCTTGCACTCGTGGTAAGGTATTTTGAGTCTGGGGCATCGCTGGTGTATTACCCACTGTGTATCGAATCCCTTTGGTTTCGAACTCGAATATCTGATACTTCAAACTTGGTTACTAAAAGTCCCATTTTGTGGCTTTGTTAAGGAAATCAATTTTTATTTTTATTTTAAAATACTTCTTGACATTTTTGGAAATATATAAAAATTATTAACGAATTTTGGATTCAGCCTTCCCTTATATTATGTAGAGAAGTTTACGATTAGGATAAGGTTTTTTGGTAGAATAATGGCCCCTTTTGTGTCTCATTTGTATGCTTTTGGAAGAGTGGATTTGTTGTTAACTAGTACTACGTTTAAGAAATCCTACAAGGAGGTAGTGGTAAACTCCTTGGTTAAAACTGAAATTATAGTTGTGTTTCTTTTAAGGGCGTCGAACCCATATTACTATGAAGCCCCCTGGGAGAATTGGATAACGTTGTTTTGCTTCGCGCCTACGATCATAATTAGTATGTTTTGTCTTCTGTTGGACCCCTTTAGTTGGATGGAGTAAGTTTTGGATTCCAATCACGTAATCCATAGGATTACATGAAGGAGATATCAACACTCTTGACCTTCTTGTTCCTAACCCATAAGGTCTTGGCTTGATTAATGTGATTTTGTTCTTACTGGTATTTTGACTTTCTCCTTGCTGGATGGTTTAGATTTCTTTCTCATGCGAATAATTTTGGAGTTGTGGGTTGTGTTTTAATCCATTTTTTAATTAGAACTTTCCTTTCTTGATATTGTTAAATGTTAGCTTACTGTTGCAATGTGTAGCCTTAACATGCTCAGTTCTCGCGAACTGATTCTAGCTAGTATTTGTGCAGATGGATCATGCGAGTAGATTAAAGGAAAGAGTTGTAAATTTTTCATCAGTGCAATTTATGAAGTTCCTTGTAAAAATGTCCAATGTGAGGTAAATTTTGTAATAGTTCTTGCAAAGGAGTTTAGAAGACCTCTTGCCTTGGGTTGTTCTGAAATTACGTGATGATGTTGTCTTGTCCTTCTGTAGGTAAATTGGTAACTTACCTTTCTGAGAAATAGTATTCAATCTTTACATTGATATGAGTATTGTAAAACTTTGATCTTGACAATAAATTGTCAAGTTAAATCTTTCTAAGACTGTGTGACAATATATTATAAGTAAAGTAAAATGGGTTGGTTAACCCTTAAAGAAGCTAAAAAAAAAAAAAAATTTTATTTTCAACAAATAAATGTAGAGGTGATCTATTTGAAAACAAATAATTCCATGAGTGATCAAAATGAAACCATCCTTTGTGAAGTAAAAATCTTATAACTTGCTATCCCTAGCTACACTAGCGAACATTATCCTTTTTATGGCGAATTCTTAGAATGATCCTAAGGTGAAACAAATTGTTAGTTGATATAAGATAATAAGATTTAATAAGCAGGAGAAAACAACTTGGAAACCACACAATCTATCTCTCAGCCATTGGAAGGTAAATTGTTTTATTTTATAAAACTCATTTAGTAAAGCCCAAGTAAAATATTTAATAATTCTGGTTAAGTTTTCAAGTTTCAATTGTATCTTGGTAATAGCTAATTAGGTCTTGAAGATGATTCCAACTCAACCCTTTTCCTCTAACCGTTTTCCAAGGTGCTTTGTCTTTTTTCTCTTAAGTATGTTGAACGCAATCCCATGTTGTCATATGGGCATGAACAAGTTCTAGTAGCGTAAGTGTTAATAGATGGCCTTGTGGAATTAAATTTCCCCTTTCTCTAAATAAACGAATTAAGCAAATAAATTTCATAATAGAGAAGATTTAAGGATGATTACTCAGTGAAAAAAGAATAAACTTAGCTTGGTAAGATGAATTGTATGAATCATATCTTGAGCATCCTTGAAAACGTAAGCTAAGAATTGCAAGATGTATTTTTAAAATAAATAACCCTCAAGAATATCTCATTGTGGATGGCCCTAACTATAAGTGTGTTCTGTGGTTGGACTTCTATGTTGTCTTGTCCAAAAGAAAAGTAAATTGTCCTTGATAGGTGTGAACGTTTCCGTGCTGCCTTAATGGCCTTCCTTGTATCAAGTTGTTCACAGTGTTAGTTGTATCCTTGGTGATGACATGTTGCGTCATGTTATGTGTCAAGCAAGTTAAAAAAAAAAATTATCCTGTGTTGTTCGTGTGTGAATTTTCGGGTCGTCACACATCCACTCACAAAAACATAAGTTGGGGGCTAAAAGGGCCAAACATTTGCTATATACACTCCAAATTACACCTTATATCCCACATGCAATAGAATTACAAGGGTCAACAAAATATTAAGAGATTGATACAGAGATAGCTGACTTGGATAATTACATTTCCCCCTATCATTAGATAATGATGGATTGAAGAATTATTTGGAACTATGATACCTACATGCACAAGGAGATGCTACTCGTAGTGTCCCTCGTGTTAGTGGTTCGAGTCTATGTGGTTTTAATGATCCACATAATGATGATGATATTGATGTTGATGCTCTTGCTAAAGATGAATATGATGAATATTGAAAGGTAGTTTCAACTTTGATCATTGGTGCACTAAATTAAATTTGATATCATAACATTGTGTTTAATTTGAATTTTAATCTTTTAACTAATTATGAGTTTTTGTTTTTGGTTATTTAGTGTTGGTCTCATGATTTATTGTATTTTTTATTCTTTAAGTCCTTAAAGAGAGTGCAGAAAGGTAACTATATAAGGAGAAGGATAGGAAGTATGCATGCTATAAAGACACCAGAAGTGCCAAGGAGAAGAGACAGTAACCACAAAGAGGATAATGAAAAAGAAGATAAGACCAAGGAGCGAGTATGCGAAGTAATAAGAGCTACAAAAAAACATGAACTTTCAAGAATAGACTAAAGCTTCAATTTTTGAAACTTGTATAAAGATAATAGAAGGATAGATAAGGATAAGCACTATTTTAAGAGGATGATCAACATGCAATACAAGATTAAGGCAACACGTGGTTAATTTTTTCCACCAATTGAATGTATTAGTTAATTTTGCAATTGTAAACTTAAGGGCTATTGTTAGCTCTTATAAGACTAGTGAAGGACAAGTTCCCACTTGTATAAATACTCATGAAGGGGTCTAGAATGAAATAGTTCATATAGAGAGCTAGAGGAGTGAGGTATAAATGAATTATACTTGGATTTTGCTAATAGATGGCTAGGAATTGTAACTGAAAATCAATTAATATATGAGCATTGTGTTTAGTTTGTACATGGTTGTGTTACATGTTAATGAACTAGGAATTTAAGTCTTATTACCAAAATAACAATTCACTTCACCCTTGCTAACCATAATGGGACTGGAGACCTCTCATGCTTTGGGTGAGCACGTAATAGTTTATCTAAGCATGATATGTAAGCATGAAGGTAAAGAAACTTATGCACGACTGACACAGAAATAATACACGCATAGGGGGAAAAGGCTACGAGACTCCGACATTTTGGCTCCATTGTTGGGACCATTAAATACAAGGATGAAGTGGAAAAAAGATGCATTATTTAACACAAGAGAACATCAAATCTTGGTTGTGTTATTGAGGAAACTTTCAAAAAACAACATCTGAATTATAAGGATTGCTCTCCAAGAAAGTTGGTCAAGGTTAATCTATATCATGAACTATATGAAACTTTTTCCTCTGAGCTTCTAGTACCCCTACATACATGGTTAGTTACATGTCGTTTGGGAAAGAGTAAAGAGTTTGGGTCAGAAGTATCCTTTGATTTCAAAGCACACAAAGAAGCTAGCACACCATGACATAAATTGGACATGCAAGGTAGTATACTAGTGAAAGGGCACACTTCAGAGCTATATGGCTGAATAATTTCAACCTTTTCTTGTATGAAAAAAGCACAATATAAACTCTTTACCGAGTTACGGGGATCATACCTACAACACCTATGACATAAATAAAATGATGATTGTTATGGGGATAGAAAATTTCCCAATGGAAGGCTAAATGCTCTGTAGTGTAGGCAATGAATGACATAGGATAGATAGGAAAATATTAGGAAAAATTATGGATTCCCTGAATAAGTGCACCATTAGGAGGAGATGATTTGAAGGGAAAAGGTGCAAGGCATTGGAAAGGGAGATAGTATGTCTACGTGACTAACTCTAAGAATTGTAGGTGAAGACCATCAACATTGGCTAGGGAAAGGAGAGAGAAACAATGACAAGGAGCTCCAAAAAGGAAGGACATCGTGCTAAGAGAATATACTAGATCTAAAGGATGAGGAAGGACAATATAATGTCGATGGTACATCCTGATCCAACCTCTTGTGCTTGATTCATCGAATTGGCTCAATTAATACATAAAAAGTTTTAGTAGAAATTGATATTGATAAAGAATCCAAACATGTTAAGAAGAAACAAACTTTGGATAAAATTTTACCATAAATTTTACAATCATTACAACCAACCCTAAGGAGGCTACAATCAAAACCTAGTACACCAAAAGTGCAGTGATTCAAGATGATGAATAGTAACACAAATATGCATATAAGATAATACATCAATACAACAGTGAGTAGGGACTAATCCCTCAACAAAAAGTGGCAGTTGGAGTGGAGGCAATGTCCCAATAGATAATATTCTTGTTCAATGCAATACCGTAACTTCACACGGTAAGTGGCCTCATAGAATTTTTTTTATGAAATTTCCTTGTACCTACCCAAGTTTCATGGTGCTGAGAACATTGCGTAACATGTTCTCAAATGTGAACTTATATGGCAAGCGAAGGGTATATCTTCCTCAAAATGGAAGGCAACTCAGTTCAAGGCTACGTTGTTTAGCACCCATAACTAGTTTCAAAAACAAAAACCATCACAAGGAGTAATAAACTACAATCCACTTAAAGTAGTATTTTAACTAAACTCAATATTCCAAATTTCAAGCAATAGATTATTTTGATGCCCAAGGAAATCAAGAAGGCACTTTTAACTAAAAAGTTTACATGTATATCACACACACTTTGAAACCCTAATCTCCAAGCTCTCTTATGAGATACATCCTACAAAACATGTACATTTTGTAGGGGGCTCTTACTACCCTTTAGGAATACATTGTCACACAAGACTTTCATTGATCCCCAAGAAGCCTTAAAAGCATCTTTGTACACTAAAGTAGTTGGAAGCCATGATATTGGTGTCAACCCATTCATGGGAGTGCATATAGCATCTGTGGTAACCAAACTAGAGAAATTAACAATGAACAACACATGAGAAACATAGTGGTATTTGGTGTACAAATTATGAGATGGAAGGTACAACAATCGTTTACACCAAAACTACAAGGCATAACTAAAATCCACACATGAGGATCATATCACCCCACCATGCTTTCATAGAACCTGACCTCAGGCTAGGCCTGTGCCCGCACTCCCATATATGTAAGCCTCATTGCACCAATGTTTGGGCACCCCATGGGTACCGGATACACAATGTACTAACCGATTGTGGGATTCAAGCACAAGTGAAGGCTCTGACACGAAATACAACAAACTGTTGCACCAAAACCTCAAGGCATTAGTGAAATCCGTACATTCTCATGCAGAAGGTTGAAGGTCGTGCTTATAGTGTGTGAGTTTTGTGAAGGTAGGCATGACACTTGAAAATAGCCCCTACTCCACTGTGCCAAGTAGGAAGAGGTAGCCACTCACTCCAAAATATTTGATGCACACACTCATGATACGTCAAATTATTGCATTATTAACCAAATCTATGAAGCTAAATAACTAGGACTTCAACAACCTATCGTACAAAATGCCAATGAAAGGCGCTAAATAAATAGATGAGGGTGAGGATGTCACGGAGGTGGCATATATCCACCCATAACTTGTTATAAATATGCTTTGCCAGATTATTACCAACACGATTTCCCAGCATTCCCAACCTGCACACATTATCGAAAGGAGCTTAAAGTAGAATATTTCCCTGACCTATATAAGATAATGATAGAAATAGGTGAAAAGGGAGTAGTAATGATTGAAATTGCACTCATTACAGGGGATGAGAATAGGTAAAAATATAAGTTAACAATGGATCCATCCACAAAAGTATAAGTAAAAACATGTGATGTTATACACACACAAGAGACGCCTTTAAACAAGGTGCAACCCACTGAATTCAATTTTGTGAAGCCCTATCATGATGGCAAGCAACAAAAGGATATTTTTCAGGATATGAAATACTTAATAAGAGAAATTCAAGGAGAAATATAATTACTTAGAGATGAGGCAAAGCTGTGAAATGAGAAGTAAAAATATTTCAAGGATTAACAAATTTGCAAAAATAAGTTTCATGAGTTAATGTTTATAACACAAGTTGAGGAAGGTGGCGTTTGGGAAATATTTGGGAAATATACAAAGCTAGGTTGTAAAATTGATAAAGATAAAGGTTTTTTATAGAGAGATACTCATTAATGCATGTATGACATATTGGTCTACACATGCATGAAATTTAACATAGTTACATTAGATGCTTGTAATAAGATGGGCAACCAACAAAACATGCATCGCCACACATTTTTTCATGGCTAAAGACATGGGTAGTACCTATAGGAGTATTAAAGAATACCATAATTACTATTATGGGGGTAGTTCCATGGAAATTTTGAATTCATATAGCTAGCTTAAGTGGATATTTTTTAAGCATTACTCAAAAGGCCTTGGTGTTATGCCAATAATGTTGACTTATGATTTATGAAATGATGTGATTTTCAAAAATGGTGGTCAGGACATCATCTTCCCAATGGACCCTAAATAGAGTGTGTCATATATGGAGACTATGAAGGAACATACAATATTCAAGTTACAAGTATAGTGAATTTTGAGCCAATAATGAAAGGAGAAATAAAGTGAGGTGATAACTAATCAATTTATTGTACAACTAGTGTGGCATGGGAAAATTGGACACAAATTTCATACAAACTACAAGGGAGAGATTGTGGTATGGTTAATAACGCATCCAACCATAATATTATCTAAACACCTACATACACTCGTAATATTCAAAGGATCAACATAGACAACCCCCAATCTCAACCAGCTTTTAGTGAGAGTGAAAATACACAAGATTTTCTTAAGAACATGGAAGCGTATATGTAAACTGACAAAGCACGAATAAAATGCTTATTATATTTGTTAAAAAGTACCACAGTAAGATGGTGGGAAACACATCCCTTGATGTTGGTAATATGGATGGGATGTAAAGGAGGCCATGAGTGCTAGGTTCGAATGAAACAATGACACACAAAGATACCCTAACTATAGTGGAGTCACAACTCAAGAGGAACATATCAAAAAATGTATGAAGATATGGATGACTACAAAAGTTAGCACTGTATTATGGACACATTTATTCTATCATACACTCCGTATAGGCCAAACATGGTATGTTAGATGTGATTTGCGGAGAGAATCAAGTTCTTGGAAAATACTGATACAAAGATCTCTCAATACCTTTTCCTTTATATCATCGGTCCTTTGCCTAACTTATCCCCTTCAATTTATAAAAGATGTTGTATTTAGAGATGATGCTCCTATAAAATAATTTTTTTTGGTGTTATATAAGGATACAAAAATTGAGGATACTGACAGAAACATCTCTAATGATAAGGAGGAGATACTATTAGAACAAGAAAATTATGCACTAAAAGGTAGAGAAAAAGTGGTACAACAAATAGCCGATGAGGAAAACAATTATATTCACATGTGTATGTATTTAATGGGTCAAGAGGAGTCATAAAAAAAAAGAACAAGGGAATCGACCAAAAGATGAGCCTTTCAAGTCCATAAAGATCAAAATTTATAGTGAAAATAAACCACAAATTGTAAATATAATTGAGTACTAGAGTGAATCACAAATCAAAAAGGTTGTTAAGATATTACACAAGTACAAGGATATATTTCCCAGTGTCTACCAAAATATGAAGGCCTTACACCCATCCTAAGGAATGATGCAAATAAAATTAATTGAGGGGTCTAAACCAATTAAAAATTTCCCATACAAGATGAATCCAAACCTACGAGTAAAATTCAAACAGGAACTTACCAACATGCTAGTTATAGGAGTCATTATACCAATGGAAGAATCCGAATGAGTAGGCCCTATGGTAATCAACATCAAGAAGGATTGGTGCATAATATTGTGTGTGGATTATCGTGCTTTGAACTCTATGTGCATAATTGATCCCTTCCCTACTCCCTTTACAGAAGAAATTTTAGATGGCATAGTGGGTAGGGAGGTATATACTTTCACAAATGAATTATTTGGTTATCACAAGGTCAGAATTATAGTCGAGGATAGACAAAAGAAGAATTTCACAACTGAATGGGGATCATAGGCCTATATAGTGATGTCGTTTGGGCTTAAGAACAAACCCACTATCTTTCTACGCATTCTTGTAGCTACTTTTGAGGATTTCATAATCAAGTATCTTCTAGTGTACCTAGATGATTATACATTCTACAAATTGGTAAGGGATCATTATAATAATATGAGATTAATGTTTGAGTACTACCAATAGTCATAAATTTATTAAAGGTGGAGATAGACACATTATTCAATACCTTTTTAGGACACATTATTTGTAAAGATGGATTATGGTCAACCTAGAAAAAATTATGATACTAGAAAATATCGCACCACAACAAACACAAAGAGAGGTTTGTGCCTTTTTGGGGCATTATGGGTATTATCGAACTTCAATTAAAGACATTACAAAATTTACGGTACCATTGGAAAAGAAAACATAAAAAATAGAAGAAATTGAGTGGGGTTCCAATTAGTAGCATGCTTGTGACCAACTCAAAGAGAATTTAACCCAAACACCTATTTGACAATTACCATATTGAAACTCATTGTATCATGTACACGTAGACACCTTGTGAATATTTGTTAGAGTGATATTAGCACAACGAGGAGAAGAAACTCTTGACCATCTAATCTATTTTGTAAGCTAGAAATTGACGTACATGGAAAGCAATTATACTACCACATAGCATGAAGGACTATCTATGGTTTATGTAGTTTAAAAAATTTGAAACTTCATTTATGTTATTTACGGATCATGTGGCTCTTAAACACTTAGTCAAAAAAGAAGTATTAGATGGGAGGATATGTAGATGCTAATACTTTTTCAAGAGTTCTAATTGTCAGTGGTGGTGAAGCTAAGTAAAACTAATGCAGGGCCTAATTATTTTTCACGTATCAATACTGATGAAAAGGCGTAACCCATAGAGGATGGCATGGAAGATGCTCAATTTTTTCTTAGCATACAAAGTGGACTCAGTGAACTGGAAGATGTGCTTTTCTTTATACAAAATGGGGTTGTGCCTAAAAATTACAAGGTCAACCAATGCAAGAAATTAGTTGTCGAAGCCACACCATATTAGCTAATTAGTAATCAACTCTATAAAATGGGCTGCAATGAAATTTTATAGTGATGTTTCCTATAATATGAAAGGTAAGATATCCTAAGTGAAAGTACATGAAGGAATTGTCGGGTCCACTATGCAGGCAATGCTACCACTCAAAAAATCCTAAACATGGGACTATGATGGAAAATTTTATTTAAAGATGGAAAAAAATATTCCAAGGCATGCTAAAGAGTCACAAACCTATAAGACATGATAGTGTGCCTTTAATTTCGATAACTACATAAGAACCATTTGAAAAATGGGCAATTGACTTTATTGGACCAAAAAACCTTGTAGCGTGTAGATTTGGTTGTCCATTAAACCTGACAAGTGAAAGAGGAACACATTTCTAGAATGACACAATTTGCATTATGTTACAAGAATTTATGGCCATGTATCATTAAACCACCCCTATCACCCATGGGCTAATGTTACCGTGGAGGCCTTCAACAAAATATTGATTCATACGTTGACAAAGATATATAACATTGGAAGGAAGGATTGGGATGACAAAGTATCAACAATAATTTGGGCATATTAGAAAACATATAAGTGCTTAAGGAAAATGGTACCCTTTCAATTTGTCTATGGCAAAGAAGAAATATTGCCAATCGACTTATTGGAACCATCATGGAGAATTGTGCATATTGCAAAATCTAGAAGATAAGGTCTCAATACAAAAAAGGTTAACTAAGTTTTTATAGATGAACAAAACACGATTACAAAAAAGGTGGTCATGGAATATTAAAAAATGCAACTTAAGGTATGGTATGATCGGAACTTCAAAATAAAAACTCTTAAGGAAGATGCCAAGGTTTTACTGTATGACTCCAAATTTGCGGAACATATAAGTAAGTTCAAAAGTCATTATCTAGGATCCTATAATAGATATAGATTGTCGTATAAGCCAATCATTTATCGAGAGGACAAAAATGAGTTGAGGTGAAGTAAACTATGTTTTGATTGCCACAAACCTTAGATTCCAGGACATGATTACAAAGGTAGAGGGAAGGCCCAATTCATTGAGGTCTTTGAGGAGAGCAAGGGTGTAAGAGGTGAGGAGTTAGAGACTCGCGAGATGGATGATGGAGATGTGGTTACGTTGGATAGTGCTAATGTGGGGCAGGAGGAGGAGACTTTTCCTCGGGAGATTATAGCCACATTGTCTAGTACTTTGATGTAAAAGGCATTTAGGATTAGAGGAGTTATGCATGGTCAGTGAGTTGGGGAACTCATTGATATTGGGGCAACCCACAAATATATTGATGCCTCATTGGTTGAGAGGTGAGGATTACAGACAGAGGATTTTGAGCACCTCAAAGGGGTTGTAGCCAATGGAGAGTCTATGAGGTGCACATGGCGGGTTCCCCACGTGAGCATCACGATGGGTAACTATATAGTTACCGATGATCTCCACATCGTTGGCATGGGAGTGAACAACATAGTGCTGGGAGTGCAGTGGCTTCACTCTCTTGGTGAGTTTTGAACTAAATTTCAGACGATGGAGCTGAAGTTTAAATCCGAGGGTAGGAATGTGATTTTGAGGGGGTTATCTATAGGAGCACCTAGGGTGGTTATAGATGAGGGGATGGAGAGGATGTTTTGGCATGGTGAGGAGTTTTATTATTGTATATTGATGTGGAGTAGGATGGATGTGGATGTGACCAGAAATGTTACACATGAGACAGTTACAGAGATTGGGGTTATAGTTTCAGATCCTCTGAGTTTATCATTATGTTGGTTATCTAAGGGGTTGGTAGACTGGATATGTCATTTTCTTGTTGATTACTCCAAGAACTGACACACTTGTGAGATTCTGGATGGTCACATACAAGATGACACCTACAGATTGGAGGATGAGATGATATTCTATCATGGTAGATTATACCTTGTGTCAGACTCAGAGTTGAGGATGGAGATATTGTGACATGTGCATTGTTATTTCGTGACCGGACACCTAAGCTTCGATGAGACCTACAGGCTCTTAATAGAGAGGTTCAGATGGCATGGGTTGAGGGAGGATATCTCCAACTTCATAGAGGGATGTACGGTTTTTCTTATTAACAATTCGGAGCTTACAGGTTCATCATGTTCTGAGTCAACAGGGGATAACACTCCTATGTATTTTACTACTTCTAGACACGGTGGGCATTTCACCCATGTGCTAGTTAGTGGAAGGATGGAGTCGACTCAGTTACCTAGTTTTTTAGTAGGTTATCACTCAGCATAGGAGGTGAACCATGTGGAGTTAACATTGTCAGTTGACCTTGTATTGGAATCTTGGGATTTTTCCCCCACATGACATATGGAGATACATTATGAGGAGTTATAATCTCACATAAATGTTGGTCATGTGGGAGAGTTGGCGCTCTTTGTGCATATATAGGTTATTTCATAGGTTGATCCAGGGAATTCTATAGGGTTCATAGTGGACTTTCATGCCCAGGAGTTGATTAGAGAGGCAGTGAGTGATCGCATGATGACATCCTTGCATTGGCAGGGATTGGACAGATTGGAAATTTCGGTGCGGGTACCAATGGAGAGTCAGTTTGGGTATCATTCTACTTCACGGACACCATTGCTCTCGATACCATATGGAGGTCATGATGACTACATGGGGTTTCTTGGTTACTTTGGATTACACCGATACTTGGTTAATGACAAGGTGATTTGGAGAAATTTGTGGTGTTGTATTTAGCTTTTGTAGCAGGACATGATAATGCTTGGGGTCAAGCATTTCTTGAGAAGGGAGGACTGCAATGTCCCCTTTTCCTACGCCAAGGCCTAAGGGCCAGGTCGAGTCCAAGCCGTGGTCAGACCCAAGGGGTTGTGGACACTGGGAACTATTGGGAAGGGGCCACGTGGTTCTAAAATTCTAATTTTGCGTTGAAGGTCACTTTTGGACCATGACAACTTAAAGGGGAAAAGTAACTTAAATTATTTTTATTTTATTGACCCCTTCGTGGAATGAAACGTGTCTAGGTCTATTGGGGCTCTTTTGCCTCGGAAAATATATAAAGAGCTGGGAGAGAAAGAAGAGACTTTTTTTCGCATACATTTTAGCCTCTTTCACGTACAGTTGTTGTTGCACATCTACAGCTTGTGGAGTGAAATCCCATAGGGACCCTAGCTTCGGTGGTGAGAGACCCATCCCTAGTTAGCAGGGCATTCTTCAGTAGTGAGAGATATACCCTAGTTTACATTTTTGGAGCCGCTTTCAGTGCTGTGTCACAAAGATAATAACAGAGGGTTCAAAGGAATGGTTTGAGGATTTTTGGGGGCATTTGGGGAAGATAATAGAGGGTTTTCGGATCACATTCATGGCAGCCATTTGGGCAAGGCGTGGCAGCATGTTGAATGCATCTTCATCAATTTCTGACCCTTTTCCCAGCTAGGTGAATTGCAGCCTTAATTTGGAGGGTTTTCCAGTTGGTCCCCTTCGGATCTAAAGGTTGAAATGTCATTTCCTATACCTGTTAATGTTATTTCCAAAGACCCTTAATTTTGCTCTTGTATTTGGAGAGTTAAGAACCTCTAAATGTTTCTAGCTTTCTGGGGCATGCTGAGCTTTTTCTGGCAGCATTTTAATTTCTGTAATACTCTAAAAATAGTGTTATTATGTCCTTTATAATAATATCAAGCTCTCTTTAAATTTTCATGTAATTCAAGTGGATATTTTAGGAGATTTTAATTTTCTTTAGTCCGCTGTCCTTATTGTAGAAATATGTAAAAATCAATATTTTATTTGGCTGCAAATTTTCAATATTTTGTGCATTTTAAAGTAGTATCCCATAAGGGATATTACACAATTCCCCAAAGGATTTGATTGTGAGACTTCCCCAATCGTCCACCACAGGGCTTTTTGATAGAGAGGTAATGCCACAACCAAAAATTTCTCCATAAGCACAAATTTTGTAGTTCCCCTCTGATGTAAGCAATCACATAACCAATAGGATAGATGATGCCTGTTACACTCCCCACTAAGAAGTATCAAGAACAATCTTTTCTCACTAGCATTTGTAGGGGCAAGGCAACAAAATATCTTGTAGTATGTTTTAATAAGTAGCCTTTGATCTTACCTCTCATAGCCTGACATGTTGGCACTTAACAAAGAAGTGTAAGAGAGATTCCCCTCCAACATCCCCACACAAGGAGCACACATATCCTACGGTCAGATCCAATAACCCCCACTCCACTAGCATGACCACTAACGGCAAGCCTATACATACATTGGTAATGAGGAGCCAACAAACAACTTCCATTGACAAATTCTCAAATCTCTATGTCTGCTTGATGAAGCTTTGAGTCTCTCCAAGATTAGACTTCTTATAGAATCTGAGGGAGCCTTGGATTCTAAATTTATTCTCCCAAGTAACCTAAGCTTCTCCACACATCAACTTGGTTATTTCTAACCCTAGGCACATTCTTCTTGAACCACTTAATAGTTATATGAATCCAGACCCAAATTTTTCCCACTTTGCACACTGGATTATGATTTACAAGGTTTGCATTGACAGCCTTAAGACCAATAAATTTCTCAAGTGTACGGGGCCTCTAACACGCATTACAGTCGATATGTTCAATTTGCTGAAAATGAGGCATGGGATGGAAGTATAGAGAGAACAATCAGTATAGCTTTTCCTCATGATGATATAGTGGATGAAACAAAAGAACATAGTATTGTATTTTCTTACAATCTTGGACATGCATCTCAAATTGTAGCACAAGCTACACCTCCATCTACAGCTAGGCCTCCAATATTCAATCATCTTCAACCATGCATGAGAGACCACAAAGAACACTAGAAGTAACTCCTTTAGTAAAAAATAGTTCATCATAAGATGCCCTTTACAATGTAAAACAAGTCTTCGTGAGATTCATAATGTTTATACAACTAAACCCTTTTCCAACTTTTACCTTGTTTTTTCAAGCTACAAGTCCAATCTACTTTGAAGATGCTATAAAAAATGAAGTTTACAAGTAGCATGACATCCACAAACAATTTACTAACATGTATACACCATAGCAGAATGGTGTGACAGAGAGTAAGAATAGAATCATAATGAAGATGGCCAAAACTATGATGAAGGTCAAGCATCTTCCAAACGAGTTTTGAGAAAAAGTTGTAGCAACTGCTGTTTACATTTTAAATAGGTGTCTAACAAACATTATTAGAAATATGGTTCCTCAACAGGATTGGACTCACAAAAACATAGTGTTTCTCATTTTAGAATTTTTGGTTGTGTGGCATATGCACATGTGCCTAATGAGATAAAGAAGTAAGAAAATAAAAGACAAAAGTTAATATTTGTTGAATATTCATAGCGTAAGAAATCCTACAAGTTATTTAATCCAGACGCTAGAAAGGTTGTGATCAACAAATATGTTTAGTTTGTTAAAAATGAGGCATGGGATGAAAGTATAGATATAACAATTAGTATAGTAGTAGCTATTCAACATAATGATATGGTGGATGAAACAATTGAACAAGAAGTTATTGTATCTTCTTATAATTTTAGACATGCATCTCAAATTGTAGCACAAACTACACCTCCATCTATAGCTAAGTCTCCAAGATTTCAATCATCTTCAACCATGCAAGAGACACCACAAAGAACACCAAAAGTAACTCCTTCAGTATAATACAATCCATCATCAAGTAGCCCTTTGCATCGTAAAACAACTATTAGTGAGATTTATAATGTTGATACAACTCTTTTTCAGTTTTCACATTGTTTTCTCAAGCTACAAATCCAATATACTTTGAAGAGGCTATAAACAATGAAGTTTGGGCTCAAACCATGGATGAGGAGATAGACACCATAGAGAAAAATTAAACATGGAATTTGGTAGGTCTTCGAGAAGGAAAGGATGTGATAGGAGTGAAATGGGTATACAAGACCAAGTATAGTGCTGATGGAAAAGTACAAAAACATAAAACAAGGTTGGTTGCAAGAGGTTTTTCATGGAAATGTGGAATAGATTACAATGAAACAATTGCATTTGTAGTACATTTGAACACATTAAGAACAATTTTAGCAATTACAACTCATAGTAAATGGCCTATATGCCAAAAAAATGTAATATTGACATTCTTGAATGGATTTCTTGAAGAAGTTTATTTGAATCAGCCTCGAGGTTATGAGATGTCATGAAAGAAAGGTATACAATTTGAAAAAAAACACTTTATGGACTCAAACAAGCACCTAGAGCATGGTACAACAAAACTAATTTTTATTTGACCCATAATGGCTTCAGTCAGAGCAATAGTGAACCTACATTATACATCAAGATAAATGAACAAGGTAAAATTCTATTTTTTTTTAATGTTGATTTAATTATTACATGAGGCTTATCTACATATTCATTCAAATCAACCATGAAGAAAGAGTTTGAGATGCCATATCTAAGTCTCATGCACTATTTTTTGGGCATTGAAATTTAACAAATATAAGTTGTGGTTTTTATTTCACGAAGTATGATAATGACATCTTGAAGAGATTTAACATGTTCAATTACAAACCAACACCAACACCAACTGCAATAGGTTTGAAGTTAAGCAAAGAAGACAACAAATCATTTGTGGATCCTACATTGTTCAAAAGGTTAGTTGGAAGCATCATGTATTTGATGACCACAAGGCATGATATTATGTATGGTGTAAGTTTCATCTCAAGATTCATGGAATCTCCCAAATTTTCACATTGGAAATCTTGGAAAATGATTTTGAGGTATGTATGTAGAATTAAGAATTATGAAATTTTGTATTGAACATCATATGAGTTATAACTCATAGGTTATTTAGATAGTGATAGTGTCAGTAGTATAGATGATAGAAAAACACATTTGGCTATGCTTTTTACTTTAGAACAAGTGTAGTTTCATAAACATCAAAGAAATAGCCTATAGTCGCATCATCTTCAACATAGACAAACTATATATCAACAACATGAGTAGCGTGTCAAATTGTTTTGATGAGAAGAGTGTTGAAATATTTCAGGCATAATCATGAAGACACCACAGATTTTTGTGAAAACTACTTAGCAATAGAATTATCCAAAAATTATGTTATTCACAAGAGGATCAAACATATAGACACGAGGTTTTTATCAGGGAGATGGTTAGCAATAAAGAAATGTCTTAAATTTTGCAGATCTAAAGATCATATTGCTAATATTTTTACAAAATCTTTGGGAAAAGAAGTTTTTAAGTATTTGAGAAGTTTTTTGGGAGTTTGTGATCAAGAATATGCCAACTCTAATAATGCACAGTCATCTTCAGAATAAATAAAGTTTAAAGGTTGAAATTTAGGGGGTGTTGGAATATGCCTAATTTCTCCCATAGCTATTTTTAGGAGAGAAAAGTTTAGTTTTTGCATGTGTAGCTTTATTTTTAGGAAAGAAAATAACACAAAAGCATTGTATGCATGCACAAAAGCATGCGTTGTTTTTAGAAGTTTGAGTGCTCTATTTTTAGAGTTGTGTTAGATTTATATTTACCATGCCCTAGTTTGGAAATTGTTTATATTTTTAAGTAACCTTTTTTTAGTGAAGTATTCTTATATTAATAAGCAATTGTAATTATTGTTCATGCATAGATACAAACTATATCAGATTGTAATGAGCTGAAGCTCTGACTCGAAGAAGAAACAATTATTTTATGCACAATTGTTTTGATTGTAGTCAAAATACTCTATTTTTATTTACAATATTTTATATTCTATTTTTTTTGCTCATTTTTTTATCTATCTAATTTTTCAAATATAATATCATTCCATAAGAACAATGTTTCATGAAAGGAAAAGAAAAATTAATCAGTCATTCCATGGGCATCTACTCAAAAAATTAAGGTATGTAATAGTGGACGATAAAAGAGGAGGCTACAAATTAAGGTCTAGAGTATGAATATGAAAAAAATGGAAGCATATGAAGTGTTTGAAAAATTACCTCAAATTCAGATGACCTCCTGGACTATAATGATTGCAAAATATGCAAGTTAATGGCATTTTTAAAGGACTTGTCGTAATGCAACGATTGACATTAAAATTGGAAACATACGCAAAGATACCAGTATTTTGTTGGAAAATGGATGATTTTCACAATTTCTATTTGTCCATGGACCCACTTCTATTAGATGTGCTCCTGTTACAAGTTTGGGGAAAATGATTGAAGGAAGGATTTGTTATTTACACAGACAAACCAATTTACTAAGATCTTGTCCCATGAACAAAATAGCATAAACTAGAAATGCACCATTAATATAGTGCAAGGTTAGATTTATGCATACCTACCATGAGATTGAGAATGACATTAAGATTGGAGATGGATGGAATGGACACAATATGATTATATTTGAAGCTCTGCAAAGCTGTGTAGTTACTCAAGTTGTTGCTCCCACAAGAAGCAAAGTGTGGTGTTATAGCCATATTGGCATCAACGTCATATGATTATAATAGAATTCCTTAAAATATATTGGGGGCTTCTTAATAATAAACATTTTTGTTCTTACCTTACTAATAATTTCCCTCCGTGAGATCATAATTCTTAAATTCATTTTCACAGTGAGTCCTTGTGCCATCTGAAAAGGGGGTGTTATGTTTTTCAAGTGATTGAGTTGGTAAATAAAATATGGTTAGGTTGTATCTAATGTATTTTGATTGATGTGGTATGTAATTGTTAGAGGTATTGACAAGTGTGGATAATCTCTAAAGAAGGATCAATTAGACAACACACTCAGAGAAGAAAGGGGCAATAAATCTTCCTTTATGACTTCTGAAAGGGGGGGGGGGGGGTTATGGTTTTCAAGTCATTGAGTTGGTGAATAAAATATGGTTAGGTTGTATCTAATGTATTTGGATTGATGTGGTATGTAATTGTTAGAGGTATTGACAAGTGTGGATAATCTCTAAAGAAGGATTAATTAGATGACACACTAAGAGAAGAAAGGAGCAACAAATCTTTGTGATTTTATTTTGATGTTAAAAAATAGATGAATGAAATGCATTCCAAGAGAGCACGCCTATTTAGAGTCAATCCTTAGGTGTATGTTGTCGTATTTTACACACATTTTTAGCATTAACTACAAGATTCAACAAAAACACTTTTTATTATGCCATTTTGTATATTACATGTCTATTAGCATTTACAACTACAACATTTGACATGAATACATTTCACATAATTCTTTAATGGATCTCTGTAAATGTTGACAAAGGTTCTGGAGTCTAACTTTACACCTGCGAAATGCATTTACTTCACAAATTTGAAGGCATTTTCAATAAACCCATTTTATGCATATTCTACAATAATTACAATCAAAGAGATGACATCTCTCTAAAACATTTCATTAAACGATTCATGTGCAAGCCACTATCTTTTAGCACAATCCTTTCTACAAGCTATAAGTAGGGAATGTAGGTGTAAATAAAGAGCTTAAGAGAAGTGAACACTTTAAGAAGCGAGTTCTATAAATTTGTATATTATGAGACAAATAAGCAAATCAAGAAAGGGGATAAACTATAGATGATTGAATTTTGAAGTAGATCATTTTCAAACCATAAATCATTGGATGGATATATACATTAAGATCTTTTTTTTAATTTTGTTTATAAAAGCATAATATAGTTTTGTGAATATATTTTTCAAAGGATGGTATCAAGAAGATGCATCAAATGATTGACCGCAACAATGTTTCTAGTGCTAATATTTGTCTGAAATCTCAAACTATTACCAATTTTTGTGCAACAAAGGCCAATTAACTTACATGCACAAATTTTACCTATTTTAACTTTATTATTATTAATTTTGGAAGATCTAGGTTGGAACCTCCAAATTAAGAGGTTTTAAAACTTAATGCCGAGGGGTTGATCGATTGTGTTTGGCATTAAAAGAAACCACATTAAAATAGGAACGAGAGGGGGGTAGAAGAGTTGAAGTCTATATGTGGGTTTGGTAGTTGTTGTTAAGGAGATGGTGGTATCAATCCCAACTTGTGCAAAAATGAGAGATTTGAAATAATACATGTACATCCATCGCATAATAATAAAAAGCTATTTTTTATGTATTGGTATGTGAAATGTGAAGACTTACACATTATGCATGCCCTATTCAACAAAATGGCTTTAAAGATTGTGGTCTCATGGATTGTTGTGATAACAATATATATATACAATGACTTTTGCAAGGATGCTCTCAAACACTCTAGATTAATGAAGCACTTTTAAACATACCCTAACCATGTAAGCTCCATTGTTTTATATCCATGTTGCCATGTATGTTCACTGGATGAGGGGACATACCTATTTAGGGATGGGACTTTTGTCAAATGTTGTGGAAAATATGTATGCAAAGTGTTGAAGCATTTATTTGGAATGTGGATTGTGTGCCAAAGTGAGAGATTTAAAACATGGAACAATAGATCGTCTCCGTGAATTCCGCGGCTAAGCGAAGAGGATTATTTCGATGAACCCAAACCGACATATCTTGAGACCACCATTAGAAGAGTGATCAAAATCTAGAAACCATAGTGTAATTAAAAAGGTAGGCCTTACCCTAAAACAAGGGACCACTCTTGTAACTATGACAACTGTTGCGGTAACTATCTTAGGAGAGGATAACTAAACAATAAATCGATCCCTTGACACATAACTAGGGTCATCGTCACAATCATAGGATGAAGGTGAAGAGTAAATGTAACTCTTCACTCTGAGGCCACATAATCCATTAAATCTACGAGATAACGTGGCAAAAATTTTAAGGGAAAAAAATTGAATCAGTTACCTCTGGGATGTGAAATGTGAGTGAATAGCAGGGCCTGTCTATTTCCTTTTCCCACTGTAGTAATACGATGTATCAAGATCCTACAAGAAAAATGACTTGTGTCCATCGTTCCCATTGAAGTTATTCCTTCTAAGAAAGTTTTTGGAGGATCCATTGGAGGGACAACAGGTATCATGTCATGCCTCCACTCTTTCCCTACTATGATGGCACTGTCGGCTCTATGTGGCCTATCCCCAACAAAAAAAATGCAGCTCTCCTTCATCCCTGACATCAGTGATAAGTACATGGCCTAGGGATTGTCCATGAACATGTCCAGGTGGTGTGTCCCTCACCATAACGAAGTCCAGGAGATATCTCAAGTTCAGTGCTGCGGTGGGCTGCTAACTTGCACAACTGGAGCATCTCCCGCATTACTCAAGCCACTTCCAGAACTAGCGAAGCTGTAGCAGCAACAGAGCTAGGGTTTTTGCAGAGCCTTTAATTTTAGCCTCTATAAGTCTTGGTCCTGTATTTTCAAATATAACAGTAAGTTTTTAAATAATGTATTTGAACCTGGATGATAAACATATAGCCTAGAGGAAAGGATTTTGATAATAAGACTGCTCAATTTTACCGTTCATTACTATTCCGCTGGAATCAAAATATATAACATGGATATGATTACAAGTTACAGTAACTACCTTAGAGGCTACATTTAGAATGCTGAGAGGGTTAACCACAATACATCTTGTCTTCAGTTGTGAGAGACTATAGAGATGACATAGCAATGACTCTATGAAGGTTCTGCAATATTTCCATGACAAGATTGAGGAGATCTAAGTTTATGTGTAGTGCTCAATGACATAGCTCATTCAATAACCCCTACATGTGTAGTGGTCAAATAATGTATGCAAGACTCCAAGATTTGACGGAAACCCCTACCATATCAATGATGTTTGTGTTTGGTTACGAGATTCATCTTGTTAATACCAACGGTTGCATATGAATTCTTGAGTCAATTTCTATAGGGGAATGGGGTTCTGCAAAAGTGTAAATCCAGGTTAAAGGTCAGTTTCTTATGATACAGACTTTGCAGAAAACAACGTTTGAAAAAGGAAGAATTCTAATTGGTCTTGGTGGATGTGACTCATCTTCATATTCTTGGAGCTAAACTAAATGTAATACAAATTTTTTATTTTTTTAGACGCAATGATAAAGACATGATGTATGATACCCACTATTCAAAACATGATATTTCAAGTTGAAATATCCATATTTTACAAATATTATATGGTATTTCACATGGTCGAAGATATGATGAATGATACTCACTATTCAAAATATGATATTTTGAATTGAAAAATCTGTACTTTACTAATAATATAGTGATATTTCATATGATAGAATTTAACTTGGTTCTTTTTTCTTATAATATTGCAGCATGATATCAAAAAAATTATAACTCTAAACTTCAACATAGGTACACAGGCATACCTATTGGAGGAGGATATCTTCAAATAGGCACCATTTTGAAGCAAATCTTCATTATGCAAATGTAGAAATCCAGACTCCACACGCTTCTAATTAACCATTGACAACAAGTTTTGTCATACACCCATAAGATCACTAGCTTGTTGCCGCATGGATTCATTCGAAACTTTAACTTTCAAGGCCATTGGCCCAATGTGTATTAAAGTCACCCCTAACGCATTTCAAGCTGGAATCCCTGTCTTTCCCTTGGCTACCAAAGCTACTTTACGTAGATCTATCTCTCCCTCTGCATGTGGGATTTGGAGAGTGTGCTAATGCATTACAGAGTTTTGCAATTTCATTTCCACAAATTTGCATTTCTTGCATAATATTTTAATTAATATCTCAAGTATATTACAAGCAATTTTTATTTCATATTCTCGGGCAGCGTTGTATTAGTGGATCAATGGAAATTGGTAAGTGGTAAAGGAGTAGTTGTAAGTGGTAAATGGGTAGTGACTAGTGGTTGTAACTCCCAAATCGTTGAGTTGACAAAATAAAATTTCTCGAGCCACCAACCTCAATACTACGCAGTCAATATTTGCTACTCTCTAGCTGGCTATGGACCTAGTGCTTATGGTGTAGCTATTTTACTTTATTTAATAGTAATATTGCAGAATTAACAAATTAACAATATCATCCTAGTTCGGCCACTTTGCAGAATTAAATATGTTAATTAGTGTTCCTCTTCACAGCTTAGCACCTCACTCTGTAAATCGTGCCTTCCAAGTCTAGACTTCTGAGTCTTTACTTACAGTATTGGTTTATATGAAAAATGAAGAACGGTTGAATTTGAAATGCAAATGTCAATATGAGAGGTTCGGAAAAATTGTGCCCATCCTGTGTAACGGTTGAAAATATAATCTAACCGTAAAATACGTCTAAAAACCCAAAAAACGTGTAAACAGACGTCAAATTTAACCCCTGCTCGATATAAGCAGGTAAGTAAATTCCATTTATGAGGAAGTAGGTGTACAATAGTCTCAGTTTCTTCTACATTTTAACAACAAACATTGAGTGAGTTACATTTTGGAAAGCCCTACGCTCACATTACGTGTTCGAACACTCACTAGATGCCGTGGCCACGATGGTAGAAACTAATGAACACTTAACACAAGCAAATTCAACTTGGCTTTTAAAGTTATCTAGAAAGAAAATATATGTAATATCGAGTATTTCAATGAAAAGAAACCAAAAATTTGCTGCTATTATATGTATGCATTTGTTTTGAAAATATTTTTAGTAACAATCTCACTTGGCGATGGGAATGTCAAAAGGGATGGAAGGGGAGTGGAATGAGAATATGTTGGGCGCGGTGAGAAGTGGGAAGAGTTGATGGGGTAAAGGGAGGGATGGTGCATGAGGGTAATATGAGTTGAGAAAAGAAAAAACAACATCAGCTAAGGAGGAGTTAGCCTTGGACGATGTAGTATGGCAATAACATTCGGAGATGAAGAAGAAACACACGTATAAACATTTATTTAGGTGTGTGAAAAGTTTTAGTATATATATATATTATATGAGAGTAAATTACATGAAGTTAAGTATGGAAGTAACAGTTATGGAAGAAGTAAAGTTAAGTTTCATGTATCAATAAAGGGTAGGTAGAAGGGAAAAAACTTTACAGAAGTGGGAATTGTAGAAGAGTAGAAATACGAGCTTTCTCTTCTTGCCTGTTTTTAGAAGAGGCTTGAGAGACTTCTTAAAGTATCACTCAAAAGAAAATGGAGGTGAAATTTGAAGGTCTTTTAGGGAGGGGACTCTAGACATTGCAATGAATGTCAAGCCATGTCTTTCCATTGTACCAATATCAATAGTACCCTTTGCAATGTAAGGCCCTAAGACTTGTGGATAGTAAAAGCCCACGCCATTTTTAAAAGTAGTTGTTTATGGTTGCCTTTAGAGATTAGTGGAAGTGGAACATATAAAGGGTTGACATCATCCCAACAAGGGCCTATGTATTTGTCAAATTTGATGATGAAAAATAGTGGAAGATCTAGTAGTGAAGTGAAATTTTGGCAGACTATGTCAATGATTGTGCTAATTGAACCGTTCATAAGGCAAGCGTCAACCCACAAATTTGTTGTGGGCATTAATTTTTTTATGTTTGCATAGAAGTATTTTGTGTTGTAGTTGATCATCGTCGGGATCTGTAGAGATGCATTGTCTTGTATTATGTGCATTAGAATGAGCAAATGAAAGGTTCAAAGACTTTAACAAGTGTGGGTAACGGATAAGATATATATATATATATATATATATATATATATATATATATATTTGAAACTTGTGTTGTGCTTTCGAACTAAAAGAAATCCTTTGAGGCAGCATTTGGGAATGTAAAGGGAAACAAGAACCATTAACTAGGTGCAGTTGCATCATTACCGACAATGTGGGGTTAAGCCTTTGCAAGTAAGAAAGAACTACAGGATTTCGAGGAGAGGATGTATGGCATGGAGTTTGAGTGATAGAGTATTGAAATGAATGTAAGACATTATCTAGAAACTCAGTTTGTAGAAAGGAACTAGAGAAGTGGAAAACCCCATGGGAGCAAACCTACATAAATGTTTTAGGAGCTAAGGAAATTCCTCCTAGATTATTTTTTTGTTGAAAGTATGTAGTGATCATGGAAGGGTTAAAGCAAAATTCATCGAATTTAATGTGGAGGATTGTGATTGTACAAGAAATTAAGGTTTATGTCTACAAGGTCTTCTTAATTTTTTCAGGAATGATATCAGTGATGGTGTTACTCGTTAATGCAGGCTCTATTTTGTGCATATAGTTCCATTCTTCAGCCCTTTCTTTTTGGAGTCAATATAAGGGGGTTAACAAAACACTTCGAAAAAATACCTATAAGAAAAAATGAAAGGAGTACGTAACGAGGCATCTAACAAATAAATATGGCCTTAGAAAGAACACTAACAACATCAAAATATTATTTTTTATTTTTGTAAACAAAATAGTTATTGTAACTATACATATTTTTGAGGAGCACGAACGAAACAAATAAAAAAGCTCAAATGTTAAACATTCTTTTTTATTTTCATAATTGAGGAAGGCACAAACGAAGGCCTTTTAGATTTGCAAATAGGGGGGAACTTCTGAAATATAAAAGGCATAATGTTTCTAAATTTTCAAGGACCATATTTGAGAGAAACGATAAGTTATTTATGTGTACAAACAAACCAAAAAAATAACGTCTTCAGTAAAATTAACCCAAATGATAGAAATGGAAAAATATGTTGTATTAGCTACGAAGGAAATGAGGGCCAAGTAAGAATAGCCCTTTGCAATCCAAATGCCAACTCCTTTGGAAGTCCCCAGAAAATATTAAGGTAATGACATTCAAGGTTGCTTGAAACATGGAGCACCAGATCATGGAGAAGTGGCACCATGTGGCAGACACGCTCGTGAACATGATTAATGAGAATGTGATCTGCGGTGACACGGTCCCAGCGGTGAGAGACTGTTGGATCATGAAGATGTTATTGATGGATGCAAATAACTTGTTGCTATCAATGGATCCTGACAATTTCTCAAGGCTAAAGAAGCACCTGGTCACAAATGCTTCCAGGTTGTTCGCAAGGGATTAATATATCCAGTTGAGGGGGATTAAGAATGTGATAAAGGGTTGGAAGGATTTGAGGCATCTGGTGTGCAAGGTTATGGGCATGTAAGCAAACCCAAACTGTGGGACTCGTTTGCATGAGAAAATGATGATTATTTTCCATTCTCATGGCCGTAGAGGGCTTTCATAAGTTTTCGAGACTGTGCACTTATTGCAAGCATTTCAATCCAAGTTTTTATGAAAAGGTTCTTATTTTTGTGTTAGTAATTGGTGGTGGTGGTGGGTAGCATGGAGATGAAGGGATCGTCTTATAGAGATGGCACCGCTGGCATACTTTTTAGTATTTATATGGATCCACCATATTTTCCTAGTGTGGACGAAACCAAGACATATTTAGGTGATTGTTGGCATTACAGTCATCATGATCCTATCAATCTCTATATGATTTATACTGTGAACTCGGATGCATTAATGACATGTGTAGATTCCTTCACATCTTAACACCTTTGGGATTAAAAAAAACATTGATATATTTTCCAAGAGATTGGCTTTTTCACACAAAAAACTGACTACTTCAACTACAAAGAAGTCTCATAAAGAGGTAGTCAAAGGGATTCTATATTCTTACTCTAACTGGGAAGAGGTAAGATTGAAATTGAGGAAGAATGCATAAAAATGGATGATTTTGATGAAGCGTTGCAACTTGATCCTCAGTACCACAAGTCCATTATCCACAAGTGGAAGGCATTGCATAGACTACATGCATATGAAAACATTACCCTCCAAAATAAGTCAGAAACAAAATTTTTCGACATCGAATTTGTGAGGCTTTTAAGCAACCATTTACAAAACCCACGGCTATTTGACCCACAATGGCTATAACCAACTCCTCAATTTCTACAAAATGGATGTCTATAACTTCAGTTTTACAATTGCTTCGAAAGTATATGTCATTCATGGCCTTGTTTTTTGTTTGGACTTGCCACTTGTAAGTCGTGACTTATTAACATTAAATTTAGGGGCATCATGCATGATTACGCTGAAGGTGTTTCTCTATTAGAATCAGGGTCCCCATTTCTAATAACTTTCAAATATGGGAAGGATGGGATTGAATTTAACATGGCATTGATAGTACGTGACAATCTGGTATGCCCACATGTTTCATGTCTACTTTGTGAATACCAAAATGGCTTAGTTGTTCCAGCAGCCATCATCTTAGGCTCCAGGAAAATCCAGATGCTTTGCCATGACACCCATCGCAATAATAACAATGTCTGCATCAACCTGTTTATTCTCATCATAAACTTTGAAGATCCTATCAGATAGATCAACGTGTTCAATGGTTTCTGTAAAGATATGTGTGCCCAAAAGCAAGATTTGCTCCTTGAACTTGTCTGTCAATTCAAACCCCATGATTCTATTAGGGAAGCCAATAAATTTGTAGATGTCAGTGGTGGTGGTGAGATACCCATCGACTGCGATGCTGTTAGCCATGAATCCTTCGAACATAAACGGCCTTCAACTCTGCCCATGTTGTATAGATTGTGGTCGCATGGGCGGCTGGGTCGTTGCCCACTATGCACGCGGATGTCCACAACTTCTTTGATAGCATCATGTGTTGGAATTAGCACACCATTTATACAAATAATATATCAAATCTAAGCATACATGTAAATAAAAGTGGATATTCTACTAGAAGAATACACAAAACAAGAGACATAAATCAACACCAGATTTAACGTGGTTCACCCGATGTGGGCTACGTCCACCAAGAAACAAGATAATCTGTTATCCAAAGCTTTGACAAGATATACAATGAAGATTTATAATCTTCCACACCTCTTAGATGTACAATACTTTCTTTCTTTCAAGCTTTTCCTTCTTCTCCAACAATTTTCTCTCTCTCTCTCTCTCTCTCACAATTGTTCTCACAATAATCATATAAGTTTGCATTTTCTTCTTAATTCTTTCTTATAAACCCTAGCTTTCATGCTTATATAGGCGTATATAAACTTAGGGAACTTAGCCATTCAATTACAATCAATAGATTTGCTTTAATACTAAAAAATAGATCTAATTCCTATGAGTTAATTAAAACACCCACACATAGGTAACCGACACTAGTTAGCCCTAACCAATGCCAATTCCTCCTTGCTTGACCGATGGCGGTCCCTCCATAACCAATGTCGATTACTGTATTTTCCAGCAAGTTTCATATTGCATGCTAATCCAAAGTAATTGAGCTCCACAACTCAACAATCTCCCACTTGGAGATTAATTACTGTACCATACCTGTACATCTTCATTCTTGGATCCTTTCTTAGCTTTATTTCTTCCTCTTCAAGTCTTAAACTCGAATACCAACAGAATTGGAGTGTAGCTCCAACTTCTCCTTTGTTAATGGCTTCATTAGCATATCTGTAGGGTTCTTACTCATATGAATCTTTTCTAGATTCAACTGCCCATCCTCCAATTCCTGTTGTATGAAGTGATACCTTAACTAAATGTGTTTCATTCTTGAATGAAACAGTTGAGTTCTTTTCTAAATGAATTACACTCTAAATGTTCATTGAATAAGTTTGCAATCATCTTTCTCCTTTCCCAAATCTTACATGAACCTACTCATCCACATCATCTCCTTACTAGCCTTTGTAGTTGCAACATACTCTTCCTCTATAGTATACAAAGCCACTAACCTTCTGCAATCTTGAAATCTAGCTAACTACCGTCCTACCTATTGTGAAAATATATCTAGTTAGTGATCCTGCTACCATCCTGATCTCTAGCCATATCCGAATAAACATAGCCACATAATGAAATATATGAAACCTCCATAGCAATAAGTACATGTTAGATGTCCCTTTCAAATACTTGAGTATCCATTGAACTACTTTCCAATGCTCTTTACCTAGATTAGCCATACATCTACTCACAACTCCAACTGCCTATACAATGTCTGGTCTGGTACAAACCACAGACATATATGAGACTCCCAACTGCTGAAGCATATGGCACTCATGTCATGTATTTGACCTCCTCATGTGATGAAGGAAATTGATCTTAGCTCAATTTGAAGTGTCTAGTCATAGGTGTACTAACAAGTTTTACATTCTACATCTTGAACCTTTCTTACACCCTATAGATATAATCATCTTAATATAAATACAATTTCTTGTTCTGTCTTGTCTCTATGTAGTTAAATGCCAAGTATTCTTTTTACAGCTCCTAAATCTTTCATATAAAATGTGTGAGCTAGCTACTTTCCCTTAAGCTCACCAATGCCATGCATACCAGATCATGCAATAAGCATATCATCTGCATATAATAATAAAATAACAAAATTCCCACTTTCAAGCTTCTTGAAATAAACACAATGGTCAGATTCACATCTCAAGTAACCATGCTCATGCATAAAACTATAAAACCTCATGTACCATTGCTTTGGAGCTTGTTTGAGCCCATATAAGTTCTTTTTCAACATGCACACTAATTTCTCCTTACTCTTGACTTCATACCCAAGTGGTTGTTGCATACAAATCTCTTCATCCAAATCACCATGAAGAAAAGCTGTCTTCACATATAATTGCTCTAAATGCAAATCATGTATTGCAACTAAACTCAATACAATACGAATAGAATTCATCTTAACAACATGAGATAAATATTTCTCCAAAGTCAATCCCTGCTTTCTGTACAAATCCATTTACTACAAGCCTTGCCTTATACCTTTTTTATCCACCCTATTCTTCCATGATCTTGTAAACCCACTTGTTATACATTGTCCTCTTACCTATTGGTAATTTAACCAAATCTCAAGTCTGGTTCTATTCCAAGGATTCCATCTTATCATCCATGTTATACTCCCACTGGACATGGGTCTCATCTTGCATTGACTTCTTCAAAACTCTCTAGTTCACCATTATCATTCAATAATAGATAAAATAAAGAAAGGTGTAAATATCTTTCTAGAGGTTTTCTTACCCTTTATGACATTCGCAAATGAGTTTGGGGTACCAGAGGCTCATTCTAAACCTCCAGGACATTTGTATCCAAATATGTCAGTGACTGACGCCGGTCACCTATAACCGATGTCAGTTCTAGCTGATCGATGCTGGTTTTTAGCTCTTCTATAACAGCTATCAGTTTTGCTAACTGATGTTGGTCAAGGGGTCAGCTGACACCGGTTATTGTGTAACACTGTCGGTAATACTTTCAAATCCAAGATTTCATTTTCATTCACAAACTTCTCAATCGATTCATCTTTGGGTACCAAAATTTGATCCCTGCACATTCTCTTTTCATTCCATTCAACATCACTAACTCCTAATAATTTTAGAATTCTCTAGATCCCAAAAATAGAATCCTGAAAACACTATATTCATAACCAATGAAAGTGTGTCTCTTGGATTTTGTATCCAAAATTTTTCCTATTTTCCTCATCAATATGCACAAAAGCTTCTGACACCAAAAAAATTAAGAAAAGAAAGATCTAGCTCTTTTCCAGTCCAAGCTTCATATGGTATCCCTCCATTTAGTGAACTTAAAGGCCCATGATTAGTCAAATTAACGGTTATATCAACTGCTTCTACCTAAAACTGCAAAGGCAATCTAGAATGTATTCTCATACTTCTAGCACATTCCATGATTGTCTTATTCATTCTTTCTACAAAACCATTCTCCTGTGGTGTTCTTTGAACCGTTCTTTCTCTATGTATCCCATTCACTAAATAATAATCATTGAAAGCATTACTACAATATTCACCACCATTGTCAGATCTAAGGCAATTTAACTTTGAATTTGATTCATTCTCAACAAGGGCTTTTCATCTTTTAAAAGTCTCAAAAATATCAAATTTACGTTTAATATAATAAAATCATACCTTTCTTGTAGCATCATCAATTAAAGTAACAGAATATTGGGATCTTCCATGAGAAGCTACTTGAGCTGGTTCCCTACACATCTGAGTATACAATCTCTAATTTCTGCTCCTTCTTAGTTGCCCCAACTTTGACAAATCTCACTCTCTTTTTCTTTCCAAAGACACAATACTCAAAAAAATCAAAATCAAAATATTTCAAATATGATAACTCACCCTTAACCTTTAAGATATGCATTCCTTTTTTGACTCATATGGCCCAAACAATTATGCCACATGCATGCATCTGAATCAGATGTAGATAATGCAAAAAGGAATCAGTAACACATGTAGATAAATATAACATTCCAACCTTCTTACCTCTTGCCACAAAAAAAACACTCTTGGTGAATTTCCAAGAGTCTGTTGTGAATGTAGCCATGCAACCAGATTCACCTAGTTGCCATGCAAAAATAAGATTCCTCTTAAGGCTTGACACATGCCTCACATCTTTCAATATTCATGTATTTCCATTCTACAATTTTAGATGAACTTCCCCTTTACTAGTAATACTGCAAGGTTCATCATCACCCAAATAAACATGTCCAAAACTTTCCTAGACATAATTTCTTAAATAACCCTTATTAGGGGTTGTATGAAAAGAAGCTCCTGAATCTAAAACCCATGATTCAATTCTATTATCTAAAGAAAGAATAAGAGCATCTTACATTACCTCTGCTGTAACAAGATTCGCTTCTCTACATTTTTCAAGTTGTTGGTTCTCTTTATCCTTTGACCAACAATCTTTCTTTGCATGTCCTTTCTTTCCACATTTCCAACAGGTAATTCCCTTACCTCTAGATTTAGATCTGCTATCCCTTGACTTTGATTTCCCATTAATTCTTACTTTTGGATCTCTCATTCTGGCCCGCCCCTTCTTTCTAAATTTAAAGCATTCCCAGATGATGATTCCTCTGTACTCTTCCTGCGAATTTCTTCATTCAAGATTATACTAACCACATCATCAAACTTCAAAATATTATTAGCATATGTTGTATTACTAACAACCATTACCAAGTTATCCCAACTATTAGGCAAAGAACATAAGAATAAAATTGTACTTTTACTCCATCATCAAATGGAGTATATCAACCGATTTTAATTCTATTTACAATAGATCTAAAAATCATTCAAATGACTAGATGCAGATCCACCTTCATGCATCTTAAAACTAAATAGTTTCTTCATCAAATAAAATTTATTTGAAGCACTAGGTTTTTCATATAAATTAGTAAGAGATTTCATTAACCCTACCGTAGAAGTCACTTCTATAATATTGGAAGCCACAGATGTTGCCAGGCTCAATCTTATAGATCCCAAAGCCTTTCTGTGAAGAATCTTCCATTCTTCATCAATCATCTTCGTAGGTCTAGACTTCTCATCCAACGGTAAATAAAAATCTCTTTGATACAGATAATCCTCAATCTGCATCTTCCATAATTGATAATTTCGGCTGTCAAACTTTTCTACCTTGTATTTATTTTCTTCTACCATTGCTGTAGCTCCCACTCAATTAGAAAACCCTCTGTGAGTAAATCTGTCAACACATAAAAAACCTCAAACAAATCTCTGATACCAGTTGTTGGGGTTAGCACACCAGTTGTACAGATAGTATATAAAATCTAAGCATACATGCAAATAAAATGGACATTCTACCAGAAGAAATATAAAAAACAAGAGACATAAATCAACACAAGATTTAACGTGGTTCACCCAGTGTGGGGCTACGTCCACTCAAGAAACAAGACAATCTATTATCCAAAGCTTTGACAAGATATACAATGAAGATTTACAATCTTCCACACCTCTCAGATGTACAATACTTTCTTTCACTCAAAATTTTGCTTCTTCTCCAAGAATTCTCTCTCTCACAATTATTCTCACAATAATCATCAAATTTTGCAAGTTCTTAATTCTTACTTCTAAACCCTAGCTTTCATGCTTATATAGGTGTATATAAACTTAGGGCACTTAGCCATGCAATTACAATCAATAGATCTGCTTTAATACTAAAAATAGATCTAATTCCTGTGAGTTAATTAAAACACTCCATGCATAGGTAATCGATGTCGGTTAGCCCTAACTAATGCCAATTCCTCCTTTCCTGACTGATGATGGTCATAGGTGACTGATGCCGGTCCTTCCATAACCGATGTTGGTTACTATGTTTTCTAGCAAGTTTCACATTGCATGCTAATCTGAAGTAATTGAGCTCCACAACTCAACATCATGGTTATGTCAGAGGTCAATGTTATAACTTTGTGATGCCTAGAGCTGGTTATTTTGTAAGGCCTATTGTGAGTTTTCTTGTCAATCTTAGACTATATGTGTTATTTTACATGGATATCATGTGTGTTAAGTGTTTCATACCTATTGGTGTACTCATAGGATGATTCCGAATGGACAAACTATGCTTTTGTTGTATTCTATTGAAAGCAATATAAAGTTTCACAGTGTGATTTGTTTATTTTTGGCTATTCAGAGCTAGTATTGAGGGAAATCCAACTTCCCCTACATTTTTTCTTGGACGTCCTATGGTAAAACTACAAAAATTTCAATGCAAACTGTTTGTAACAATCTCAACAAAAGTCTATATGCAGTTTCTTCGAGAAGGAAAAGAGAAGAACACATCTTGCATACCTTGTGTATTTTGTGCTTACTTAAAATGGCTACGCCATGATACTTATAAACAAACTCTGAGTTCATGGAACAAGAGATTCAACTAGCTTAATGTTATACACGTACAATTGCAGTGACCATGAGAACTAATATGTGCCAACCATACTAAATCAATTCATACTTCAGTGTGAAGATGCACAATATTGAATCATTCGACACGTTACCGATGTGGCCTTGATTTTTAGTGCTAAGGTTTTGGGCCCATTTGTGCTATATGGTGGCGCCATATGGACCTCTTAAATTGGGACCATGTTTTGGAAGAGTTACTCAGATGATTAGGTGCTTACGGAAAAAGATGTTATTAACCTAGGTACACTAGAGAGGAAAGCATATTGCCTTTTCTTTCCAACTATGCTTTCTTACGTGCACATGGAGGTATTTTCCTAGTGGAATAATGGGTTTCATAGACTGATAATAGTGATGATTTTATAAGGTTGCGTGGATTGTATTTAAGGCGCTAGATGGGTGACACATATGTGAGAATGTACTTCGCCCATCATTTTGGGCATCTGCACGAGGTCCAGGGTATCCATGGCTACTTAACGAGGTGTTACACTTAGAAGTTTGCAACATGGTGATAAGTCTCTAATAAGTAGCCAACATTCCCAGTATGATGGGAAGACTCCAAGCTCAAGGTAGCATTTCCATCAACTATGTAGAGACAAATGGAAGTAACGCATTTTAGGCCATATTAACCTGCTATACAACACCAAGCTCATTACATTGGGTACATAAATCGTCCTACTAATAACTCTGCACCGATAGTAGTTATAAACAAAACATTGCTATGGTAAACACAAATGTGCAGTGTTCTGATTATCAAGCAACAGATTGTAAGCCATTAATGAGCCACATGACTCACATCCATATGTGTACTGGTTGTGTTTCCATTCAATATCTTCTGGGTAATGCTAGCAATATCATGATGGCCTATGCAAAATCAGATTGTAAAAGCATATCACCATTGATTAGATAGTGTAAAAAATAGGCGGAAGACTACTAATGAACCGCAAACTGTACTAGACAGATGCCATTGATGGACTTGTAATGCGCACAAAGAGTGTACATGGAGACAAAAGAGATATAAATTTGAGCTGCGTCTGGAAAGAAATTGTGAGAACACATTGATGTCAAGATGGCCTACCTCATTGATAGCATGAAAGATTGTAGTTTCATTAACCTGGATACTTAATCCATACAACTTTGGTGTGCAGTGAGGTTAATTTTTGACTCCACATCAATGAGCAGGTGCAATGTGTACATTCATGCTCCTTATAAAGATCAACAGTAGATTGTATGCAAAGATCCTATCATGAGCTATTCTGATTCATGACTTGCAACATTTAGACTCTCATCACTCCATTAATGGGTTCACCATGAGTTTTCAGGGAGATTGAGATCCCTCAAGTGGAGAGAAGATAGAAGATATAAGTTTGAAAGGAAGGCACATGTCCCATCATGGAAGAAGTGTGTGACATTCCTTCCTAGGATGAATCTCAAACCAATAATAGTGTGTTGTTAAAGAGAAAATTGGTCTTGTGGACAAATTAGTGGGTTTTAAGACAACACTATGGGAATATAAGTCCCTCTACTTGAATGGTGCAGCTTCCGTATGTGCATGCATGAAAAATTGGATTTCAATGGTGGCCTTTCGACTAGAGATCTAACAGGGGCACTCCACTGTTCCTGTGGCAAATCTAGCAATTTCTCACTAGAGAAGAACTTTGTCTAAGAAGGGGAAAGGGAGTGAGAATGGAGGTAGGAGAAACTAATGTTGTGAGTAGAATATCAGATGCCCACACACATTAATTATAAATTTCGTTTACATGCATTTATAGTTAGAAGAAAAACAAACCCACATAGGAGAAGCTATAAGACCGAATGAAACTCATTGGTCGCAAAGTACCAATCAATCCCTCAATCAAATAAGGCCAAAATTCCTTCTTTTATTATTGAATCTCAGGGAAGCAGTTTGTACATAGCTTGAGAATGGAATAAATTTGAGGAAGAAGATAAAAATAGAAGCAATGAATGGCATTTTCTGTCTTTTCCAAGATACAGAGCCCTCTGGTCTTTTTTGAAATCAATCTCCTAGCCGATAGAATGATGTTGAGAAGCCATTATATTCTTCGCAAGAAACTATTACAACTTCACAAATCCTTCAATGCCTTTTCAAATTCCTTTGTTGTGAAGCAAACACGTTCATGGCAGGTTAATAACTAGATCTTGCAAAGCAACCGTTACATTCGATTTGCCAGTTTAAATATAGACCATTTGATTTTCTCCTCTAACTCTAAAATTGGGCCGTCCATGTGGCAGGAAGGGATTGGAGTGGTTACATGGGAAGCCCTTTCCCATTTTTTGTTTTTTCATGGAGATTTGGCAATTTGGAAAAAATTGCCCACAGCCCCACTTTGACTTTTCAACTAAGACACGTGGCACGTTTTTATTGGAAGTGGGATTGCAGCCCTTTTCTCAACATTTTAACCTTTTTTGGAAAAGGCTAAAAAAATCAATATCCTCCTTTGGTCCGCTACTCTGATTTGACTAGGGCATGTGGCACGTTCTTATTGGAAATGGGATCGCGACCCTTTTCTCAACATTTTAACCTTTTTCGAAGAAAGGCTCAAAAACTCAGTTCTCCATTGTTTCGCTCCTCTGCTTTGACTTTTCAACGGTGGGCTCGAGACCTTGGTAGAGTCATGGGGAAAATTAGAAATTTTACTTCACTTTTGGGAATTTGGTTAAATTTCCAAAATTTCCTCGATGGCCTGCTTGTCCACTTTGACTTTCAACAACGGGCTTCACCTTTGATTTTCTCCCTACGGCCTTCAACTTTGAATTTTTCCTTGCGGGCTTCAACTTTGAATTTTTCCCTTTAAAGCCTGATCGAGGTTGTGGGTCACTTTTTAACTTTTCACCTTTTTCGCAAAGAGGCTCAAAAACTCAAATTTCTCTGCCGTTCTGCTCCTCCGCTTTGACTTTTCAACAGTGGGCCTGAGACCCTTGCGCAGTCCTGGGGCAAATTTACCATTTTTTCCAAAAGTGACCAAAAGTGTTAAGTTCACAAAAAATCTCCGTTCCTCCCCATCCAATAGGATCTAACCACGTACCTGCATTCATTGGGGTCAAAATTTGATGGGGAAAAGACAGCCCGTCATCTTGACTGTGGAAAATATCGCAAAGAAAGAAAACTTCATCATTTTGAGTCTAAATTTTCAAATTTCCTTCACGAACCAAAGGCATGGAGGCAAAAAAATTGATTTGACAACCCAGGCCATAAAACAAGTGGAACAATTTTGATAAAAAATGGAGGTTGCAAAGAGGATATTATGTGCACAGACCGGGAAATGGAGGATTTCTTAAAATGAGCAAAACAAAGGTTGAAACAACTCTAGGGCACGATTTTTGCTAATTTCTTAAATCTCTAACTTGGCTTAAACACCAATGGAAGGGCATGCGCTTAAATTTTTTGAATTTGGCTATGGAAGCACAGAGTAGTTTTTTAGGAGACAACAATTGGCTCTAGCTTGGGGACATGGCGTGAACTGGGCATGGCTAGGGCACAACATGAGGATCCAGAATCTCAAGTTTCAAAACATATTACGTTGACCAGTGCCTTATCCATTAGGCCTTGCAGAGTCATGTACAATTCTAAGAAAGAATGGAAGAAGGAGGAAACACACAAGCCAAACCACACATAACAACAAATAAACAAAACTAAACCAAAACAACACAACAGAAAAAGGGAAAAAACACACCTATGAAAATCACCTATGGTACAATGATGGGGTACAACCCACTTTCACTAATGATACAATTTCAAGTATTGCCCGCTTCAAGGAAATTCCAATGGCATTCCATCCAAGTATGAGAGGAGAAAAACAATTCTCACCACAAGCTCCATTAATTTGGAATGGGCCAAGCCATAATGAATCAAACTTTCCATGGCTGCCCTTTGGTTCTCTTCTCTTGTCCCAAAGCAGGAAAAAATCTCCAACCTTGAATTCTCTTGCCTTTTCCCTCTTGTCAAAGATCTTCTTCACTTTCAATTGGTGTTCTTTAATTATATCCACCACTTGGCATCTGATTTCTTCCAGCTTCTCCAGGAAGAGGATCCTATTGTCAATGGAGTCTTTGTATTGACCATCTTCTATTTCTTGCAGCAACTTGAGAGATGGGATCTCAATTGTGAGGGGAATATCTGCCTCAACTCCATACAACATTTAGAAAGGTGACATACCTATTGCCTTCTTAGGAGTGATCCTATCAGCCCACAATGCATCATATAACTTCTTGTGTCAATTCCTTTGATTCTCATCTACCAGCTTACGGACAATGGTCACAATGTTCTTGTTGCTTGACTCAGCTTGACCATTTCCCTATGGGTAATAGTTAGAAGAGTGAGATAAGGAGATTCCAAAACCATAACAAAACTCTATGAGCTCCTTTGAAGAGAAATAGGTGGCATTGTCAACAGCAATCTTCTGTGGTACTCCCAAACGGACAATGATATTCTCCTTGATGAAGTTGTAGACTAGTTTCAGAGCTGGCTTGCTTGGTTGGAATGGCTTCCACCCATTTAGTGAAGTAATTAGTTGTAGTGAGTACATAAGTATGCCCTGCACTAGAATGAGGATTCAAAACACCAATAAAATCTAGCCCCCATTGCTGAAATGGTTCTTCAATCACCACAGGCCTAAGTGGCAATGCGGCTAGTTGTGGCTTTTCCAACAAATTGTTGGCATGCTTTGCATTTGGAAACCCAATCTTGAGTATCTATAAAGATGGAGGGGGAATAATATATCCCTCTGAGAATCTTATATGCAGTGACCATTGCTGAGAAATGTGCACCATAAGCTTGATCATGATATGCCCTGAGCAACTTTTCTTGTTTCTCCTTATCTACACACCTGAGGAAAACAACCATCCAGGCCTCTCTTGTAAAGTGCATGATTCCAGATCACAAACTTGGCTGTCTTTAGCTTGAGTGTCCTTATTTTTTTGTAATCAAGATGAGGAGGGATTCTCCATAAGTGAGGATAGTAAGCAATATCAGCATACCACTCATGAGTAGTGGTGACAAAGAGCACTTGTGACTGTCTCCTGAACAAGTTGAGAAAACATCATCTTTTTCTCCCTGCTGAGCTTTGAGAGCTTCATCTTTAGACAATCAGCTTGCACAAACCATTTCCTCTTACCAGATTAGAGGGCCTAATCTCCAAGTCATACTCTTGGGTCTTTTCAATCCAACTTCCTCTCTTAGCCCCAGGATCTTGTTGAGTCAAAATGGACTTGATTGCACTTCCAGGGACCATCACCACTGTATGGGAATTGAGAATGTAGAATCTGAAACTTTTAATAGCTTTGACCATTGCGTAGGCATGTTTCTCCAATTGGTTGTACTTTAGCTCATGATTTTTCAAAGGACAGCTCATGAAAGCAATGGGTGCTTCCAAACCTTCATCATTTTTCTGAACAAGGACAATAGAGAGTGTATGTTCTGATGCATAGCAATACATGATGAACTCCTTGTTGAAATTTGGAGATACAAGAGTTGGAGCTTTGGCAATGGCTTTCTTGATCTCCTCAAATGTTGTTTTTCCTTCCTTATTCCACTTGAAACTTGCTTGAGGCTTCATCATGGAAGTTATATGCTTAGTCAGTTCAGAAAACTCAGGCACAAAATGACGAAGGAAGTTTACCTTTCCAAAGAATGAATGAACTCCCTTCTTGCTAGTTGGTAAGGCTAGTGCTTGGATAGCTCTGATCCTCTCAGGATCAATGTGTGCTCCATGTTTTTTCACAATGTGTCCCAGCAACTTACCTTCTGTGACTCCAAAAATGCACTTCTTTGGATTTAGAGAAATGCCATGTTTCCTACACCTTGCAAGGACTTTCTCCAAATGACAGATATGATCTCCCCTCCTCTTTGAGAAAACCGTGAGGTCATCAAGGTAAATGACAATGTAATGTTTCAAATCTTTGAAGGCCAAGTCCATTGCTCTTTGGAAAGTGGCTCCAACATTGATCAAGCCAAAAGGAATTTTGCTGTAGGAAAAAGTGCCCCAAGGTGTTGTGAAGGTTGTTTTGTTGCAATCCTCTTCTGCCACCTTGATTTGGTTATACCCCATAGAATCCATCAAGAAAAGAGAGCATTTTAGATCCAGTGACTGCTTGAAAAATATGATCCATGATTGAAGAGGGTAGTTGTCCTTGAGAGATCCTTGATTCAGATTTTGAAAGTCTACACAAATTCCTTATTTCCCCATTCTTCTTCCTTACTGGCACAATGTTAGCCACCCATGTTGAATGGTGGATGGGGAAGATGATTCTAGCATTGAGCATCTTTGTCACCTCTTCTTTGATAACATCAGCAATCTTTGGATTGTAGGGCCTTTGTTTTTACCTGAAGGGCTTAGCTCCTTGCTTCAAAGGAATGGAGTGATGCATTTCCTTTGGCTGAAAAGATTTGATTTCTCATAGGAGTAGGCCAGGACATTTGAGTACTTTTTTAGTAGAGCAACAAAATTTCTCTTCTCTTCTGGTGAGCAGCATTTACCAATGTTAACCATCCTTGGATTCTCTAAAATGCCAATGTTTTCTTGATCAAAATCAGATGGACACCAAGAAGACTTTTTTTCTTTCTCTTGGATGAACCTATCATGCTTGTCAAAGAGATCTTCCAAAGAAACTAGGCCTTTGGGGATTTTGTTTCCTTTCAGTTTGATTACTCCCTCTTCATCAATTCCCTCAATTCCTTCCTTCTCTTCTTTGGGGACTGATTCACGGTGTGGGTTTTCACTTCCTTCAAAGAATGGATTATTGAAGTTATCCCTTTGTTCTAAGAAGGCTAGGATTATGATTATCATCATTGAAGACCTGCTAGTGATTTACATTGTCTGGTATGCTAGGTCTGAAAACCATCTCAATGGTCACTTTATCCTTGCCAAAAGAAGGATGAGGTGTCACTAAGGAAGCTGAAACTGCTAGAGAATCAACCTTTTCATTATGCTCCCTAGGGATAGCTTCAATGGAGAATGCATCAAATGATTCAATGCACTCCCACACTCTGTTTCTATAGTTCCTGAGACTTGGATTTTTCACCTAATATTGTTGGCGGACCTGCTTCACCATAATCTCTGCATCACCCTTGCATACCAGCTTCTTGATTCCCATTTCCTTTACTGCATTCATGCCTAAGAGAAATGCTTCATACTCCGCAGTATTGTTTGTATTATCAAATTGTATCTTGTAGGTAAAAGGATATACCTCATTGGAGGGAGAGTATAATACTACACCAGCACCTCAACCTGCTCTAGAATGACTACCATAAAACTCCATTGTCTAAATCTGATCTTCTTCTTCTTTCATGAGGAGTGTCAAGTTATCTTCCTTTTTTGATGTGAGGAAGTAGTTTCCTAGCCCATAATCTTGAAAGAGGATGTTAGCTCTTGGATCATCAGATTTCCTTACTATGAATTTCATTTTCCTGACTGGAATCAACTTCTTCATTTCTCCTTTCACTGGGATAGTTGCAGAGTGACCAATACATTTTTATTTCTCCACCTAAATCTCTGCAAAAAATCCTACTCAACAACATACCAAAATATGCTTGGGATGTATGCCACCAAAATGGTCAAGAGTATCTTCTTGTCATGGTAATCAGCTAGTGCAACATGAGCATCCTTAATTACTTCCTACCAATGGAACTTGTTTGGATTTCCATTGAGTAGCATGCACCATTTACCTGGGTCAAAGTGATGCCAAGAGCATTTGCAACTTTTTTTGGCATCACATTATCATAGGCTCTAGAATCTATAATGTAATTGTTCATTTGGAAACCTTTGATGAGAAGTGATAGGTAAAAAGGCTCAACTCTATTGGTGGTGGAGGCAATGAGGGCTAACATGTTTTGGGAAGGTGGTATGGATGGTGTGGGTAATAGGCCTTTAGAGATTGGGCTTGAATCATTAAGGGTTACTACCATAAATGTCTACAACTTGATAGAATATGTCAAACTCTGAGTGCAAGATGTGCATAACATGTAGGTATTCAATCTCAGAGAGCTGAAACCTTGGTTTTTCCTGCATGCTCCACAAGATAAATGCCGAGTCCTATTCCTCCGTTCAGATGCAGGACAGAGATTCCAGCAATGGGAGAGGATTTACTCAAATGACCTAGAGGTTTTACTTACTTTTGGTGCTAGGTTTCTCCTTTTCATAATGTAGCAACCTAAACTTGAAAGGAGATGCGCGAGTAGCCTTTGATTGAAGATATAGATGTTCTTGTAGAATACAACATTTAGAAGAGAATTTCTCTTAACAATTTTTGCAGTTGGGAGAAGAATCAGTTAACTTACTTGGCACAGCAGTGTGATCCTTGACAACTGGTGAGTCTGATTTCTCTCTAGGATGTTATCCCCTGCTAATCATCTTGTTTAGTGGAGGATTTGAGAGAGCTATCCACAGAAATGTTCTTCCTACTCTCAGTTATAACTGTTGAGATTGACAACACACATTCTTGGACTGTCCATACGAGTGCAAAGTTACATCACAGTTTTAAATCTTGGAGCTTTGAACTCCATCACCTTCCTCCTCATCATCAACATATTCAATCAAGCCATTGTGCATGTCAACCTCTTCAATTTCAGTATAGTTTTCATAGTCATCCATTCTTTCTTCTTTAGTTTCCTTAATGTATGTTCCTCTCCTTACTGATTCCCTAGTGTCATAGAATGAGCATTGACTGAAAAGCTCTTCAGAGAGGAAGTGTCCAAATCTACCAAATCATAGCACCCCTATGTTGCATACAAGTGCATATCACTTGAACTTACAGTGTAGATTGAGATAACATGGGGTACTATCTCCAAGTTGTGGCGAACTTGCTACTTTGAGATAGACCTCCAGAGAAAGTTGGTTCTTGCTCCTAAACTACCTGCCACAATCTACTCTAATGCAGGGGAGACTAACTATTGCTAATCTAAATTTCCAGAGGGACCAGGGGGAGAGAATGCATAAAATGAAATCCTACACTAAAGCGGTGATACACCAGAAAAGGAGGGTGTGAGAAGTTATGTCTTCAAATGCATAAAATATAGAAGCAAAATGCACACTAGAAGAGGTGATGACAGTTCTCCATAATCTAGCAAAATGCATTCACAACAATATTGTGCAAACATACACAATGATAGATGGATCCCTGGCACATGAATCATAATAATAGACGACAATATTCTTACGTGCATCAAGGTGTGAATTTGGAAAGTCGACACTCTGCAACAAAACACAGTAGGGGAAGATGCATCCACAGGCACTTATATTTTCCATGTCGCCACTCTGTGATCATGCACAGTTCAATCGGTTACAAGAAAAGGGCCTGGACTTTTACCATGTCAAGGAGTCCACAACAAGGGCCCTGTAACACATCAGCTTCACAAAGCAATACTTTTAGAGCATTTGCTACAAAAACTATGTCATGCACCCTCTACAATGAGCCCAATACTCCAATTTATAAGAAATGTCGAAGACTCTATGAGAAGGGAAAATGGAAATCGCGAAATCTGTCCATGTCAACACACTATGTAATGAGACATTAAATGGAGTGCCAAAGCGCGAATTGTTCCATATCAACACTCTGTAAAAGGCTCCCCATTACGTGTCCCAAGGTGTAACTTTGCCAACATGTCGAAAGAATGATGACCATGTGCCCTCTTAATTGCACTCAAGGCATGACTTTTTCCAAATTGAAACACTGTGTCATGAACCCGGCCACGTTTTACAAAAAATATCCATCGATATCTCATGTCAACACTCTGGAATTTCTTGATTTCCTTGTGATTTCGTTGAGAAATACAACTTGTCTATGGCCTTCTACCCGTGCGGGCAACTATTTTGGGTCCGGCAAGGCGTTTTCTGTCATTGGGCTTGAAGAAAAAGGGTTACTACCATGAGCCTACCTTGATGAATATATGTACCTTGTTGGGTAGGTTGTGTTTGTAGGTATTCAATCTCAGAGAGATGAACTTTGGTTTTGAAAATCAATGCTCCAAAAAGTCAAATGGAGTTATGGTAGATGAGGAAGAGGTTCCAGGTCAAGTGGGATGAGGGCTTAAATGACAGGGGTTTTGTTAACTTTTGGTGTTAGGTTCATCTTTTTCACATGTAGATGAATTGGCTTGGAAGGAGGTGAGGGTGTAGCCCTTGATTGAAATTTAGATGTTCTTATAGAAACAATATTAAGAAGAGAATTTCTCTTAACAAATTTTGGGTTGAGAGGAGAATCAGATGACTTACATGGCACAACAATATGATCCTTGACAACCAGTGAATCTGGTTTCTCTTTGGCTGATTCCATGGAAGGTTGTAATGGTGATCCTTTGCTCCCATGATCTTGTTTTGTGGAGGCTTGGGAAGAGTGTATCTTTTCTTTGTTCTTCCTACTCTCAAGCTTGGTACAATTGCTAAGGCTCAAACACCATTCTTGGACTGTGTACGAGTGAAAACAACACATGAAAAACTTGGAAACTTCTTCATCACCTTCCTCCTCATCATCAATGTATTCAATCAAGCCATTGTGCATGCCAACCTCTTCAATTTCAAGATAATTTTTGTAGTCATCCATGCTTTCTTCTTTAGTTTCCTCAATGTCTGTTCCTTCTTTTGATTCTCCAGTGTCATTATTAACATTGACTGATGGTGATTAAAGAGCAAGCCTATGAGGAGGTGGAGTAATTATTGGTCTCTTAGGAGTATTTGATCTCCTTGGAGCATTCCTCATTGTGATTTGTGAAAGTTGCTTCTTCAAAGCAACTAGGCCATTTTCCATTTTTTGGAACATTGGATCAATGGTGACTGAATTTGAGCTCTGACCTTTTTGCTTTCCATTTTGTCCTTTCACTTTTCCAGAAAGAATTAGATCATCATCAGTCTCAATTGCAAAGTCTTTAGCTTCCCTCAATGTTCTCAGTTGAGCTCTTCTGAGGAAGAAACCAACTTCTGATGGCAAAGCACTGATGAAGAACCTTTTCAAGTTGTTCTCAGAGGGTATCACATCTTTTGGGATCCTTCTTGCTAATCTATCATACCTTGCTACAAAATCTCTCATTGATTCAGAGGTCTCCTTCTTCATCTGAACCAATTGGACCAGCAGATCCTGACAATCTTCTGTACTCTTGAACCTATGTTCAAATGCACTTCTTATATCTGCCCAACATGTGACAGATATTTGGGGGCAACATTTAGAACCATTCAACAAATTTTTCTTGGAGTGACTCCATAAAGATCCTAACTGAAACATCTTCATCTTCAACTCCCAACACTCCACAAGTAGTGATGAATGCTGCTACATGTTCTTCAGGGAGCTGAGAACCATCCCCTTTGAATTTTGGGAAGTTCTTTCTTGAGCCTCTTGGGAGGTCATGAAGTGGTTGTGGAAGAGAAAGTGGACCAGTATTTCCTCCCCATGGTACATTAGGCCTACGAGCCTCACGATCCCCCATTCTATTTATGTTTCTAGCTTCCCACCTTGCTAAAGCTGCGGCCTCTGCTACTGTTCTCTTGTCTGCCTCAACCTGAAGTCTTTCAATTTCTTCAAGTTGAGCCCTTATTTCCTCTTCCGCTCTTGCTTCTCTTTCTCTAACTTCTTCTTTGGTTTCTACGTCAGTGAAATCATCAAGGTTCTTGTTGATGTATGGAAATTCACTATCCAAAGGATTAGCAACACTCAGGTTCTCAACGTGACCAGTTGCTTGACAAAGGGGAGGCCCCTGAATTATGAGCAGCTCTTGTCTTCTTTGAAGTTCTTTAAAAATGGGGTCATTTTGTCCTCCTTGTCTCTATTGCTGAGTATATCTTCTATCAGCTAGCTTGAAAGTTTATGCTCTTCTTTGGGGTGCTAGAATTTTTCCCTGCCTTCCCAGTTCGACAATACGTTCCTCTTCCAGGTACAAACTCCTTATGGCAATGAAGTATTGATTGACACTTTATCTCTTATTCCAAATAGCTTCTCTCAGATCAGAAGCAATGTCTTCTTGGATGTGAAAGAGTAAACCAGGTCTCTCAATAGGAGGATCTCCCTGAATAGCCATGATTTACATCCATGAAGTTTGTGTGATTTTTCGATCTCTAGAAAATTTTCTACTAGAATCTTTTTTATTTTATGACCCTGAGGTCATTTTCAGGTGCAGATGCTGCAAAATCTGCCCCACGGTGGGCACCAAAAACTGTTGGTGAGAAAATTTGTCTTGTGGACAAATTGGTGAGTTTCAAACCAATTCTATGGGAATCTAAGTCCCTCTACTTGAACGGTGCAGATTTCGTATGTGCATGCATGAAAAATTGAATTTCAATGGTGGCCTTTCGACTAGAGATCTAACAGGGGCACTCCACTAACCCTGTGGCAAAGCTAGCAATTTCTTACTAGAGAAGAAAATTTGTTTGAGAAGGGGAAAGGGAGTGAGAATGGAGGTAGGAGAAACTAATGTTGTGAGTAGAATGTCAGATTCCCACACACATTAATTAGAAATTTCATTTACATGTATTCATCGTCAGAAGAAAAAAAATCCGCATGAGAAGCTACAAGACCAAATGAAACTCATTGGTCGCAAAGTACCAATTAATTCCTCAATCAAAGAGGTAAAAATTCCTTATTTGATTATTAAAGCTCAAGCAGAGTTTGTACATAGCTTGAGAATGGAAGAAATTTGAGGAAGAAGAGAAAATATAAGAAGAGTGGCATTTTTCATGTCTTTTCCAGGTACATAGTACTCTGGTCTTTTTTGAAATCAATCGCCAACCTTTGGAATGACTTTGGGAAGCCATAATATTCTTCGCAAGAAACCATTACAACTTCACAAATCCTTGATGCCTTTTCAAATTCCTTTTTTTTGAAGAAAACGCTCATGGTCGGTTAAAAATGAAATCTTCCAAAGCAACCATTACATTCGATTTGCTAGTTTAAATATAGACCATTTGATTTGTTCCTATAGCTTTGAAAATGAGTCGTCCATGTGGTAGGAAGGGACTGGAGTGGGTATGGGGGAAGCCCTTTGCATTTTGTGATTATTTGGAGATTTGGAAATTTGGAACAAATTGGTCCACACCCTCGCTTTGACTTTTCAACTTAGACACGTGGCTGCTTCTGATTGGAAATGGGGTTGCGGCTCTTTTATAAACATTTTAACCTTTTTTGGAAAAGGTTCAAAAACTCAATTGCCTCTGCCGGATCACTCTCTTGCTTTGAGTTTTCAATGGCAGGCTTCACCTTTGACTTTTTCCTTAATAGCTTGATTGGGGCCATAGGGTAAATTTATCATTTTTGCTAAAAATGACCAAAAGTGTCAATTTTACCAAAAATCCTATTCCTTCTCATCTGATAGGATCTGACCACGTACCTGCATTCATTAGAGCCCAAATTTGACGAGGAAAAGATATCTATCATCCCGACTATGGAAAATATGCAAAGGAAGAAAACTTCATCATTTTGAGTCCAACTTTCGAATTTCCTTTATGAACCGGAGGCATGGAGGAAAAGCAATGACTTGATGACCCAGGCCATAGAACGAGTGAACAATTTTGATCAAAAATGGAGGTTAAAAAGAGGATATTACGTGCACAGATTGGGAAATGGAGAATTTCTCAAAATGAGCAAAACAGAGATTTAAACAACACAAGGGCATGACTTTTGCTAATTTATTAAATCTCTAACTTGGCTTAAACACCAATGGAGGGCATGATCTCAAAAAAATTGAATTTGGCTATGAAAACGCAAAGCAGTTTTCAGGAGACAACACGTATTTAATTCCTTCCTTTTTGTTTCAACCATTTCATTCATGTCTTCATCTTATCTAACAATAAAATGTCCTCCAACTAAAAATATTGACACCATACAAAATAAAATAAATAAATAACAAACCCCAATTTCCCCATATTTTCTACTAAAAAACATGCCTCTTTCAATTGTGTAAGGGTCACTTGTTGGCATTATAGAACTTACATACACAAATTAACAATGCTTACTAAACGACCCCTCCATATGGATTAAACTAGACACAATGAAATGTTATTCTTAAGATTTATAATTTTTGTTATTAGGTTTACTTATGATACCTTTTGGAGATGTACTTGTCATCGAAGGGAATGAAAAGACCCCATGTGTGACTATTTTGATTCACAACCTAGAGCCTCTAGCAAAATAATAGAAACAAACCCACAAATTACCAATCCTCCATTCTATAGAGAAAATGAATACCATACAAGTAGACATCATCACTTATATATACACAAATTAAATAAAAAAAATGAGCTACAAACTATCTACATATAATATTACATGGCGTCGAAGGTTAGATTTTTAATGTTAATAACTACTTACGTTGATAGTAGTTTTTCAAACCTATACCAATGCATGAAAACTATGACATCACACATATTCAAAAAAACTTTGGGTTCTTTCATCATTTCCTTATACCCATATCTATGTCCTGAATTATTTTAGAGAGATTTTCATTTAGGATAAGAGGTCCCACATAATGTTCTTGTCTTCCTCTTTCTAGCTTGAAATGTACCTTTTATAGGTTTTTTGACTCATTCTCCTCTGTAAACAATTGCAAGGTAAATTCCTTGTCTCCTCCATGTACTTCTCTTGCCTTCGAGATAACATTGAATATTATGCTTTTATTTGTATTTGATTTTGGGATCAAGATGATTCGATCTTTACATTGATGGTCATCTAAGCTTGAAGTTCCTCTTTTATTAATGCCTCAGACATTAATCACACTAATAGGCATTTACAAATGTGAATATTAATAATTAAGCGTAATATGCATTATAGAGTTTAGAGTTATAGGTTTTGTTTCGAAGGTCATTAAAAGGTAATATCATGACAATTGTGTTGTATATATCTCCTTCCTTGGGTTGGAGGCACAGATCAGAAGGTGCCGATATGGAAAAAGTTGTGCCCTGGTGCAAGTTGGAGGCACAGATCAGAAGGTGCCGACATGGAAAAAGTCACACCCTGGCGCAAGTTAGAGGCGCAGATCAAAAGGTGCCGACATGGAAAAAGTCGTGCCCTGGCATAGGTTGGAGGCACAGATTAGAAGGTGCCAACATGGAAAAATTCACGCCTTGGCACAGGTTGGAGGCGTAGATCAGAAGGTGCCAACATGGAAAAAGTCACGCCCTAGTGTAGGTTGGAGGCGTAGATCAGAAGGTTCCAACATGGAAAAAGTCACACCCCGGCGCAGGTTGGAGGCATAGATCAGAAGGTTCCGACATGGAAAAAGTCGCGCCTTGGCACAGGTTGGAGGCATAGATCAGAAGGTGCCGACATGGAAAAATTTGCACCCCTGGCGTAGATTAGAAGGTGCCAACACCACATTTTTAGTGCCTATGGCGTACGTAAGAGTATGTTGACATGAGGATGGATGCGCCGAGGCACATCTTTATGAGGCGCAACATTTTGAGTGTTGACACCCTGACAGGAAACAAACCCTGACCCAGATATTCAAATGGCCATAACTTTTCACAGGGAGCTCAGATTCACACAAGGTTGGACTTTTTGGGTGAGAAAAAGTTCTTCAAAAATGCAAAATATAGTTTGCCATTTTTTGGGTTTGCTAGGGTTCTCAGCTACCGCCATAATGAGATGAATTAAATACAATCTGGAGGTGGTTGGGGTAGATTTGGAATTCCTCCCTCTTCCCTCTCTCATTCTTCCTATAATTTTTAAGGAGGGGCTTCTTTCTAAAGGTTGGACATTCTTGTTTTGGCCCTCCCTTCTTCTCTTTGGCAGGCAAATTTTTGGAGTTCAAAGCTCCCATCTAAAACTGTAATGAAACCTTACCTCTTGGCATTTTTTAGTGTATTGTATCAATATTTGGAGCAAATAATACATGTCTGTGGATGATTCTCAACCCTCTTTGTGTTCATTTGCATCCTCCTAATCTTTCACTACAAATTTGGTTATTTGTGCATGATCTGCATTGCATTTTAATGGTTTGTGTGTATTGGCAAGACAAGTGTTCTTCATTCCTCGGTGCATCACCTTTGTTAGTTTAGGTTTATTTTTATCCATCTTCTTACCTTGTCTCCTTGGCGAGTTAGATTAGGTTTTTGAGTAAACCCTCTACATTTTTATGTGTTCATCTGAACAGAGGAATAGGAACCGGCCTTCATCCGAAGAGCTTTCCTGATTCACAAGGTCCCACACTTGGGAAAAGCTCCATGTTATGCAATCACATTGAGAGTCTCAACCCATCGAGTTGCAGACATTCATGGGTGCTGTGATTCACCATAAACAAGTTGATGAAGGAAAACCCTAAACACTACCTTAATCACTTCTAAGAAACTCTAATCATAAATGCCCATGAAATAAGTGACATAAGGAAATCTAGACATTATATTTCCTTATCTAACATATGTAAAGTTTGGGATTCAAACTTATCAAGTTTCCCTTGGAAGCATTTATCGAACACGTATGTTCCCTACATAACTTGTGTTCTACAACCCCTTTCTCCTTCACAGTATTAACAATTTTACACAAGTTCCATATGGTTCTAAAAAAAAATAATTCTGTGTAGGTTCCCCCCAACATTTTCCTCACTCATTGACATCTCCTCCCTTAATTTCCTTCTTCATCTCCATTGTTACTCATGAAATGCTAATCTCCACCAAATTTAACTTCTCCGATGCTTCCCCCTTAGACATTTCCATCGTACATTCCACGTTCGGTTGCTACTTTTAATTTAATCCAAACTAAATTTAACTAGAATTACATAAAATGAATTATTATCATTTCATGATTCCATGCAATAAGTAGCCATGTGAATATAGTGATGTTTTTTTCTACATGGTGAGGCCCACATTTGTTCGTGGATGAGTGCAGTGTGAAGGGCAGAGTTAGCTTTTTAGAAAATGGGAAGGAAATTCCTACGACATCTCCATTATTGTTGGCTGAAACTGAAGTATTTCAGGAAAATTTGCACTCACCTTACATCTCCATTATTGTCTATCAACATTCAATTGACGTCACACTAAACTGACATAGGAAACATCTACTTTACATTCATTGCATTTATAGTACATGTTAATGCAATGCAACGTTCTTTCATTTTATTTCCTTCCAGTTCCCAATTCCCATGTTCTCCAATATTTTTACCATTTACCATTCATATACTAGCATGGTTTAACCCTACCCCTATGTGAAGGAAATTTCTCCCTTCTTCAATATGGTCTTAAGAAAACTCAACACCTATTCAAGGTTACAAGGTAAAATACCCCTTTACAGCCATCAACTTTAATCGGACATTGAATTGTGGTGTACGTAACTTTTTGCTAACTAAAATATTGCATGTAATTTTATTATTTTACTACCAAAGGTAGTTATATAGGTTTTATCATGACTATTGAAATAAGGCCATGATATGGAAAATCCTGCCGAAGGTATTGTTTTTTTTGTTGTGTTGGATGCATTTTTTGTATGTTGTTTGCATGGGAATTGTGTGTGCGAAAGGGGAAGGATCTAATGAATTGCAAGGGCAGACATGTTAGAAGCGTTCCATTTGCTTTTGCATTGAAAAACTTTTGTGGGGGCATTGCTTTTGTAGTTACTTAAGGCTATGTTGCGGAAAGGAAGATGGTGATGTTTAATCAATGAGATAAAACATGTTTTAAACATGCAACTTATATGTGAATGAGTGGAGTTCTGTCGGGGTGTGATTTTGTAATCAACTGAAGGTATGATGTTGAAGTCACTTTTTAATTTAAGTGGATGTGTATAAGTTCAAAAAACATTTTGTGATTTGAGATTTGTAGTGGTTTGAGTGTTTGTACCTGGTGTTAGCTTTGGTGATTGTGAGGTTAGAATTTGGCTATTGGGAAAAAAAATTGCAATTACGAAATCATTTTGTTTGTTTTTAGAGTTATTGGTTTGTGTATTCCATTCTAAAATAATGTGCAGTGTTTTTTGTGTTGATAATCACCAAGCTCAACACTGCCGAGAATGATTTTTTTCGTGTCAAGAGAGGGGTTTATTATACATGAGCAAAGGGGTATTTGAAGAAAAGTACCTAATTAGTTGTCTATTTATTGGGCGGAGAATTATACCCCAAATTCGAAGCACCATTTGAATTGTTTGTGGCAATATATGAATCCACTATGGAGGTTGAGGAACGTATTAACATCTAGTTTGAGTTTGTACAATTAAAGGGAAATAGGGTCATGGTTTTGCATAGCATAAATATTTTTTAAGGAACATATTAAGACTACGCTGACATAATTCTATAAATTTGTGGAGTTTTTTTAGCGCAAATGAAATATTAAATTGTAAAAATGGAAAGAGGTAACATAAATAATTATGAAAATGCCAATAATTGTTTTTTAATTGATAAGTGGTAAATATGAAATGGAGGCTAATGAAATTCTATTAGAAATGCATTTTGGAAATGCATGGCAACATGTGTTAGTTCGTGGAGATTGCTAGCTGTTTAAAAGAACATCTGTCAGGCATAACTGCGGACTCTTGAAATATTTGTTTTGGAACACAATCTTGAATGCATAATCCATATACAATCGGTCCACTGTGATTGTCCCAAAATGCAAAATGGTAGAGGTGTTAATGCTGCAAGGAGCATGTGATGAAGAACATGCTTTTGTAAAGGTAAGGAAACTTTTGTTTGCTGCAATGTATTCGAACAATCTTGAATGAAAGAAGTGTTGTGTTTGTTTTGTACGCAAGCTGCAGGGATAGTTATAATATTCATGACAGTCTTTTGTGATTCTTGTTTACCTTGATTGGATTTATTTATATGTGAATATACATCACAGTGATTGGTCACAGAGTTTGCAGTGAAGGGGTTTTGAATATTAGATACACTAGAATTGCCAAAATGTAATTGCTGAAATTGTTAGTATAATGGTTTTTATTTTTCAAAAGGTATGGACTGGAAATCAAATGTGTTTAATTCACTGTTCATTAAGATAAGATCATTATTTTGAAGCTACGATGCTGAAAATGCACAGGGCGGAAGTAGGATAAAAAGGTGCCATGACAGAGACTAGGCATATAGAGAATAAATTTTTCAGATTAGGAAGCAATGTCAAGTTTGAACATTGTCCATGACAGTGTAGTCAGTTTGAAACTGTTGATTTTCATTGTGTATCAGAAAATTTAGAACATAAGCAAATATAATCGGTGATATGCATATCAAATGCTTAGATATGACAAGAGGATCCAAGAATGTGCGAAGTTTTGTTTAATTAAATTAAAATCTATGGAGAAGACAACATTGTAAAAGCTTTAACATTGACGATGAATGTACAGTCTCTACATCTGTGTAAAAAATATTGTGTTAACGGTGTTACTGCTCAAACACAATGAACAAGATGTATGTTTAGGTGACAATGAACAATAAAAAGTGGCACTATGTTATCGCTATGGAAATACAATTAAAGATGTGTAGGTGCAATAGCAATTAAAAATATAAAATATCCATTGCCTTGTATATATTTGATTCCTTTAGTGTTGTTGTAGTACTTTCTTCTCAGAATTTTGCAAGTGCAAAATGCAATGAGGAGGCAAGTAAACAGTCGACTATGCAAACAAATTTCTGAAAAGTAAATAGACATTTACGCAAACAAAATCCAAAATTTCCATGGTTTAAAAAAGTATGTTTTGTTTAGATGAAAATGCTTCCCATCAATAGAGCAACAAAGACCGAAATATGTATGATCTGAAAGGAATTTTAGTGAACTAGATGTGAAACAGGTAAGCAGAGTACAAACCATGAAGCAAAGAGACAACAACATAGAAAAACCATGTGTTTAGCTGTTAATTTGCCAGACACGTATAATATATTGGAAAGGAATAAACTTGTAAGGAAAAAGACTGTTGCAATTCAACTAGACAAAAGAAGAGAACAATAATCACCAATAATTTGTTTTCGGATTATAATTTTATTGTATGAGAACAAGTCTGAGTGTAGCATGATTACAAAAAATGGTGCAAGGAAAGAAAGTCAAAAAAACTATGCAACAACTAGCATGCTGTGAAGCAGAGATGTATGTATTTATAGCGAATAGTGTGTATGTAACGCCTGCTAAAATGCTTGCAAGAGACTCAAGAACAACCTAGGTTTAGTTAGAAAAATTATGGAATTTTTTTAAAAAGGCGTGCCCAAAACATTTTCGAAAGTGACAATAGCAAGAATCAGGTCTCTAAGGCGATAACCCAAATGAAAATGATATTCTATGATAACACAATATTTAAAAATTTACATTAAACTTTAATACAATGATTTGATTAGGCAGGTTAAATCTCCCTAAGGATCATTTAAATAATAAACTAATTCCTACTAAAGTTGAAATTCCCCCATGGGGTGTTAAGGGTAAAAGTGGTCAATGAAATTAAATACTATGGTTATTTAATTTCTACCATGTTGAAACAATTAGCAAGGTCCTATATTAAAATATTGGGTTAGGATAATGAGCACTCCCCTACCCCACAAGTAACCCCTTAAAAGCCAACCCATAATTTAGAATTAAAAACATTTAAATTAAAAGGGCAATTTTTATTCATCCACTCCCCACCTACTTTTTGTAGGGATGAATCCCATCCCTTAGATGGATTCAATTTGGTCCCTTGATGTGGAAAAAGGGTAACCAACCCTAAAACATCCTTAATAAGTTTCCTTTCTCATTTCATTTGTCTCATTGTTTCTATTTTGTTTTGCAGGTTAGAGGAGAAGGAAGGGAAGCCATTAGAGGCCATCCCAAGCTTTTGGAAGAGGCTTCCAAGCTCCATCCTTTGTCTATTTTGTTGATACCCTCATTAGGGTTTGAAAAGATGTATTTATTCAATTTATTTAGTTCATTTTCTTATATTTGCCCAAATGGGCAAATGGTTTTTTTTTGTCTCATTTTAATCAAAGTTAAGGTTTGGATTCATCTTTTCATTTGGAGAATATATATATATATATATATATATATATATATATATATATATATATATTTGTGTATATAAATATTTATTTTAAGTAATCATTTATTATATATATATATAAATACACAAGTATATGAAAGTGTGTATATATATATATATGGGGGAAAGCCAAAACTCCAGCCGCGGCCACTACACAATCCCCGAATAAGAAGTATGCACATGTTTTATGTGAATGTTGGCCGCCTAAGGTGTTGGGGAAAATTTAATTTATTTAAACAAAGGACTAGCCCACACCATACCTACCTAACTCTTCCACCAAGGGCCACGACTTAGGTCCCTTTCCCCCCCATGGCTTACCTTAAACCTTTCTTTGGTTTTTAACTTTTACCACAAAAATTTCTTAAGAAATTACCTAACCATACTTGGATATATATATATATATATATAGTTTTATATTATATTTTTTTTGTGTTTTTTTTTTTTGCTATAGCTTAAGCAACACACTTTCATTAATATAACAATATTAATAGTACATAAATATTAATATATTTTCATGTAAATAATTTTCTCAATATAAAATATATATTTAATTGTTAAAAATATAAAAAGAATATTAACTCTACTAACTTTTAAAGTATCTTATTATTAATATTATTCAAGAGTACCAATATTAATATCAAAAGTAACAATAAAAGAATTACGTAGTAACATTGGTGATTTTGAATTTGATTTTTTTTTTTTTTTGCACTAATACTCTCTTCTCTAACCATTTGACCAATGTTATAAAAGAGGTAAAAGAAATAGGTTTTATTTCCTTTAAAAAGAGAGTAACATACTAGGAATAAAACTTAGTTTATTTCATGGCCTATTGAAATATTATTTAGAAACTTAAGTTCTTTCCATCAACAATACACGAAAAATCCATTAATATTCTAAATTTTCCAATACATGCCTTTTAAGTAACACAATGAAATTTAATATTTCATAATACAAATTTCCTAACAATCCACAAGAGATTTTATAACAACATTTCCATTAATATATTCTAAAACAAAAGCAAGAACAACACACTAAATGAAGGTTGTCATTCCACTAAAAGAGTAACAAACTATTTTCCAATTCACCCTTTTATTATCCAAGGAATAAGCAAGAGGTTTACTAACTATAAAAAGCAAGTATAATATGAAAATGAATATTTCTTTTCTATTTGCAAACTAACTTTACAATAACATTATTTCTTCTTTCTTTTCTTATTTGTTTCTTTGCACATGCAATGCAATATCAATAACAACTGTTTGAATAGAACTTCCCTTCACAAATTCATTACAATGTCCTCCACTTGATGTGGGAAACAATCCTAAAATTATATATAAATAATGAACTACATTATTACAATTTCTTCCACTATAGGTGGGTAAAAATACAAGACGTTTCACATAGCCATCAACAAGACTCCAATGCTCCAAACACCAACAAGGTAGCTCCTCTAAAATTTTGCTCAATTCACAACAAAATAGGGGGAGAGGCAACGCTCTTCAGCTAACCAAGCTAACCAATGGAGAAGAGAAATCATCCTCTTCATTGGCCCCCAAGCCCCAACCACATTACAATGGGAGAAGATTTCAACTCATGGCAACTACTAGCTTCCACAATACTTAACAAATAATTTCACATCCACTCTATTTACATAAAAATACAACAACAACTCAACAAGAAGAAATCAATCAAAACAACAATATAACAAGGCTTATCAAGAAAGCCAAAAGAGTATGACCTATGGGTAGGCCACTTATACCTCCCAATGGGAATGGGTGCCCACCTAAAAGCCTCCAATGCACAACACAATTTCCTCTATCAAATCTTATGCCTCCCTCAAGTACCCCTTATATCTCCATACACTCTTATGCCTCCCTAAAAAACTCTTATGGCTCCATCATAATAAGAACAAGAAGAAATGCAAGCATTCCTCTTACTAGATGGGGCACCCAACTCAAACTCCCTCCATAAAAAAGTGATCTCTTATGCCTCCCTACAAGAAAAACTCCCCATAGTCTCCTCCCACTCCCAACTTAGGCATTCTACCCATACCCAACAAACATTCCAAAGAAAACAACATCATGCAACATAACATATATACACAAATACAATAAAACAAACAACGTATTTTAAACTAAGGTCAAGTTCCTACCTCTCCATAGTAGAGCTTGTTCCAAATATGAAGTTCCAAGCCTTTCCAAAGATCAAGAAAGCATCCAAAAAGATCCAAAAATCCACAACTCTCTCAGAATCCTCTCACTCTCCAAAAATTCAAGAGACTAAAAATGATTATCCAACCCCAAAACAAGCAACAAGAATTCAATAAATAGAGAAAAGAGAGGGAGGGATGATGTGGATCCAAGTAGGATGCCACCTCATTTCCTCTCCACTCCACATCACTTGGTCAACCTCCTATTCTAATGTACAATTAATAAGTGGTTGGAGGAATGACAAGAACCTTACACACTCCATCTAAGCCCACTCCCCCAAAGGACAAAATTAAATATTTGAAAGAAAGTGCAATTAACATTTCACCTTTTTAACTTCCCAAAACTTCTAAAAGAGCCTAAAATTGACCCCCCAACCCATAGGTAGGGTTGGCATGGGCATTTAAGAGGTGTGGGACAAGTTTGAGTTGTCCCACAAGCTTTCAAATTTGGCCTCTAAGGCCAAATTCGAGTTTCCCATGAAGGGTAGAGTGTGCTACACTCAAAATTCAAACACACTTCACTCAACACAAAATCCAAGACTAAATCAATTTTAATAAATGAAATCCTTTTAGTCACATCTTTAATTAGTTTAGGACAAATTCAAATTATCTTAACTAAGACACTACAACCCATGACTAATAAAGGGGTAAACACCAATCTAAAAATATAAATAATAAAACAAGTAAAATTTCATTTACTAAGAGAAAACACCTACTAACATAATAGAAAGGGAAAAATTAAAAAAAAACAACACATGACCCCTAGGTCACAATTTTCCCCTAACCAAATAATTCTAACACACACACAATTACATGTTGCCATGGTGAGCCTAGTTGGATTTTTCTTGAATTCCGATGTGGTTGGTCTCCACTTCCTCGATATTGTTGTGAATATAATATACCTGTAAAATAGAGAATACCTCCTTCGGCATTTTGGCCGCATTAAAACATTCATGTCAAAAAATGTGATATAAATCTAAAATCGAATATATATGAATTGATATCATCTATGAAAATATGATATCACTTACAATTTCTAGCACATTTCTATTTCACATTTCATTCATGTCAAAACGATCATCACATTAATCCAATTATCAAGATCTACTCAACATGACTAAATATATCAAATGTCAGAATTACAGATAAATAACCATGTCAAAAGTATATCAATATCAACATCAAATGTCTCTAGTAGTCCATATGCATCATATAAGAATCAAATCAATAACAGTTCAGTATCTCAGATATCTACTAACATCCTATATCAAAACTATAATATATCCATAAGTGCAGTCGATAGTATCAAAACAATAATAAAATAGTGTCAAGGTGAAGTGGGCACTACATCCCCCTCTCCTTAGGCTCGAATTCCTCCTAGAAGTCACTTTAATAGGTGTAGAAACTATACTCATAGCAATGTAGCATCCTTCTAAGTAGCCGCAGTCTCATCATATCTATCCAACTGGAGCCAGACCTAATCAAAATTCTATTGCAAAGGCCTAGGGTCCTGCGATCTATAATGCATATGGGCTCCACCATCAGCTGCCCCTGATCCTACACCTACAAAGTGGTCCAATCTAGAATGTGAGAAGGATCATAAATATATCTCCTAAGAAAAGAAATGTGAAACACATCATGGACACGAGACAAGCTAGGTGGCAATGCTAGACGTTAGGCGAAGGGACCAAGGCGCTCCAAGATCTCAAAGGGACCCAAAAACCTAGGAGCAAGCTTAGAACATTTTCTGTAACGGATAGGGCTCTTATGATGTCTAACACGAAGACACACCTTTGTGCCCACCTAAAAACTATGATCTGTCCTATGTTGGTCCGCATACTTCTTCTGTCTGTCCTGTGCCTCCTGTAATCTCTGCCTGATCAAGGTAAGCTGCTACTTCATATCCTACAATAATGCTGGCCCAAGGGAAACCCTGTCCTCAATCCTGTCCCAACTAAGAGGTGTCCTGCACTCTCTACAATATAATTCTTGAAAAGGAGCCATGCCTATCGAACTCTGGAAACTATTATTGTAGGAAAACTCCACCAAATATAGATACTCCTCCCATCTCGACTGGTGATCCATAACGTACATCCTAAGCATGTCCTCTAGGATCTAATTCACCTGCTCAATCTTTCCATCTATCTCAGGGTGATATGCTGTACTAAAATTGATCCTCGTCTCGAGAGCATGCTGTATGGTGGTCCAGAAATGGGAAGTGTACAAAGAATCGCGATCACAAATGATCTTCTGCAGAATCCCATGTAATATGACAATCTCATTAAGATATACTTGTGTCATAGCTCTAGCTGTATAGGTGGTCTTCACTGGAGAAAAATGAGCTACTTTCGTCAATTTATCCACCATGACCATGATGGCGTCATGGTGGTATCTCGACGTAGGTAACCCAACGATGAAGTCCACAGAAATGGTGTCCCACTTCCACTCTGGTATGGCGTGAGGATAGAGAAGGCCAGCTGGATGCTGATGCTCGGCCTTTACCCTCTTGCACTCTAAATAACGTGACACAAACAAAGCCACGTCTCTCCAAAGTGCTCTCCAAAAATATAATTGTCTCAAGGTGGTGTGCACCTTCTTCACCCCGGGATGGACTGAATAAGGTGCACCATGGGCCTCTGACAAAATGTCCTGTTTTAAGCCTCCATCTCTAGGAACATATATCCGAACTCTGTGTCTGAGAAGACCATCCACCTCTAATGAAAATCTATCAAATCTCTCCTCAAGGGGCCTCTGTGACTCAATCTCTGCTCTGGCTACAAGGTAAAAATTGTCCTCGAGGAAGCTGGTACAAAAGCCTAGTCTGCAAATTTGTGCCCACTGAAGTGGCCATAGCCACATGTCTCCATCTACTCAAGGCATCTACAACCACATTATCCTCCCCCTTCACATGCTCTATCTCCATGTAATACTCACAAAGTCAACTCCATCCAATACTACTGACGAGCGTTGAGATTGGGCTACGTGAGGAGGTGGCGAAGACTCAAGTGATCAGTCCTGAGTGTAAATATCTAACCAAGAAAAAAATGTCTCCATCACACTAAGGCATGTACAATTGCTACAAGCTCAAGATCATGAGTCAGATAATTGAGCTCATAATCTTTGAGTTTGAGAGACTCAAAGGCAACTACTTTGCCCTCCTGCATCAACAAACCTCCAAGCCCTAGCAAAGAAGCATCTGTGCAAATGTAGAACTCACCCTGAGGATCTGGCACTGCAAGAATAGGTGCTATCGTGAGGCATTATTTCAGTGTACTGAAGGCCTACTCACATCTATTTGACCATAAAAACTTCTTCCCTTTTCGCTAAAGGGAAGTGATGGGTGTGCACAATCTGAGAAAAGTCCTGAACAAAACCTCCTGTAGTACCCTGCTAGACCCATGAAACTACGCACCTCAGTCACACTAGTGGGTGCTGGCCAATCCATGATGGGCTCGAATCTTGGAAGGATCAACTGTGATACCTTCCCCTGAAATGATGTGGCCCAAATACTGTACCTCAGGCTGAAAGAACGCACACTTCTCCAAGTTCCCGTAAAGGTGCTGCTCGCGAAGACAGTGAAGAACCTGGCGAAGGTGCTCCTCATGCTCCTCACGTGTGTGCATGAGTAAATTAGAATGTCATCAAGGAAGATGATCACGAAGTGATCAAGGAAGGTCCTGAATACCCCATTCATCAAACTCATAAACACTGCGGGGGCATTCGTCAAACCGAAAGGTATCACTGTGAACTCGTAGTGGCCATATCTTGTACAGAATGCTATCTTGTGAATATCCATCTCCGCAATCCTGAGCTAATGATACCCTGACTTAAAATCTATCTTAGAGAAAACTGTAGCCCCCTTCATCTGATCAAATAAATCATCAATGCATGGAAGGGGGTAACGATTCTTGATCGTTACTTTACTCAGCTGACGGTAGTCAATACACAACTGAAGAGATCCATCCTTCTTCTTTACGAAGATCACTGGTGCACCCCAAGGGGATACACTAGGACAGATTAGGCCTTTCTCCAGAAGGCCCTTAAGCTGCAACTTGAGCTCACATAACTCAGGAGTAGTCATCCGATAGGGTGCTCGTGAGATAGGCTCTGCGCCTAGAACTAAATCTATATGGAAATCTATCTCACGTGGGGGAGGTAACCCCGGTAGCTCTCCTAGGAACACATTAGCAAACTCCGATAAGATGGGATGGTCATCGAGGGAAGGTCCTCTTGACTTATCCTCTGATCTGTCACTGACTGAAATAGCAAACAACTGACAACCCCGTCGCGTACACCGCTTAAGCTGCATAGCGGAGATGGTGCGAATGGATACGGCCCTCCTAACTCCTGATCACTGACTCTACTCCAAGATCATCTATGCAAATGATAGTCTTATGGTAACAATCCACTCTAGCTCTGTGAGCGGACAACCAATCCATGCCTAAAATGATGCCATAAGATCCTAATGGAAGGATCCAAAGATCAGAAGTAGTGGTGAAGGGTCCCAAATCCACTACACACTCCTTAACTAAGGAGTCTATAGAAATTTTGGCTCCAGAAGCCATCTCAACGTCCCAACTACGGCCATGCCTAACTGCCACCAGCCTACAATGCTCTACTAAGGATGGTGTAATAAAAGAATCAGAAGAACCAGAATCAAATAATATAGAGGTAGAAATACCACCAATACTACATGTCGTCTCAATCACAGTACTATGGTGCTCAGCCTAGTGGTTCTTGACCGCTGCATAGATCCGATGACTCCGTGCCATATCTCCAACAGTAGGCTCTGAGCTCTGCATCTTACCCTTGTTAGGGTTCTGTGGGCAATCTCTCCAATGATGTCCAACAACACCACAACCATAACAGCTGCCTGGTCCTCTCCCAGGGAAGCAGCTCCAGCTGGTACTCTAGATGACTGAGCTACAGATCCTGATGATCCTGCTATGAACTGCTAAGGTCTCTGTTGACGAGCTCCTACTGACTGAGCTCTCAGCGCACCCTGTGTCCTGATGGGACCCCTAGGAGGAGGCCCCATACTACGTCCTCTCTGTGCATAAAATCTCTGAGGAGGTCAGTAAGGTGGGCATGTCTGCTGCTGCTGCTACTGCTGTTGTGGTGGCCTGAATGAATCTTGTCCTGAACTCTGTCTACCCCGTGGAGGAGGAACTGACCCCTTCGACCTACCATCCTACATCTACTGGATACGGCTCCGAACTCTGTCTCTAGCCTACGTCTTCCCCATGTCTCCTCTGCAATATAAGCCTTCTCCATGGCCTCTGCTAATGTCTGTGGACAGTGAATGCACACTGCGCCACCTAAATCCAAGTTTAGGCCCCAGATGAACCTGTGAATCTGTACCTGCTCATCCTGCATATAGTCAACGTACTGGAGTAGGTCAAGAAATCGACTCTCATACTCAGCTACTGTCATCGATGCCTGACGGAGGTCATGAAACTCATCTATCTGCTGGTGTATAAATCTCCTGGGTAAATACCTGCTCCTGAAACACTCCTCAAACAGCTCCCAGGTAATTGTCTTCGAGTCAACATGGAGCTTTTGCTCCTCGGTCCTCCACCAGACTCCTACTCCATCCTTCAGAAGGTGGATTGCAACACGAGATTTCATGTTGCTAGTACAAAGGGTAGAGCTTGAAGCATCCGCTCAAGCTCACCAACTAGGCCTCTGCCTTGAAAACTTCCTGTATCACCTGAATAGTAGATGGTCGTAGCTTTAGGATCTCCCAGATATGGTCTGCAGCTGATGTATGATGAATCCTAGGTCTCTCTATATGCTCCTCCCTCTGTCTAGGGCTCCGAGACCTGTCCCTATGTCCTGATATCCTGTCCCCATGTCCTCTCTGTGGTGACTCTACCCTAGCCGACTCCGCACAGAAGTTCTCTGCCCTGTGCTCCTCGTTGTGTTGAGGGGATGCCTGGGCATCTACTGATGGCTCCAAACTATGTCTGCAAGTCGTCCTCCTAAGGGCTCTCTGCATATAGCGGCATTGACATCCTGGAATGTCTGTCTGTAAGATCTGAGGTATAATGGCTGCTACGGCTTGCTCTGGCTGGCGGTGGTATATCTAGGTCTATATGAAGAGACCCCTCACCCAATCCGTGCCTCATACACAGATCAAGGGAGAGTTAGTTCATTGTTCTAGGTCTTTGTGTCAGTTTTCTAATTTTGTTGTTTCCTATAATTATCAACATTGTGGTTTTATATATTAAAAAAAATCAACTCTGCACTAGATTAAATGTTCATGTTTCGTGTTTTTTCTGCGTGTGCCCAAGGGTCCAAGCTTCAAACACCTGGCTCTGATACCAAAATGTGACGCTGCGAAAATGATGACGACGACGAGCCAAGAACTTGCTTCCACGAACATTTAACCCAAAACAATACGACTAAATTTTTTTTTTTTGCATGAGGATCAAGATTAAGAGAACAAGTTTAATAATTGCTATATATTTAAATCGGGTCACTTAGCAGAATCCTCTAAAGAAATCTTTCACGTAGGAGGAGAAGATAAGTTTGTTCCATTATTTATGGCATAGATTTTTGAGCTTCGCCGAGATAATAAAGTTAGCTTGGAGATGGTTAGGCTTGATGGATCCGAATCATCCTTAGAAGACTAAAAACAAATCGCAAATGGGCAAGAAGAAGGAATAGTAATCTAGATATGGAGGAGGTGCAAGTAGATTCGGCGGACTGAGTCTGTCTGAAATAAGGCTCCAAAATATGTATGATTAAGAAGGAGTCTATATATAAATACATATTATTAGTCTTTTTTTTTTAAAATACATTGGTTAACCATAATATTCAAACAATGATAAAATGGTGTCAATATCAGAAATACAAAAAAAAAAATGGCGGGTGGATTCAAAAATTCAAAAAAAATATATGTTTGAAAAAATTATGGTTTGGGGGTGGGTGGCTCCATAAACACCTGCCATCCCATTAAGACTCCATCCCTTGCGTGTAAATATACTCCGTGCTGGTCGCGTATCCTTATTTATTACATTAAAAAGGTCCGGAGATCTTCTGCCCCCCCTGTTTGGTCTGTCTACCTGTCATTACTCGGCCCTGGCTACGCGGTTGGACAGAGAATGGTGGTGAGAGGTGAAACTACGGGCTAGAGAGGGACAGACTGGTGACTCGTTTCATTCGGCCTTGGCCGCGCGTGCTGCTGATAGGAAGGTTGTAGATGGTGGTTAGGTGGAGCTATAGGCCTATGCCGCATGGAAAGAAGATGGTGGTTAGGCGGAGCTACAGGAGGACAAAAATGGGTGTGCAACCTCCACTATCATTGGGTGCTACATGGTGGGTTCAAGGTGGAAATCCACGGCCTCTACCTGCAACAATAATCGGCCAGGCACAGTCAGGTCGCAGTGGAAAACAACAACCCTTTGAGCGCTTAAAACAAGCAGGTTTTCCATTTATGTTGTTATCTGTTCAGTATTGAATGCATCTTCGAATTCGGGATACGCCTCCAAGATATTTTAATCAAAATCGATTAAAGAACAGTGAGAGTGTTACGAGGAGGCCTGAAGAAGTTTATTTAATGATTCTCTAAAGAGATCTTACCAGTTTTACGGTGGAGCTCGGGGGGGAGAAACTCTATATAGGTGGATCTGTTCCATATCATAATATTCATGAAGTAGTTTTCTTTGCAAATTAGTGCGAACGTTTTTGTAGAGGTGGCTCCGTTTCACATCAGAATATCTTGAAGCACAGGCTTGCTTTGCAAATTAGTGTGAAAAACTATAAAATGCCTGTAGAGATTGCAACTGTACAACTAATTGTTTTTGATTTCCATACTTTCCAACCAACGGTTTTCTTTGCTAACGAATGAAATATTCATTTAGATGTATAAGTAACCAAAATCTAAAGCATGTATATCCATTAAATACTATTCCAAAGTTTTATTTTTCCAAATATTAAGTTGTATATTTGTATCTATTTTTTAGTAGTAATGAATACTTTATTGTTTATAATTTATTCTTTTAGTTTTCCACTTTTCTATATTTTCTTTCACGTGTATTATGTAGGAATGGATCTATACTAAGTATGCAAAGGAAAGGATTTTATACTATGTATGCAACCAAATACTTATAAACTATTTTTATTTATTTTACAAAAGAGAGATTGCACTAATATTCCCACTTTTCAATACATCTCCTTTGAGTAACAAAATGGGATTTAATATATATATATATATATATTTTGTAAATTTCCCAACTTTCCTCAAGAGGTTTTCAACAATATTTCCATTAAGTTTTAAAGCAAGAACTACTAGCATTTCAACAAGATCAATACACTCATGTGAGGTTCCAAGCCAAGTTAAAGGAGAGTAAATAGATTATCTTTTTTCAACTTTTAATTCCATCCACATTGCAACCTTACTAATGAAGTTCAATACAATTTTCCTTCAACATCTTGTTACAACATTTTCCACTTAATGTGGGAACAAATTTACAATAATGGAAACTAAAATACAAAGCAATATTACATTTTTCCTCCACTCAAGGTGGGTAAACATACAAGGTGGTTTCACATTGTCATCAACAAGGCTCCAATGCTACAACATCAACAAGGTAGCTCCTCCAATAGTTTTCTTGATTCACAACAAATAAGGGGAGAGGCAACGCTCTCCTCCCAACCAAGATACCCAATGGAGAAGAGAAGCCATCCTCTACATTGGCCCCGGAGCCCCAACCACATTACAATGGGAGAAAATCCAACTCATGGCAACTACTAGCTTCCACATAGCTCAACATAAAATTTCAAATTCATTCCATAATCCTTCAAAACAAAATCAACAAAACACAACAAGAGGGAAAACAATCACAACAACAAGTCACAAGGCTTAACAAGAAAGCCATAAGAGTAAGACCAATGGGGAGGCCACTTATGCCTCCCAATGGGAATGGGTGCCACCTAAAAGCCTCCAATGCAAAACACAATACCCCTACAACTCTTATGCCTCCCTCAAGTACCCCTTATCCCCATCCACTCTTATGCCTCCCTCAACTCTTATGGCTCCCTCAAAGTAAAAAACAAGAAGAAAATGCAAGCATTTCTCTTACAAGGTGGGCACCCAACCCAAAATCCCTCCTCAAGAAAATGATCTCTTATGACTCCCTCAATTAAAACTCCCCATAGTCTCCTCCCACTCCCAACTTAGGCATTCTACCCATTCCCAACAAGCATTTCAAACAACAACATTCAACACAACATAAATATACATTCATATAACAAAAAAAAGGAAACATAATGCAACAAAGGTGAAGCTGCTACCTTTCCATGTTAGAGCTTGCTCCAAGTATGAAGTATCAATCCCTCCAAAGATCAAGCAATCATCCACAAGCTCCAACAAAATTCTCACAAGTATCCACAAGCTCCAAAAATCCACAAACTCCTTCAAAATCCTCTCCTCTCCAAAATACAAGACTAAAAATTGAAACTTCCAACCCCCAAAACAAACAAGAGGAACAAATAAATATAGATAAAAGAGAGGGAGGGATGATGTGGCTCCAAGTAGGATGCCACCTCCTTTTCCCTCCACTCCACATCACTTGGTCAACCTCATATTCCAATGCACCATTAATAAGTGGTTGAAAGAAAGGCAAGCACCTTACACACTCAATCTAATCCCACTCCCCCAAAGGACAAAATGAATTTTGAAAGAAAGTGCAATTAATATTTTTACCCTTTTATCCCCCCAAGACACCTAAAAGACCCTAAATTTGGCCTTCCAACCCATAGGTAGGGTTGGCATGGGGTTTTAAGAGGTGTGGGACAAGTTTGACTTGTCCCCACAAGCTTTGAAATTTGGCCTCTAAGGCCAAATTCGAGTTTCCCATGTGGGGTAGAGTGTGCTACACTCAAACTCAAACACACATCAATCCACACAAAATCCTAAGTAAATCAAGCCTAAAATGAGCTCTCTTTGGTCATATCCTTTAATTAGTTTAGGACAAATTTAAATTAACTTAATTAAGACACTACAACCCATGGCTAATAAAGGGGTAAACACCAATCCAAAGAATATGAATAATAACACAAGTAAAATTTCACTTACTAAGAGCAACACATACTAACATAATAAAAAAAAAAAATTAAAAGAAAACAATACATGATCCCTAGGTCACAATTTTCCCCTAACTAAATAATTCTAACACACACACAATTACTTGTTGCCATGGTGACTTAGCTGGATTCTTCTTGAATTCTGATGTGGTTGGTCTCCACTCCCCAATTTTGTTGTGAATATAATATACCTGCAGAACAAAGAATACCTCCTTCAGCCTGTTGGCCACATTAAAACATTCATGCCAAATATACAATATAATCTAAAATAAATGACACATGATTTACTACCATCTATGCAAGTATGATATCACTTACTTACTTTCTAACACATTTCTATTCCACATTTCATTTATGTCAAAACGATAATCACATTAATCAAATTATCAAGTTCTACTCAATATGATTAAACATATCACATGTCATAATTAAAGGTAAATAACCATGTCAAAATTATACAAATATCATCATCAAATGTCCACTAGTAGACCATATGCATCATATAAAGATCAAATCAATAACAATCCAGTGTCTATGATATCTACTAGCATGCTAAATCAAGAAGCCATAATAAATCCATAAGTGAAGTAATCAGTCTCAAAAACAACAAAGCAAAAATGGTGTCGAAGGGAAGTGGCATTACATGGTGCATAATGATTATTGGAAAATTTTATATATTGATAATGATGATATATTGTTCGACATGATTATATTTATGAATGCTATTTGGACATGTGATATTACATGTAATAAGTAGACCTAGAAAATTGAATTTAATTTGATGACCATATAGAGGTTGATAAAACTGCATTATTAGTTGCCTTGATGTTGTTGTGATTCATATATATGGATGATTTTGAGATTATATTTATATTGATTTTGGATGTTCTAATATGGCCACGAGGTTGAAGGATGTATTTATATTATGCAACTTTAAAATATCACAAAAAACATCGGGCATTGGAGACCAACCACATTGGAATTCTAGATGAATTCAAGAAGGTCACCATGGTAACTTGTATTTATTTGTGTGTTTTATTGTGTTACGCATTCCCATGGGGGGGATCACCATTAAATGTGACCAAGGGTTATGTGTATTTATTTATTTGGTTTCTTGTTATTGATTAATTATGTGTTTATTAAGTGAAGTGTTTACCCATTTTATTGAAATAAATTGTGGTATGTAATGTGAGTAATCATATTGTTAAAATAAATAAATTAAATTGGGTCATAAGAAAGTAATTATTGGAGTGGTTGACTCTTGTATTAAATTTTGTAAGGTATGTGTAAGAAATGTGTAAGTGATGTGTAAGAGATATCTAAGTAAAATTTGGAGTATGAAACACTTCATTTTCTTTGGAATTTGAAATTTTCCTGGAGATTGATTTTGGAGGCTTATGGGACAAGTTAAACTTGTCCCATACCTCTAAATTTACATACCAACCTTACCTATGGTTGGAGAGTCTAAATTTAAACCTTCTTTGTGCATTTTTGTAAGTCAAGCTGAATGTTTTAATTACACTTTCTTACATGTTTTTAATTTAAGTCCTTTGGGGTATGGGTTGGATTTGAGTGTGAAAGTAAAACTGTCATATTATTTACCAACTTTTATTGTGCCTTGGAGATTGAAGTTGACTTGTGAGTTGGAGCTAAGGATGTGTGATGAGGCATCCTACATAGATCCACCTCATCCTCATCTCTTCCCCCTTCTATATATTCGAATTTATTTTCTTGTTTTGGGGGTTACACTCTTTTGGTTGCTTCACTTTTTGGATACTTCTTTTGTGGAGAATTATTTTTCTATTTGGAGCCCTTGCTTTTGGAGAGAGTATGTAGGCTTATACAAGCCTATGTTTTATTGATCTTGGGTTGTTTTGCATTGGAAAACTTGTTGTTTGGAACTTGAAACAAACTCCATCATGGAGAGGTAAGAGCTTTGATCTTTAAATGCTCTTCTTTTATTTTTGTAAAATGTTATTGTCGTGAATGTTTTGGCATGTGTGTGGGCTGTTTCGGGTACATGGCCTAGGGATGGTGTAGGAGAAGACTATGGGGCATTTCTGTGGGAGGCATATGTGTTTAAGGAGGTATAAGTGTGGAGGGAGTTGGGATTTGGGGTTCCACCTTACAAAGAAATAGATTGCATTTCTTTACTCGTTATGGGGTGCCATAAGAGAGGGTTGGAGAGGCATAAGGAAATGTGAGGAATAAGGGGTATTTGGGGGAGGCATAAGGGCATGTTGGGGATTTAAAATGACATACATACATACATACATACATACATATTGGTGGTTTATTCTCAAGTAGTGATACCCATTTCCTCTTAAGGAGGCATAAGAAACATCCCCCATAGTTTCCTTCTCCTTTGGCTTGCATGGTAAAGCCTGAGTTTTTTTTTTATGTTTTAATGTGGTTGTAAACTACATTTTGTTTTGGATTGTGTTTTGAATGAGAAATATGTCTTGTGTTGTGGAATCTTGTTGTTACCATGTGTTGAAAAACATTTCTAATTGCAATATGGTTGGGGCTCGGGAGCCAATGAAGAAGGATGGCTTCTCCTTTTAATTGGATGTCTTGGTTGGGTGGAGAGCGTTGCCTTTTCCCCTATTCTGTTTTTGATCAAATTGGATAATGATGGAAATTTATACTGTTGTTTTGGAGATGTGAAAGAAGACAAATTTTGGCTGTCCTTTGTGTGAAACTTCTTTTTGTAAAACTATTTCCCCACTTCAATTGGATGACTTGTAATATTATTGGATTGTATAGTATTCTGTTTTGGAAATAAAATTCTATTTTCATGTGAAAGGACATACTCCATAATTTTATTCTGATAAATGAAAATAAGATTTGTATGTTGTCCTTGTTGAGATTATTCTTATTGTAACCATAGTGCCCACTTCCCTTTGACACATTTTTATAATAATCATGATACTTATGATTATATTATGGACTTCATTATGTAATTTATTATAGTATGATGTTAGATGTTAGGTCAGGGATTATTGTTGACTTGATTCAACTATGATGTATGATGATTATTAGATACATTTTATATGTTGATGATTATATACTATTTTACATGGTTATATAACGGATGTTGTTTATGACTTGTGATATTTTGATATTGTAAATAGACCTAGAAATGGAAATTATTAGATGATGAGATAGTTGTTGACAAAACTATAAATGATGTTGTTAGATTTCTTTGATGTTGTAGTGATTCATATATCTAAATGATTTTAGGAATTATATTTATATTATTTTGGATGTTCTGATATGGCCATGAGCCAGAAGGAGGTATTTGTGTTTTTCAAGTTAAAATATCACAATAAACATCGGGGGATTGGAGACAAACCACATTGAAATTCTATACAAATTCAACAAGGTCACCATGGAAACTAGTAATTTTTGCTTGTGTGTGTTTGTGTGTGTTAGGGATTCCCATGGGGGGATAACCTTTACTTGTGACCAAGGGGTTTTTATGTATCCTTTTATTTTGGTCCCTTTTTTTTATGTTTCATGTGTTTATTTTGTGGTGTTTTTACCCCTTTCATTAGTCATTAAAATGGTGTGTAATATTGTGAGTATAATCATGTTATTAAGTTAATTAATTAAAATATGTCATAAGAAAGTAATTAATAGAGTTGTTGGCCATAATATAAAGTGCTATAAGTAATGTGTAAGTAATTTGTAAGTGATGTTTAAGAGATATGTAAGTGATGTGTGAATTCACTTTTGAGTGTGAAACACTCCACCTTCTTGGAACTTCAAATTGTCCTTAGAGGCTGATTTTGGAGGCTTGTGAGACAAATTAAACTTGTCCCATATATCTTAAATTTAATTACCAACCATACCTACGGTTGGTTGGAGAGTTGAGATTAGACTTTTATAATGCCTTTTGAGGAGATAAATTATAGGTTTTAATTGCACCTTTCTTACATGATTTAATTTTAGTCCTTTGGGGTGTGGGTTGGATTTGAGTATGTTAGTAAACTATCATATTATTCACCCACCACCTATTTATTGTGCATTGGAATGAAGTTGAATTTTGGGGTTGGGGTTGAGGATGTCTGATTTGGCATCCTACATGGATCCACCTCCTCTTCCTCTTCCCTTCCCTCTTCTATAAAATTTGAATTCCTTGCCTTGTTTGGGTTGCTTCATTTTTGGAGACTGGATTCTTGGGTGAATTCGTTGTTGTTTTGGGAGCTCTTGTTTTGATGAACTTTTGGGAAGATTATTGTATGCTTGTGCTTGGCTATTCTTGGATTGCTTGCATTGGGATAAAGCTTTTGTTTTGGAACTTGGAACAACTCCATCATGGAGAGGTAGGAGCTTGGCTCTTAAAATGCTCTTCTTTTAATAAATGTAAATGTTAATGTGAATGTTTTGGCATGTTTTGTGGGCTGTTGGGTAGATGGCCTAGGAATGGTGTAGGAGAAGACTATGGGGTTCATTTTGTGGGAGGCAAAGTGTGTTTTAGGGAGGTATAAGGGAGGAGGGAGTTGGGATTTGGGTTCCACCTTCAAAGAAATAGCTTGCATTTCTTTACTCATTATGGGGTGCCATAAGAGGTTGGGGAGGCATAAGAAAATGGGAGGAATAAGGGGTGCTTGGGGGAGACATAAGGGCATGTCATGGATTTGAAATGATATACATATATATACATATATACATACATACATACATACATATATATATACACACACACACACACACACACACACACACACACACACACACACACACACACACACACACACACACACACATTTGGTTTTTGTCCTAGGTGGTGATACCCATTCCCCTTTGGGAGGCATAACCAACACCCCCATATAGTTTCTTACTCCTTTGGCTTGCTGGATGAAGCCTCAGTAATGTTTTTCATGTTTTAATGTAGTTGAAAACTACATTTTTTTTGGACTGTGTTTTTTGTGAAAATGTTGCTTTGTGTGTTTGTAGAAGACTGTTGTTGCCATGAGTTGGATCACATCTTTTATTGCATTGTGGTTGGGGCTCGGGGGGCTAATGAAGAAGGATGGATTCTCCTCTTCATTGGATGTCTTGGTTGGGTGGAGAGCATTTCTTTTCCCCTACTCTTATTGTGATCAGATTAGAAGAATGAGAAATATGTATGTTGTTGTTCTGGAGCAAGGCAAAAAAAAAAAAAAATATTTTGACAGTCCCTTAAAATGAAATCTTATTGTAGCCCTTTCCCACTTTGAAGTGGATGATATGTATATTAATTGTAATGGAAAGATACTTGTATTGACAATGAAATTTGAAATTCTGAAATGTAAAAGAGTTATACTTTTTTTTCTATTTTTTGGAAAGAATTGTGAAAGAATGAAATGTTTTTGTATGTTGTATTTTTGAAATCGAATGGAAAGGAAGTTGTAGATTTTTCATTTGAATTAATGGATGTTTTTTTTTTTCCATATGATATTATTCCATTGGAAATATGTGTTTATCATGCACTATGAAATCCCTGTTTGAAAGTGGAAAAGTGAAACACGTGAGAAGAAAATGTATTATTATTCTGCTCTGTATATAAATATAATTTTGGAAAGAATAAAAGAAGGAAGTTGTAAAGTTTCTTTTGGAATAAATAAAGGATTGCATAACTTTCCTCAAATTGTATCACTGTATTGAATTTAATCATTTAGTTGTGAGTTGTAATCTCTGTTTGAAAAAAGAAGAAATGCATGTAAAGGAAGTGTAGTGTATACTCTCTCTTTGAAATATGTGAAAATTGGAAATCAGAGATGTATTTTAGTTTTTTGAATAGTTGGATTGAAAACTAAATATTATTATATTAGGAATTGGAACATATTATAATACTTGGAAGAAGAAAATGGAAATAAACCCTTTAAAATTTGATATCCTTGTCTTGTATTTTCAAACTGGCAATTATTTAATCCAAAATGCACAGATCAAACCTACAAAAAATAAAAAAAAAATAAATGATTAAATGAAGTAGTTTTTTCCCTAAAATGAATCCAACTAGACAAAAAATACTTAAAATAAATCTTTCAAAACTTGGCAAAACTAAGTTCAAAGCTTTTCACAGTCTTTTTCTTGTCAAAATTGTAAATTTTCAAATTAGAACTCAATCAAATAGATCTGAACCTCACTTGAAACTTATCCCTAAATTCCACCTAGAGAAACAATTATCCATGTCTATTTGACATGTTGAGAGAGGGACAAAAAAATTGAACAAATCTCATAAGTTAAAATTTACCAGTTTCACTGTAAAAGCTTGTAGAATGTTTTTTAAAATTGACCCCTTAAAATTTATCAAAATTTAAAAATAATGATTCCTGTGGAAAGAGACATCGAGATATTTCCAGAAAGTCCTTTGTTTTCCCAAAAAGAGCTCTCTATCAAAATTTATAGCTTTTTGAAGTTTTTTTCTTCACTTGGCCGTAAAAAAAAAATTTTGGGAAAAAATTCCTTGGCGGCCCGCGGGCCCGAATTTTTCCCTTAGAGCTTCAGAAGAAAATTTTGGGAAAATTTTTTTTCCTAATTTTCCCCCCACCACCCCATGGTGCTGCTGCAGCCAATCATTCTACCCACGTGGCACCATGAGTGTTGTATTGGCGGAGGGGCGGATCCCTTTTAAACTTAGTGCTTCAGAAAAATTTTTGGGAACCCTAAACCTTGAGCCCTAAACCCTAATCCCTAAAAAATATTCCTCAATCTTCCTAAATTGCCTCCAACACTTCCAAAATCATCTAACATCACCTCCAGATGCTTAATATATTTCTTAGACTCTCCTAAAGGGTGCTTGGTTAGCCCTGAATAGTCTTTTTAGGCCTTCAGAAGAAGTTATCTTCCATTAAGTCACACTAAACTCACTAATCATCATATCTGATCATCCTTGCACATTGAAACTAACTTTAAAAAACCTTGTTAATAATTTCTTTTAATCCATGTTGATATTGGTACTGAGGTAGGTTGACTAGATGAAAGACATACCATTGACCAGGAAGTGAAAAATGCATTCCCTAATGGAGTTGTGAGGTTTGTAAATTCCAATTTTGACACATTCAACACTCCTACAAATATCAATAACCAATCCAAAAGGCCCCCAAACCTAAACAAAAACTATATTATTTCACAAAACATATATCGATTGTATAATTTAAATCATAAAAGATTGAATGCTAAATGTTGAAATACTGAAAAATACCTATGTAATGACCATATTAGAATCTGAAAAACTATCTTCTAAACTATGATAGATGGAGCCTTGAGACTAGTTCCATAAGGTGCAGAGTGACCGTAACTTTTTATATTTCCTAAAATAAATTTTAAGCATAAGAACTAATAAAGTATAAATATTATTAAAAGTAATTTATTTTAGTAAATATATGCCTCCCATAAGTAGATATACCACATAGCAAATAGGAACACGAATGCGTTATAACACGAGCACGTTTCATCTTCTTTGGGTTTGTCCTAGATATCTAAACCAAAGGTTTGGACTATGTAATCTATGACTAAATCTGTGTTTAACAGAAAAACATCAAAATCTCACTTGTGCACCCTGATAGCTCATGCATTAAATGATCCAAGCAGCAATAGTGGCGCAACTTCCGGGAACCATAACTTATGCACCATAGCTCCGATTGACCCTGTTTAAAGTGCAACAGAATTCTTCAAACATGTAGAATGTGAAGGGTGTAAAAATTTATTTGGAAAAATTTGACCCCCCGAAATCTATGCCTAAAGGGCCCAAATTGTAATTTTTGTAGTGCTGCTTAAAAATAGTAAATTCTAAAAATGGTATGTTTCGCAAAATTTGCACACATGTAATTCTCGAAAGATGAAACACCTTGTCTCCCTCGAAACTGATGACCTTCGACATTCCTCTAGGTGTATTTTTACATTTCGAAAAATAGTATGAAATCATATGTAACCCACAAGGGTAGATCACACATCTCCCTTACAAAGATAGTTAATATATTCTAAGTCTTTTGAGCAATCCACATCTCTTTTAAGAGACATTTCTTCAATTAACATCTGGCACAATTGTTTTCTATTCTTTAAAATCTGAAGCCCCTGGGTTTTTCATCATTAAAACATAATATTCAAAATAAATTATAGTACGATGTCAAGCTCGGTATTACCTTGATGACGATATAATTTTTTCTAAAATCTGATTAGTTTAAGACTTTCATCCATAATTTCTTTTCCTAGAGCCTTCCTTTCTTGTGAAAACCTATGCATACGTTTTGCTGCACAATTTATGATTTTTTCATCCAATTTTTTTTTTTAAAAGTGGTTTTTTCTAAACTACATTCTACACACAACCAAAAATAATAATAAAAAAATGATTTTTTTTCTCAAAGTTACGAGGGTGCACACACAAATATTTCATTTTCATTATATGTGAACTTTGAAAATTAATAAAAAATTATATATTCATCCAAAAATTATGAAAAATTAGTGGGACCTCATACATGGAATTAGATAACTTTACACTTAAGGGATTTGAAAAATAATTTATAAAACTCAAAAAATGGGGGCATACACACAATATGTTCTTATCTTTTTGACAAAAAACTAGACATAATTTGTGTGCCCATTTGACCCTCTTAATCTCCATCATTTTCAAAAAAACATTAGTAGTTTAGAAACTAGATTCTCAGCTCTATAGTATGCATTCTTATCACTTTGTAAAATTTTGAGCATATGTATGCCAGGTTATTAGATGAGGTTCGGGTTTTGTTGATTTCAGGAAAAATGTGTCCCTTTTTAACCCCCTTTTGGCCCCCCATTTCTATGGACTTACTCATGGATCGTTATTTTACTATATGTTAGTCTTTAAGAAAAAATAAACCTATAAAAAGTGTATGTAAGTAAGTAAAATAAACTCATTTCCTCATTTGAAACTTTGAATATTCCTATTAGAAAATATAACTTCAAAATAACTCTAAGGTATCCTAAAATAAAAGAAACATTAGACATTAGGAGCAACCCCCTTACAGGTGTAAAACACTCTTAACTCAGTTCAAGCATAAATCTACTCAAGATGAAATCACTATAAGCCAATGATCTGAAAATTCAGCACAAAATTTTAAAGCGACTTCAGACCCTTAAGGGCTTGTTAAAAATTACTCATTTTAAGCAAATCAACTCAAAGTAATGCAAGAATTTAAATCACACTGCACAGAGATTGATTATGGAGTTTAGCAATAGACTAAATCTTTGGGTTCTTATAGAACCGTTCCAGTAGTCAAAACTTGTAAGTACAATATAGTTTCTTACAATAAAATACTAATGGAACTTTAAAATTGCACAAATAGCACTCCAAACCTTTGAAGGAACACCGATGGTATTTGAGGGACCGTCCTCCACCTTGCTGGTGCACAAAATTCTATGAAACTCGATCGGCATTCCAAATGCTATTAAGATGCCCTATGGCACTCTGGTTGACACTCTATGCTTCACAAGTAAATAGTGTGGCATTATGGGCAATTTGGGTAGTTTTGAAATATCTCTCAATTATAATTCACCTATTAAAAATAATAGGTCTTATCTCCCCAATATTTGCCTTTTTAATTAATAGGACTTCATTACAAAAATTTCCTTCTAAATAAAAATGTTTTGCAATGCTCACACTATGCCTTTAAAAGGCTTTACAAAATCCTCCTCAAGCTCCTTTCATTAGCTTGGAAGCTCTTGTATTCGTTTTGTGTAATGAATGTGTATGAGGGGCCTTTTATAGGCTTCTTAGACACGAAAGATTAGGATTTAAATCATATCCTTTGTGTTTTATAATCCTTTGTAAATTTTTTTAAGGGGTTAAAATTCCCACCATACTCCACGCATTATCCTTTGAATAGACTTAATCCCATTATATGCACTTGATTGGTTTTTACTGCTTTAAGTCTTCAAACAACCTCCTCCCTTCACGTGGATTATCCCACATATGGTGGGAGATAAATATGCTTTTTCCTTTTTAAGGGTTTGAACAACCACTTAAAAAGGCCACCATGGACCTTTTTTATTTTTTTTTATTTTTTAATATAAAATGTTTCTAAAACCTTTTTCACATGAGTAAACCATATATCCACTTTTCATTCCATGTGGCCAAATCCACGTGCAGATATGTTGATATGCCATGTGTCACCATATTATTTGTCCACTTGGCGTATCCTCTAATCCTTCACTCACGTTGACCACCAATTGACCGAACTTTTACTAGTCATAACTTTTGCGTACAAGCTCAGATTTGGTTAGTTCAAAATAATCAAAAATCTCTTGGTGAGTTCTACCCAATGGTGTTAACTTCAGATGATTTAAAAATCATTCATTTTTTTGTTGACCAACGTTGTCCAAATATTGACCACACTTTGACCAGCCACCATTTGCATGTACAGACCCCATTTTCGATGTTCAGATAGTTGTCGGAAAGCTCTCGAAGTGATCTTCCATACTATAGTGATCCTGAGATATTTAGGGAACAATGTGTCCTCCATATTGTCCTCTGGATCAAACAACTCAAGCAAAAGATGATTTCACCATTTTGATGTGAATCTCACCCCTTTTGACTTAAGAATGTTTTACTTAACATACACAAAAATGATGAATTAGTGTTATAGGTGGCTATTCTAATTTAATTAACTTCTAACATTAATTTCAAATTTTGGAATAACAATTTCAAAATGACTAGTAATCTAAAAGTTGTCAAAATATAAGGGAAAGAGTGCAATTAGTTGATTCTATGTGGTCCTGGAAGAATCTAGGTTGTCTAAACACAAGAAAAGGAATATTTGGAAATAACAATGCTTTGTTGATAAAATTTTAACTTGAAAACTAAGCCTAGTCAAAACCATACATCTCATTAGATAGCATCTTTAAAGTCCCAACCCTTTTCTATGATATTACACTTGCTCGGAATTTGAGTCTACAAATTTTTTAGTTCTTACCCTTCCTAGAAACATGTGTCACTATTACTCGATCTCCTTTGCTCACCTTTAGAATGTATTTGTACACTTTGCTCAAACCCTTAAACCGTGAAATGAGTTGCTGCAAAATAAATTTAGTTGAGTTATGGGAATATTTGTGCACCACCCACATTGCCACTACTTCGAAGAGGATTAAAAGCACACATTATTCTAGAATGTAATATCTACAGTAGTGCAATCAAAATTTAACAATCGTTCTTTGATAATTCTTCGGTTTAGTTTCACACTTGCTCAAATTATTGAGATGGGTCACTTTAATTTCTTTTAGGATGATAAAATTAAGATATTTCTTTGTTTAGGGAGCTTTGAGTGTTTTTTGTGCTAGCTATCTTTTACACGAGTTTATAAAATGCAAGGTTTTTTAAACAAGGTATAATTTAATTACTTATATATGCTTTTGAAGGTTGTTATATCGTGAAAGACCAACCAAATGGGTTTATTGTTAATATGAATGTGATGGGATTGAAATAATTAATACACAACATGTTAGTCAAAAACTGTACAGTAGGGTGAGTATGTAATTCTACAACCTGACTAAGATTGACAAATTTAGATAGGAGGGAAAAAACACATTTTGAGTTTATGGGCCTAAGAATGGATGATTCTAGAGGTATTTTGTGCAGTTAAAATTTTGAAATTATTGACAAACATGTGTGCAAAGATGGTGTGCTAATAAAGAGTGAGTAGAGTGGATTTGTTCATATAAGTGTGCAACGTCAAGATCAACTTATATCAAATGATAGATTGCCACATTTAAGTGTCTACATAAACATTTCAAGTCATGCAAAATAATATCAAGTGCCCAGTTTAAAAAAGAGAGTTACATCCATATAGATATTACATCTCTAGGTGGATAAGTAGATGTGGTTTGAGGCCTTTATAAAGAATTTCCAATACATGTGGGGTACATGCTCCACTTAAACTTGACCACTAACATTTCTGAAAATATTTGTACCCATATTTAGGTTTTGAAGTTGTTTGGATCATGAATAGGATTTTACATATTGGAGGACTTAAAGTTTCTCAAAAACTCGTTATTACAACAATACATACAAACTCATGAAGTTATAAGATTCTAACAACTTACTTTACATAACGACTAAACAAGTACAAAACTACTAAATGGTTCTAAACCTGATCAATGACTATGTATCTACTTATTCCACACCTTCAAAATAAAGAACAAAGAATCTAAAGTTCATTTCTAGTCATTTCATCCTTATGTTATTGATATATCAACTTCCTGAGCAATAAAACAACTAAATGCATCTCTCCTCTTGTGTCTTCTTCTTTTAAACACATGTTAATTTTTTTTTATCTTACAAATTACTAATATAGAAGTATTTTGATTTGCACATTAATATCGAATTAACTAATCTAAATATATATCTTGTTTATAACCCTCATATGGAATTTAGATAAGTAAAGAACCCCTCACACCTTCTTTCACTTTTTTTAAAAAGTTAATTCATAAAGGCGAAGATTAATTTATAAAAAAGCTCAAAACAACATAATAGAACATGCAAAAAAGTATGCTTAACATTTTGAGCATGAGAATCTAAAAGATGTATTTTGAAAATTTTTTATCCACGGGGTGGCACGGAGTAAAAAGTTCAATTGTATGTATGTAGATTTTTTGTGTCAAGTTTACTAATATAGTAATATCTAGATGACCCTTAGCTACACAATTTTACCTTTCCAAATACATAACACTATAGCTAGGATACCACATTGGAAAGATTAATTCTACAAATCCTCTTCTTCATCACACCTAGACTACAAGTATGCCATATGCTTTACGCAACATGTTTTATCTTAGGTGAAATGTAGGGTGTAGTTCCCACTTCCCTTCGAAACCTTTTTGATATTGATCATGATACTGTTAACTATATTATGGACATTATTATAGTTTTGATTTAGTATGATGATTAGATGTTAGATCATGGATTATTGTTGACTTAGATTTATATATGATGCATGATGATCATTAGAGACATTTTATATATTGATTTTTTTATACTATTTGGCATGGTTATATTTATGGATGTTGTTCAGAAATGTGATATTTGGATATATTGAGTAGACCTAGTAAATGAAATTAAGTGATAATCATATAGTTGTTGATAAAATTGTAAATGATATTGTTGGTTGCCTTGATTTTGTTGTGATTCATATATATAGATGATTTTGGAATTATGTTTATATGTATTTTAGATGTTCTGATATGGCCACAAGGACGAAGGAGGTATTGTGTTTTCCAGGTTAAAGTATCACAACAAACATCGGGGGATTCGAGACCAACCACATCGGAATTCTATATGAATTCAACAAGGGTCACCATAGTAACATGTATTTTGTGTGTGTGTGTTTTAATTGTTATTAAGAGGGTTTCCATTGGGGGGGGGCGGGGCGGGGGGGGGGGGGGGGGATCACCTCCAATTGTGACCTTGGGGTTATTTTGTGATTTCATTGTTGTCTTTTGGTTTGTGAGTATTTCTAAATTTAATTTTTCTTTGAGTTTTTGAAATCAAATGTACCATGTGACTCACCTTTTTGTTAGTGTTAGTTAAGAGGTTAGTTTGGTAAGATAATCTACGTTAATTATTTTGAACCTTGTTGTGAGTGGCCTTGGAATATACCTTATCTCTTTCCCTTTCCATGATTGCATGTAAATGGGCCACCCATAACCCAAAATTCGAATTTGGGTCTTGAGCCATGTGCAAAAGGGATGGGAGGAAGGAATAACTTGCTTTACAATCCTTAAAACACTCCCCCACCCTTATCTTTGACTTTAGGAGTCATAACTAGACCCCTAGACTTGATAAACTATTTTAAAATAGAGATTGGTGGTGCACTCACATTTGGATTAAGAATTTAAAAAGGTGAAGTGGCATCCTACATGGAGCCACCTCATCCTTCTCTCTCCCTCTTCTACTTATCAAAATTCCTTGGTTTGTGGGGAGGTTACTTCACTTGGATTACTTCATTTTGGGGACTGAATTTTGGGCTACTTCATTTTGAAATTTCTTTGGTTTTGAGCTCTTTCAAATTGGGAGAAGGTTGGTGATTGTTGATCTTGGATTATTTTGCATTGGGAAAGCTTGTTATTTTAAACCTTGGAACAAACTCCATCATGGAGAGGTAAGAGCTTGGCTCTTGAAAATGTTATTCTTATATTATATGCATATGTGAATGGTTGAATGTTTTAGTATGCTTGTTGGCTAGTTGGGTAGATGTCCTAGGTATGGTGTAGGAGAAGACTGTGGATTCTTGTGGGAGGCATAAGTGTTTTGGGGAGGTATAAGTGTTTGTGGATGGATTTGGGATCGAGTTCCACCTTGTAAAAAGGGAATAGCTTGCATTATTTTATTCGTTATGGGGTGTCATACGAGGTTGGGGAGGCATAAGGAAATGTGAGGTATAAGGGCATGTCAAGGATTTGAAATGAAATATTTTGGTGGTTTGTTTTCAAGTGGTGATACCCAATTTCCTTTGGGAGGCATAAGTAGCTTCCCCCATAGTTATTGCCCCTTTGGCTTGCATTATGAAGCCTGAGTATTGTTTATTATTTTGTTTATGTGGTTGCAAACTGCAATTTTGTTTTGGATTGTGTTTGAATGTGAAATTTTTTTTTATTGTGGAAGCTTGTTGTTGCCATGTGTTGAAAAACATTTCTTATTGCAATATGGTTGGGGCTCGAGGGCCAATGAAGAGGGTGATTTCTCCTTTTCATTTAATGTCTTGGTTGGGTGAAGAGCACTACCTTTCCACCTATTTTGTTGTGATCAAAATGAGAATGATGGATCTTCTTGTTGTTGATTCGGAGCTGAGAAAGAAGACAGAGTTTAGCAGTCCTTTATGAAACTTATATTTGTAAATTGTTTTCCCACTTCAAGTGGATGGCTTGTAATATGCTTTGTATTGGATAGTTACTCTGTTTTGGGAATGAAATCCTATATTTGAATGAGAAAGAGATATGCTCTGAAATCTGTACTATGTAAAGAAATGTGAAAGTGAATTAGAATGAAAGGAAAAGAGAAAGAGTTGTAATCTGTAGAGTTGTGTTTGATCAATATAAATGGAAGTTGTTTACCTTGTTCAAAGGAGATTTTTTCACTAGAAATATGAGTTTGAAATACAATATGAAATCTTTGTCTGGGAAAATTCAAAATTAAATACGAAGTAAATACGTATGAAGAAATGTTAAAATACGCTGCTCCTTTGAAATGCATGATTTGAAGAATAAAAGTTGCATCCTTGTTTCTACTTTTTGATTTAAGGAAAGATAACTATTTTGACTGACATGGAATGAATTCAATGTTTGATAGTATGGCCCAAATATATATATATATATATATATATATATATATATATATATATATATATATGTCTGTCTTTGAAAAGTATAAACTCCATTTTTAGTTCACTATATACTTTGAAAAATTCTACCAGAAAAATGTCCAGATTGACCCTGCAAAACTATGAATTTGTTTTTTGAAACTTAAATACAGTCCAAGGAAGATCAAAATGATCCCAAACAAACCAAAGTACTTATGAAAATTTTATGGAACCTTTCAAATCATGCAAAGGAAAAATTGCAGACATTTTGCTGTATAAAAATTGGTAAATTTCAATTGCAAATCAATCAAACAATTTAACCATGCAATCTATCCTAAAAATCTCCTAAGTGAAATCCTCCCTGCTTGTTTGGCATGTTGAGAAAGAATTAATGGTGAATTTGAACAAATTATGCAAGTTAAAAATATCTTTTCACTTTTTAAGTGACAGAAAGCCGTTTTCTCAAAATTGACCCTTAAAACTTTGTCAAAATTAATTTTTTAAGGTTGTTGTGCAAAGAGGATGTTGAGATATTTCCATAAAGTCCTTGTTTTCAAAAAATTGAGTTCCCAATCAAAAGTTATGGCCTTCTAAATTTTTACTTCATTTTGGTTTCAAAAAATATTCTAATTGTCAAATATAATTATTAAACTATTCCCTGGCGGACCCACTGGTGAAAATATTCCTTTTGCGCTTTTTTCCTTAAAAACGCAAAAGTTGTGAAGTTTCCCGCCACTCCGTTGGCCCAAAACAATCTTTTTTTGTTAAAAATAGTCTAAGTTCGAAGAAGAATTTAAAAAAAAATTCCTCGTGGCCCCGCCCTTCACTTTTGGTATCAATTTCCACAGACACGTCGGCCTGCAACCCTTAACTTAATCTTTTAAAAAATTTGGAAAAAATTTACAGGTTTCCTTCGTAACCCTACCAACTTGCAGCCAATCAGATGCTCCCACGTGGCTTCACGGGGTGTCGGTGGAGGAGCGGATTGCCTTAAAACCTTAGCACTTCAAAAAAAGAATTTGGGTAAAAATTCTAACATTCTCCTGTCAGCCCACCTACCCACAGCCAATGGTTAGCTGACACGTGTCTTCATGATACAGTAGCAGAGAGGCAGAGAGTTTCATAACTTTATGTTTCAAAAGTCAAATTGCCTTAAAACTCCCCGACGGCCTGCCGACCTGTAGCCAATGCTTGGCTGACATGTGGCCTCTCTGCGCATCGGCGGAGGCATGGGTGCCTTCAAATCTTTTTTCCCTTTTGAAAATTTTAAGTCAGATTTGAAGTCAAATTTTCCCTTTTGTCCCCGTTGACTCTTTTTCCCTAGGTGGCTTAGAACATGCCACATGTCCCTTGCGGCCCAGGGCATAAATTATTTTTCAGGCACGAAGCCCTGCCGCAGACTTGTAGGCACATGGGTGCAATGTGCACTTTTCACCCAAAAATGTTAAGGGCAAAGTTTCTTCCCTAGGCCTGCTGGCCCACCTTTGGGAAAATTTTCCTCCCAAGGTCTGTTGTTAGAGTAGGTATTTATAGTAGCTCATGTTCACCTAGGTACTTTACTTACCTTTATTGTATTTATCCTCACCCACTTATGTATGTGGATATTTCTTTTATCTTATATAGATATTAGTAAATATTATTTAGTTGTTAGGTATAGTTCTTTCCTTGATCTATGGTATTGACTAGATCCTTGATGGCTAGTTCTCTCCTAAATCTATGGTCTTGACAAGTTCTTTGATGACTAGTTATTTCGTTGATTTATGGCTTGATCTACGACCTTGACTAGTTCTTAAATTGTTATTCCTTGCTTATTTAAGTAAAGCCCATTCTCACTGTATTACATTTGAGTTCCATAATAATATATGATATTGCTTCTCAATTTTTTGCAAAGTTTTATGTAAAGTTCTTCTGAAAAATTAATTTCATCTTATAGATCGTGGTGTTTGGTTAACATCTGTATTCTTGGCTTGGTATGATCTTGTTATCGTTCCTTTTACCCACCGGCCCATAACTCGAGAAATATAGGGAGTTAGGAGGACTTATTTATATCATTGGAAAGGGGAAGAAATTTCCTATCCAATGGGAATGTTTCCAGAAGTTTTTAAGTGCAAGAAATTTGAGAAAAATCAGGTTGAACCTTTTAAGTCAGTTAGAGAGTGGGTTAGTGAGAATTGCCTTTTTAAATTTTAAATGTTATTCTAATCGTATGTTTAGACCTTGTGAATTTAATATTTTTTGTAATGGGAAAACTTTAGTTGCTAAAAATATTTGTCCTTGAAACTTGTTTCTGACAATTGTATTATTGGAGCCTGGTTATAAACTTTATTAGCAAAAAAAATTTACTACATAATATTTTTCTTGGGTCTCGAGTGGGTTGTTTTAGCGGGAATTATATAGGAAAATTTGAAATCTAAAATTATTTTAGTGAAACAAACTCTTGTTTTAGCTTTAATTTCAACGCTTATAACTATGAATGGACTGAGGGTCACAAATTATTAGAAATTCCAATATCCTATAAGGAAATTCATGACAGTGTAGCCAGTTCTAGTATGAGGAGGCCTAGAATATTACATTATACATGTGTGTCAATTTGAAATTTGTTAAGGGCTTCAACTATTGACTAGTATTTAGATCAAGAATTCAATTTGTAGAAGTAATTTTTTTCAATGTTCTTGGATATGATAGTGGAAAATCATCAATCTGCCTATACACAATTTATATATTTAACTCTAAATTCTTACTAATACGTGTGTGTGTGTGTGTGTGTGTGTGTGTGTGTGTGTGTGTCATTTTTAATTTATTTCGTTCTTTATTAAAATGTATACCATAATAAATAAATTTAACAGTTTGTAATTTTTATACCTTATATCTTGCTACAGGTTGTCAAAAGATTTAATTGTAATTGCATGCAAACATTATAATAGAGATGTCAATAGGGATGTATTGAACTTAAAATTTAAGGAGTGAAACATTATCAGTGGAAGAGAGGTGTTGAAGGAGATGATTAAGGGGGGAGAATTCCATGGGTGGGCGAAATGTTGGGGAAATGCATGAGAAACTCTACTTTCTTCTCAAAAGACACATGAACCATGTGCCAATTTTTTAAACCTTTGAATAAACCAAGGATAGTTGCATAGTTTTTCACTGTAATGTACTTTGGAAATATTTCAAAAATAAGCTTCTATTGATCAATGTTCACAATGTCATACATGTTTTCTACAATGTCAGTGTTTATGTTTTGTGGATGGTTATAAACATGAAAATATAAGGTAGATTCATTACCATGTGCACTGGGAAACTTTAGAGATAGGGACATGTTGAGGGGAATCAACATCTCATATCAAGTTGATGTAGTAGAATTTTATAAGCATAAAACATGGTAAGTTTGGTGGTTTTGTGTAATCTTTATAGATATATATTTTAGGTCGTTCTCTACATTTTTCTTAGGTAACAAAAAACATCATCCACAATATTTTTCCTTATGGATGTGTATTTGACATTGCCTCCTCAACATTCTATATTCTTAACACTCGTTAAATTTGAAGCATTGTCATGTGTATAGTCTTATGCCTATGAATTTGATATTGTGGTATTGTGGAGATTTGTAGTAAGAGAGAATGGCAAAAGAAGATGAGAGAGGACCAAGTTTATGGCCATTCTCAAAAATATTTTAAAGAATTTATCAACAATAAATGCACTAATTGTTGATTCATTAAATTTTGATTTCTGATAAATATATAAACATATTTTCTATATCTTTTAAGGGTTTCATGACCGCACACTTTTTCTGACTTAGACGTTGCTAGCAAGTTATTGTTAAGGTTTGCACACTCAATGTAGAACTAGTCGTATTGTTTTATTGTTTCTTAAATTCAAGGTATCAGATTTGGATGTTATAGTTAGAGTTTCTATGAGCTTATATATTTATCAAAGTTAAATACATTGTCAATATTTTAAATGTAGTTTTCTAATAATATATATGGAATGATGAGAAGGGTAATTTATACCAACACATAAATTATAGTTAACGAATACTGTCATCATATTTTACAAAGATTGTATAAAAATATGCCATAAAAAACGAATTTTTTTATTATTATTTGAATAGTATGGATTGTATGCATTTTTAGGGTTGTGGCTATTCATGTGAAATGTCTCTCAAATATGAAACCTGAAATCAAACAAAATTGTTTCCAAAATGGTACTTGAAACTGTATAGAGGAAGCAATCCAAAGTGGTACTTCAAATTTTATGGCAAGGTTATTCAGACTAATATTTGATAGCCTAGAATTTCAATATCATGAATGTTTTTTTGTCTTCTTAGGTTATGGGAGAACACAACAATGTACTAGACGCATGCTCTACCTCACATAAATTTGATGAATCCAATGAACATATAAGTGAATAATTTTCAAGGTATTTGACATTAGACAATGATAGGTGTGGCATTAGATTTTAGAGTTTACACCCTAAGTTATATTTCTAATGAATCATCTCATGTGTGGAATGAAGTGCACATAATATGAGTGGAATGAAAAGGGATCCAATAGAGTGGACATGGTCAACCTAGTTGACATAATTCATATTATCACTATATTTTTGTAATTATTAAGCCAATAATTTTGATAAGAGGAAACATTTTTGGAGTTCTTGAGTAATGCAAGAACATAAGGGACTTTGAGACTTGTGTTTTGGGTCACACAATTTTGATAAAATCAAAAAAGAAAGAAGCTACAAACATTCAATGAATTTTATATTGGGTGGTGACAAATTTGTTGGTGCAAGGCTTGAGAATTTTCTCCTTAAATTATATCTCCAAGGAAGCCTCTTGGGCATAGTTTAAGGAACACGCATTGGAAGTTGATCAGAAAGGGTTCCTAAGAAATGAAGCTATGGGAGATTTTAATCTAGGTTGAAAAATAATTGCTATATCAACATAATTTTATTTGAACAACAAATCAACTATATCTAAAATTATAGGAAAATATGTTAGTGTTGTTACAAAGTTACATAATAATAGCATATTGATGATTAATATAAATTAATGTCCTATTTAATGCCACAAAGGGTTCATTAGTTAGGCAATATCCTAACACGTGCAACATACTAGCCACACAATGAATCACCATCTAAGAAAAGATCCTTAAATAAATGTCAAGTAAGGACCTCAAATACATTATAATTGTGTGTATTCATGATCTCAAAAAATATCAAACAAGGAGGATATATGCTATAGTTCTCTATTGATCCTAGCAAAGAGGGTTTACACTATTTTATTAATCACAAGGAGAAGTGATAGAAAAAAGGGGAAAAACTAATTGTGTTAGAAGGGGCAATGTTGTTCTTTGTCACACAGTTTGCACTCTCACATTTTCTCTTATTCAGAAAGTAAAGGCACCCAGAAAGGTCTGAGAATTTGAGTTACACATTATCAGTGGCATTGTAAAGTCATATGGTCACATTGCTCGTTGTGTGTGAAGTCATGGTTTCAAACTGGCAGTGACATGATCCCAACATAGAGTTACATAAGGCAACATATGGAGGACAACATAGCTATTTTTTGTACATCAATGGCCAAATGAATTAATGTTATTACAACTTGTCAATATTTTCCCACCCTCATTCTAATTTAGAGCACACTTGTTAATATTATTAAATGAATTAGCTATTTATTTTCCCATATACATCATCAATGTTGAAAATAAAAATGTTCTTGGATGATACATCCACAGATATAACACAATAGACCATAAGGACAATACAACCAAATATAAAAAAAATATTTCATTCAAAAAGGCTAGTATTTTCATCACATGTATGGGAATTCATAGCCATTTTCTAAATTTAGCAAAAGAAAATCAATTCAGATTCTTTATTTTACAAAACATATTCCAAAAAGTAACGAATATTGTTTAATTAGTCAAACCACCTAAATTTTATAGTTAATATAGGATTTTTTGAAATGCATGTATGAAGGGGCTTCATAATGTTTAGGAAGAAGCAATGTAAAAATACATATCCTTTCATCCAACCTTAATTTTACCTTCTTGCATGATGGAAGTATAACCATCATAGGGAAACATGTTTTCTATAAGTTGTGCCTGGTAAAAACTCATTTCCTTTCAATCGCAATTATCAAAATATGCAACCATTACAAACTTTAGTTGTAATCCTTCAACAGTCAGAATGTTCATAATCTCGTGTGACATCAACTATTGTTCTACCAAATACTTGTTGATATAGTCAGAAATAAACTATTCTCTAAGGGATTCAAACATTGTGGAGTTATAGTAAAGAAATTCAACAAAATAGTGCTAGAAAGTCACTCGTGTGGTTCATTTCTTGCTTCGTTAGTTATGATTTTAGGATTGAGCCTACGCAACAGATAGATTGTGCAAGAAGAAAGTCCCATAAGATTTCAGAGATAGTGGTGAATCCATTGGATTAAAAAGGTGTCATTGTTTCTCAAACCTGAAGTCAGGTTTGATTTTCCCACTCTTTCAGTTGTAGGGTGAAACATGTAGGGAAATCTCAATAAACAAGTGGAGTTAGAGAAGCGTTTACTAGTTTCTTGAAAAGCTTCAATTGACGTTCCTGTTGGTGCTCATATCTGTCTCACCCCATTTGCCATTATTTTCCTCTGATCTGCGTATTGTGAAATTCTTTGTCTCTCGATGTGGGTTTTCTGAAAGTTTTATTTCCATTTGAGATGCTTTGAGTTGTTTGTAAAATCCATTGTCATGTCTCTCCTCAAAAAGGTCTCCGAGTCTGCCCTGTTTTTGCCCAAATTTCTTTAAAATCCGTGGGCTTTTCCATTTTTCCTATTTTTCCCCGACCATGGAAGCTCGAAAATGGTCAATCTATATTTGCATGCCTTTGAAAATCTAAATTCATGGTTGAAAAGATGCTTGAAATCATGATTAACTTGTTGTTTCAAAAGAATTCTCATCCTTAGCAAAAAATCAGGTTTTGAGCATGAAATGGTGATTTTTTGTATTTTGACGATCTGACGGGTGTGTTTTTCCTGTCAATTTTAGTCCTCAGCGTTCGGTGGTCATGTGGCTTCATTTGGTTGGTAAAGGGACGGTGGGAAAATGCTTTAACTTATCACTTTTTTTCCTTTTTAGCAAAAATACAAATTTGGTCTCATAGCCCTGCTCAAATCTGATTGGTTCTTTTGGTACTTACGTGGCTTCTTCTAATTGGATGGGGCATGATGGGTCTTTTTTTGAACTTGTTCTTTTTGGCTACTTTGGTAAAAAATTTGAACCCGCCCCACAGCCCCACCAGGATTTGAATGGAGAAAATTTAAGAGGCAGGAAAATATAGTCTAACTTTGACCTTACAGAAGGACACGTGGAAAACCTAATGGCGGAGATGCGGGCCTTCGGAGGTAACTTGGATGTTTTGCCCCTTTGGAAAAATGGAGTAAAATTCTAAAGTGGAAGCGCACCTCGGCCAAGTTATTTTTAAAGCCTTAAGGTTTTTTAAAGGAGCACCATAGTGACATGTGGCGAGCCCACGCTCATTCAAGGTCTCAACTTTTGGGGATCATCTCAAGATGTGCCATTATAAAACGTGGTAGTTTGAAAAGTCAAAGAGGTGGGGAATCGACATCAGAGGCAAATTGGTTTTTTTACCCCTTGACATCAAAAGGATTAAAATCTCAAAATGGCCAACAAGCCCAATAAAGGAAAAGTCAAAGCTTTCTCCAGTCAACGGCAGAGGTGCGGACTCTCGAGGGAAATTTGGAAAATTTTCCTTTTGGGAGAAAAAAGTTAAAAATGAAAAAGGAAGCGCGGTTCCGTTGAGACCCACATTGGGACACATGTCAAGCCCTTTTTTCAAGGGTAGAGCTGCGGGGAAAACTTGGAAAAATTTTCCTTTTCCAAAAGGGAAGTAAAATGGAAGAATTTGGCGGTGGTTCCATCGAGACCCACCTTAGGACACGTGTCAGGCTCATTTTCTAAGGGTGGAAGTGCGGAGCAAAATGGAATTTTTTTCCACTTTTCCAAGAGGTTGTAAAAAGTCAAAGGAAGGCCCTGGGCCTATTTTTTAAAGTTGAATCTTCCATGTCGATGGCCCAAATTCAAAGCAAAGATCAACGGAAATTGTGAGTCTGAAATCTGATTTTCCCTCCATTTTTACTGAAACACACCTAGAAGTGCGAGTCTTCATGATTTCTTGGTATTTCCTACACGTCAAACATAGAGGGGAGTTAATTTTGATATCTAAGTTTGGTGGGAGATATCTGGAGAAATCTTTCACCATTAAAATGGTCTAACTATTGGGCTCGATCTTATTTTCCATTTTTCTTCACCTGACCATGCAAGGAACTAGATCTGACAGATTAGGGGTGGAAGTGGTTTTTGAGTTGAAGGAGGAGTGTTCTACTAGATGAAGGAGTTGAATGCTGAGATTTTTGAAGATATTTGGCCCATGAAGACTTGACAACTTTTACAGATCTGATTCTGGGAATCACGATCGAGATCATGGCGAGCACTGGTGTCTTTTGGGGAAGAAGGGGCTCAGTTGTAAAATTTATAAATGGCAAAAAAAATTTGTGCAAAGGGTTGAAGGTTGGGGTGTTAGAGGTCAAAGAAAATTCCCAAGAGGAAAACTTGACATAGCCTATTTTTTGAGAAGCCATCTGAGAAGCCTGTATATCTCTTTTGTATTAAGTTTGATCATGTTAATGTGGTTTCAAGTGTAAAGCCATTGACAAGCTCTGAGATTGTTCTAGAAAATTTCCCTTGCTGATGAGTTTAATCAAACTCGAGTTATTTTGTGTTAATCTTGAGCGAAATGTTTTTATTTCATTCTTGAATGTCTGCAAATAGTTTTTCTTGTTCTTGTTGCAATCTTGTATCGAAATCTATCTTAATCACATAGGTCTCAATCCTTGTGATCGTTTAGTGGCATCTACAGTCTCATTTCTCATAAGAGCTTTCATCTGGGGGTGAAATAAATGATTTAAAATCATTTTTCTTTCATTTGTTGATAGAGATTGTTTGTAAGCCTCTGGGTGTAGCTTAGGCATGATTGATCTTAGGTTTTGATGTTTCATTCGGTCTTGTAACTCGAGCGTTCATGTTATAATCTCATAGATTGTGTAAAAAAGTGCTAGTTTGGGCCTCCATTGAAGCACATATTCTAGTTAAAGGAACATATTGGCTATTCTAAATTATTTTGTTGTCTAGGCTTTCCATTTTGTAAGAGCTCTCAGAGATCTGAAAAATCAAGTTCATTTTACCTCACCTCCTACCAAAAATTATTTTAAAAATAACTAATCCTACCCATACTACCCCTGTTTGTCATGTGTGCATACAAGTGCATAAATTTTACTACCAAAACATGCAGAAACAATCAAGATTCCAAATGTCTTTAGTAACCTGAACCTTGTCTAGAGAATATCTTCACTATCTAGAGTGAAAACTCATGAGAGTTAGATTTTTTTGCATTGATCATATTTTATTCAAGGTTGCCTTAACAACTTCATTAGGAAGGATATCACCATCTCATCCATAAAAAACAGGTTACAAAAGGGTTCTCTTACCTTGGTTGAAAGGCACAATCTAAAATAGTGAGGATAGAGAAAATCCTCTTGAGGGTGTTATCCATTCCTCCACATCTGAGTGACTAAGGGCCAGTTAGATCCCATCCCTGGCTACCAAATGACTCATCATGATCTATCTTTCTATAAGATTCCTGATAAACCTGTGATACTGCTCAAACTTTGAAGGAGAATCAATTTGGTTACCAACAGTTCCCATGTCATTTATTCTCATGTATGGGTACCCTCTGGGGATGGTAGCCAAGATATGGAACTATGTCAACCATAAAAGCCCTTTCATTATGTCTAAGTTGATGATGCACACCCAACCCCTCAAAGGATGAGAATTTCATGAAGGGGAAAATATATTTGAATGCTTGAAAGTGCAACATGAAGAATACAACAAGTTCATGTACATCAATATATAAATTTAAATTTGTGTCATTTATGCCTCTCCACTTGTCATTATTTTCTTACCTCAATCTAATTTGGAGAATGCTTACAAGTATAATGAATGTTAAGGAGCATAATAAGTTATATAAACCCCTCCTACTCTCCATTTAATATTCATATACACAAAATGATAATTGAAATCGTTAATTGAGCACATGAATTTTCCATGTATTTCGCAACCATGTACATTTCCACATGAATAAGCAATGACAAGATACCATGCCTCTTTTTATGGATCCTACCTTGATGTGTTCGGAAACATATATATTAAATATATTGAGTATCTTAATATTTAAACTCAAAATATAAATATATTGCCTTGTTATAGGATATGCTTATGGTTATGGCAGCCTGTTAAAGTATGGGTACAAAATATATAATATGCTCAACATGATAATGTTTAATAATGGTTGAGCTATGAAGGTACTATAAACTGCAATGCAAGTTTGAGGATACATTATGTTGGATTCCTAGAGCATCAGTGACCATCACCACCAATTATTTCCCACCTAACTTTACACAATGCATACGATTGCTATAAGGTGGAACATAAATGTGGGAATAAATCCTAATTTTCCATCTAGTTGTGTTGTATTAAATTTAGCCACCCACAACCCAATTTATATATGCCTATCGATACAAAAAATTCCATTTGATTCACCTTCGCTTCATTTTTAAAAATGTTTTGTTGACATAAAAAATCATTTAGTTCACCCTCTCACGATTAATTTTTTTCTATTATTATTATTTTTATATTATGACCTACTCATGACAATTATCAACTTCACGTTTGTTAATTATTTGACATATATTACATCTCAACATTTTTACCTTAAAATATTATGTTGTTTAGGTAGTGGAGGGCTTTTGTAGAATTGCATGGTACCTTATTACATCAAGGACACTTTAGAGAGGCCTCATATTTTTTCATACGGGTCCTCTTGTGTAGTTTCACATCCATAATTTATCCTATACTAACTATGCAAGAAGTCATCTCTCTATGGAGATGTCCTTTACTAATCACTGTTTATGTGTTTTTCCCCGAGAAATTCTTTTTCACATCGGTCTTTTTGTGGCAGATGTTTAGTGTGTCACACATTCATGATTTTTCATTTATATTCCCTATTGTACCACCTACGTTAGATCTATTTTGTTGAATCCTCGATTTTTAAGTGATAATTAAAAGTTGGAGATGTTCATTGAATCGAGCCCGGGAAAAGAATTTTTCTAACCGAAGAGTTGTTTTCCTTTTGCTCATCATCCTAACACAAGGGAAATCAGATTTAAATTATGTACACGAGCAAGGGAGAAGAGCGCAAACAAGGGGATGATGTTAAAACTAAAATCGAGGGCTTCATATGCAATTGGATAGTCTTCTAAAAATATGATCTAGTCATATTAGACACCTAGGGATTTCATTTGGTGAGACAATGTCAATGGCTCGAAGAGAAACCATTGTTCGAAGAGAGACCCTTTTCTTTGATATGTTGCATTATATTATTCCATGAGAAAAGTGTTTCACGAAAAGAAAATAAAAATTAATCAATCATTCCATGAGCATCTATTCAAAAATTCAAGGTATGCAATAATGGATGATGACAAAGGAGGCTGCAAGTTAAGGTCTTGTGCATGAGTATGTTAAAAAATGGAATCATGTGAAGTGTTTGACAAATTACCCCAAATTCATATGGCCTCCTAGACTACAATGATTACACGACATGTAAATAAAATGGTTATTTAAAAAGGACTTGTCTTAATGTGACAATTACATTGATATTGGAAACATACACAAAGATAACAATATTTCGTTAGAAAATGGATGATTTTCACAATGGGAAAATATATAGGATGTTGTGCCATTTAGGGCATGGTTATTTATCTATAGACCCATCTTTTTGAGATGTTCGTATTATAGGTTTGGGTGAAATGACTAAAGGTAGGATTTGTCACCAGACAAACTAATTTACTAAGTTCCTATCCCATAAACAAAATAACATAAAATAGAAATAATATAACATTTATTTAGTGCATGGCTAGATTTATGCATACCTACCATGAGATTGAGAATGACATTAAGATAGGATATCGCCAACAATGATGTTCTAACATTCTCATAACCAGGGATTTGTATCCTTGTGGTGCCTCATTAATACCTCTCAATATTTGTTGTAAATATGGTGACAACAAAACATTGAAGGCTAGTCTACATGCATAAATGCATCAAGAAACCAAATCCTTGAAAATTTATCTTTTCTCATTTACAAATGCTTTTTCTACTGGACTTTTTGTTCTCTTTCATGAGGATATCTCTTTCTCTAAGGGAGTTTCAACTTAAAGTGGTTGGGTTGGAGTTTGAATGGAAGTATGGTTTGATGGGGTGGGTTGTTTTCCTAAACCCCTTCTTTGCAAAGGAATGACTTTAGATCTAGCTCTTACAGCTTGCAATTCAATCTCTTCTTACTCTTTTATGAATGCCAAAATTTGTGTTTTTTCAACCTCGAAACATTGTCTAATCTCGTTCTCATTACCGTAATTAAATGAGATTTGAGTCAAGTATATAAGGACTTGAAATACATATTGTAATGATTGCATATCCATGCCAACAAGGTACTCCAACACTTGAACATGTCTCCAATTAGGAGCTTTAGGATCTTGTTTGTGTGATCCATGCCCTCCCTTTGGATTGCTTCTCCATGCTCTCCCCTTAAAGTTGAATTTGATGTCATTTATATTTTATATCTGAAATTTCAAATATACAATGAAAAACAAAAACAAAAACATAGAAAACAATGAATAAAACTACATCCTACATATCCTATTCTGTTTTTTATCATCAAGTTCATCATATAGACGTGAGGTGAGAGCATATAGAGTTCACATTTTTTAATTAAAAAAAAGAAAAATAAACAATTAAAAAAATAAAAAAGAAATAGTCCTTATGCATATTATTATACTTTTGATCACCAAGTTCATCGTATAGGTGAGAGCATATATAGAGTTTGGATTTTTTAATTAAAAAAGTAAAAAAAAATAAAAATAGAAAAAAGAATTAAACCCTATACATCTTATTTTACTTTTGATCACCAAATTCATCGTATTGGCAAAAGGTGAGCATACACAAAGTTATGATATTTAATATTTTAAAATACTATTTAAAATAGCAATAAAGAATAAACCCTATGCATCATATTCTAGTTTTGATCACCAAGTTCACTGTATAAGCACAAGGTGAGAGCATACATAGAGTTTGGATGGTATTTTTAATTTTAACAAACATATAACTTTTAATTAAAAAATTCAAAGGAAATGTTACATTTTGTTATTTTCTTATGTTTTAATTTAAAAATTATAAAATTAAAATCAATGACGATGAATTATGTGTGCATTATGCACAATCATGTGTGGTCATTAATTTCAATTAAATATTTTTTTAAATGATCACATTAACAAAAAAAATTAAAATATTGAAAAATCCAAAATTTTCCTCCTTGAAGTTCATCTCCATCAAATCCACTTTTAAACTCCTTAATGATCTTAGCTCTTAATAACAGCTCCTAAACTCTTCCTTGAAGTCAATCCTTAATGTCTCTTTACCTTTCACAATGCTAAATGTTAGTTTAATAACAAACTATATTCACCAAGAGAAAAAAAAGTGATTTAGAATGGACTAAATATATCATCATATAGCTTTTAAGAAGTGTCTTTAGGAAGGTAGGGTGGGTGAACTACTTTTAAAAGCAATAAAAACTAAAAATTGCAAAAACATCCTAGACATTTTTGGTACATTTTGTACATATTCATGTATCACAATCATTTCTTGCAAGGTACAGGGGGCGTAGGAGGTTTCTTTCTAATGTAGTTTTTATATATTGGCATGTCAAATGTAGAGGAATACACAATGCATGTGCGCTATTCAAAAAAATGGGTTTAAAAGATGTGGTCTCATGGATTATTATGATAATAGGGTATGTATACGATGGCTATTGCAAGGATGCTCTCAAACACTTTAGATTAATGAAGCACTTTCAAACATGCCTTAACCATGTAAGCTTTGTTGTTTTATTACCATGTTGCCATGAATGTTTAGTGGATGAGGGGTGTAGATACTTCATTGGCACCATAGCTCTATCACATGAACATACTTATTTAGTCCACCTTTTCTAGCATACTACCAACCTGGGGTAGGAGCTTCGAAATAGGGTGTGAACTTACAACAGAGCATAATAGAGAAAGGATGTGCTTTTTTCAAATGTTGTAGTTGCAAGTGTTGCGGAAAATGTGTATGCAAATTATTGAAGCATGCACTTGGAATGCAATTTGTGTGCCAAATTGAGAGATTTAAAACATGGAATGGGCATTTTTCATGCCATGATGTAGATCTAAATTTTTTAAGATGTATGTGCAAGAATACATACATTAAACCTCCATAAACACCATTACACTAACTTTGGGGAAGAAATTGGTGATTGATTTAGTGTAATTGCATCTATGTACTATTTTGTTCTTCACATTTCCTTTGATGATCAATCATATTCATCCTAATCAACTCAACTTTTCTAGCATACTTCCATACTATGCCAATAAAGAATCTATGAAATGGGGTGTGGACATCTAATAATGTATAATGGAGAAGGGGAAACATGCATAAACCATGTGAATTACTCCACAAAATTTTTTTTGGAAGAAATGTGATCTCTTAAACTACAATGATTATGGGATATACATAAAATAGGTTTGTAAGTTTGATTTCAACACTTCATATTTGTTGTATCCTCATTAGTATGATTTTTCGTAGACTAAAACGTCTCGCTCATATTTTTATTCAACCAATACATGATAATTTAGGATATAAAATATGTACATTATAGAAAAGAACATTGGTCCCGTATTCCCCAACATCTTTTGTATTTCTAATACATATAATCTACGTTGCATGGATATGCCAAAGACCCCCTCAAATCCCCTGTGAAATGTATTAGATACAGATACGATACAAATACGTACTTGATACATACGGGGTACGTCAGGATACGTCACAGATACGTATAGACGTATCCGTGATGTATCCTGACACACCCCGTATGTATCAAGTACATATCCAACAGTAAATACATTTTTTTAAAGTTTTTTTTCATTTTTTTAAATTTTTTATTTTTCTACTCCCTAAAACCGAACCCTAAACACTAAATGAATAAAATAATACACCCTCCCCCCACAAAAAGCTATTAAAAGCTCCCACCCCTCTCATTTGAAATCACATAAACAATTTCATTGTCTTTTTGCAAGTGAATGAGCAAAGAGCCAAAGAAGAGTTGTGAAGAGCTTAGTGGAGGAAAAGATTGGAAGGAGGTTTTGCAAAGAGATGAGAGGAGGCAAAGATTTGAAGGAGGGGCAACAATTGCTTCTATTGTTTGGAGTCCACCATTGCAAGGAGGAGAAGGAGAAGAAGCCACTGTTGAGATTTGAAAGGAAGAGATTGTTTTAAAATTTTAAATTTATTGTTCATTCAAGAATCAAAACTAGAAGAGTAGACTTGAGAGGAAAAGGTAGCATTTGTAATTTTGTTTAGAGGCAACCGGGATCTACGATTCTACACTACAAGTATACCGTATTTTAATTTTATTTTTATTTTTAATTCATCCTTTTGTTTTTTTTTTAAGGTTATTTATTTATTTATTATGTTGCTTTTTTTTAAAGTTTATAATTTAAACACATCCTAAATATGTGTATGATCTCACCTCGCGCCTTTATGCCAATCTTGGTGATCAAAAATAGATTAGGATGGCTTAGTTTAGGGTTATTTAATTCATTAATTGGTAAAAAATCATTTTTTAAATTTTAAATGCATTGTTCAATGTTAATGTATTTGTTTTTTATTTTTTTAGCTTCCTAAATTTGTGCATGCTCTCACCTCGCACCTTTATGGCGATCTTGGTGATCAAAAACAGATTAGGATGACATAACTAATTAGTAATTAATTTTTTAAACATCCTAAACCTGTGTATGCCCTCACCTCGGGCCTTTATGGTGATCTTGGTGATCAAAAACAAATTAGGATGACATAATTAATTTATTTATGTTAAGGTAAAATGTTTTTAATTTTTTAAACATCCTAACTCTGTGTATGCTCTCACCTTGCGCCGTTATGGTGATCTTGGTAATCAAAAATAGATTAGGATGGCATCAAGTTCTGCTTCAGGTGGAGTGCAAGGCCAAGCTAAAAACACATCAGTTGATTTAGTTCTTATGAAACATGATCCTAATTCCCCTCTTTGGAGACATGTGACAGTTGTAGACAACATTGTTGGTGGTGGGTGTCGGGTTTGGATATGTCATGGTTTCCAAGCTCAGTACAAATCCTTATATAGTCGAGTGAAAATCCATTTTACTAGTGTTGGAGGTGTGGGGATAAAGAGGTGCCCAAAAATATCAAATGAAAAAATGGTAGAGTACCTAAGAGAGCAAGAGGAGGTTGATAAACAAGCTGAAAGAAATAGAACTAGAATAGTTCCTTTACAAAGAAGGCCTTCATCACTACCACCTATACCTACTTCTCATCCTTTCATTCAAACTCGAAGTCAACCATTTGATGAATAGAGTCTAGAGAGTTCACAAGAAAAGGCCAAAAGGAGCATTAGAGAAAGCATTTAATATTGAAAAGAGGGATATTGTTGATGAGGTTGTTGCTTGACACATTTGTGCATGTGGGCTGCCCTTTAATGTATTGAGATCTCCATATTGGCATCAAATGGTGAAGGGTATCAATGAAGCTCCACAAGGGTACAAATCCCCAGGTTACGAAAAAGTTCGAATCACACTCTTGGGAAAGGAAGTGGAACACATTCACAAGATTTTGCAGCCAATCAGAGACTCATGGAAGGAAACAGGGGTTTTCATCATTTCATAATGAATGGAAATATGCTGGAAATAGACCCCTCATAAATGTTGTTGTAGTATGCCCTAAAAGGGCAATGTTCCTTAAAGCCATTGACTATGAAGGGGAAGTCAAGGATGCACAATTTATTGCTGACATTTTAATAGAGACAATTGAGTTCGTGGTCCCCCATAACGTTTTCCAAGTCATCACGAAGAACGCTAAAAATTGTAAAGCAACAAGAATGATCATAGAGGGTAGATATGAGAAATTTGTTTGGACCCCTTGTGATGTCCACTCCCTTAACTTGATGCTCTAAAAGATTGGGAAAATCTCATGGATTGAGAAAATTTATTCTGAGGCAAATAAAATTCAAATGTTTATCACAAACCATCATATGTTACAAGCCATTTTCAGGAAATTATCAAGGTTGGAGTTGCTGAAGGTTACAAAAACTAGATTTGCCTCTCACACACTCTTTTTGAGACGGCTTGCGAAGGTGAGAGAGGCTTTAAGCAGTATGGTGATCAGCAATGTTTGGTCAATGTGGAGGCAGTCAAATACAGAGAAAGCGCCAAAGGTAAAATCATGGGCCCTTAATGAGAATTGGTGGGCCAAGGTTAAGTACTTGTCGAGTTTACAGAGCCCATTCTCTCCATGATTCTATATGTAGACATTGATGAAGCATGCTTGGTAGAGATATATGATAGCATAGATTCTATGCTTGAGCATCTAAAAGATGTAATACAAAAAAAAGAGCAAGATCCAGAAGTGACCTTCTACAGTGAGGTCAAGAGTGTGGTCATGAAAAGGTGAAATAAAATGACCACCTCATTATATCTCCTTGCTTATGCACTTACCCCAAAGTACTATAACTCTAATGTACTTGGGCTACCAAACAGGCAAGCACCATTCTCTGACTCTAAAGTTGGAATTGGAACTAGGGCAGCATTCAGAAGGATATTTCCCGATCCCTCTATAGCCATTGTGGTCAAAAGTGAAATGGGCATGTTTACTGATTCAGAAAGCCACATGGGATCGATTAAAGCTCTTTTCGAAAAGAGAAGCTTGACTCCAACCACATGGTGGTGTGTACATGGCCATTATGCAAAGTACTTACGTCCTATTGCTATAAAAGTTCTTTCCCAGGAATAGCATTTATAAATTTTAAAAATTATAATCATTTTGAATATTTTAATTTTTATTTAAAATTATTTAAATTTTAATTTATTTTTCACACATTCTTAGTATGTTACTAATTTATCTTTGAATTTCAATTTTCTAACTTTGTTGTAATAGGTGGCTAGTAATTCTTCCACAGAGCGGAATTGGAGTACTTACAGATTTATCCACTTAGCTAAAGGAAACAAGTTGGCATCTAAAAAAACTAAGGATTTGGTATATGTGCACTCCAATTTGCGCCTCTTGTCACACAAGTCTGAGGAGTATGCTAGAGGGCCTCACAAACTTTGGGATCTTATTCCAGAGACCACAAACTTGGATGCCTCCGTAGCCATGCTTGCCCAACTTTCATTATTTGATGGCGAAGATGACGTTCAAGGGAGTTCTCAAGGAGCGGAGAGTGTAGTTAATGAGAGTGGCACTCAAGAACTTGATTTTGAGGAGAATCTAGATGATATATTCTAGATTTTTTTATATTCTTATATCATATGTATGGCAGCCACATGAACAATGAAATGCAAAATCTTAAGTATATTGTATGTTTTAAAAATTTGAACATGGATCCTAGTATATTTTTCAAATTTCAAGTTTTGTTCGTATTCATGTTGACATGATATTCGTATATCATATGTATGGCAGCCACATGATCAATAAATATTAAAAATGCAAAGTCTTAAGTATATTGAATGTTTTGAACATTGATTCAAGTTTTATATTACTATTTCAGTTTTTATGGACTAAAAAATGAGTAAAATGAGTAGATGTACATATATATATATATAATTTTTTAATATATATGTACGGACGTATCCACGTATCGTATCTGTATCCAAACCGATACTCGTATCCGTATCCCATATCTATATATATATATATGTATATATGTATATATATATGTATATATATGTATATATGTGTGGTAATGTATCCGTATCCTGGTAATGTAACATATAATATGAAAGCATATTTCTAATTTATATTGTAGTATGCATTTACACCCTATACATTCTTCCAAATACATCATTGTACAATTGTCTTCAGTGCAATATGAAAAACAAAATAACATTGACAAATATATTTTGCAACAATTATATTCAAATGAAATTACAAATAAATTTTTTCTAACAAACATACTTTGCAACTCATGTTATTCATCTTTCCTTTTTATCTTCTTGATCTACATAGCTTTTAATGTAAGTAAACACAACTAATTAACTAAAAATGTCAGTCCTCTAACGGCTTTTGTTTGGAATGTGACAAATGGGAGATTTCCGTGAGTTCTGTGGCTATGCAAAGAGGATTATTTCGAGTGAATCTAACTGCCGTACAATATTCGAACAATAGATCGTTTATGTGAGACATTTGGCAATAAAAAAGTCATATAATACTATTTATCTGAATTTTATTTGGTAACTACTTTTTTTTGATGAAATAGACTATATTACTTATTAAAAATATTACCGCTATGCACAAAAAATATGGGTGGTAAAGGGCACACCCCATGTTCAAACTAGCCGAGGGCTAGGAGGCAAAAGTATCAAAAAGCAACAATGCCACAAAACATAATGAAAAAAAACTAAGTTGTCGCAACAAACATAGCAGCAAGGGGCAGTGTTGGAGGCCCTTTATCCTCCAAGTTACCACCTGGAAGATCATTTCCATCCGGAAGGGGCGGCCAGCCGGTGCCAACTTCTTTTTCTTCTTCTTTGTCATCCTGCAGATTAGGAGATATGGCAAGAGCCAACTGGGGGACTTTGCCAGAATCTCATCCATCCCATTGCGCAGGAGGCAGGGAGTGGTGGCGGAAGCCCCTAGCCACTGTGATGTGCGGGCCGCTGCGGGGACCCCTAACCACCTCGATTAACAGGGCTCCGTCGATGCTCGGGTTGCCTCCTGAGAGAGCGATGACAGTGGGTACGTTCATTCGACCGGTCACACCCACGACGACCTCTCGAACGAACACTCCCAGAAGGGGAGGTGGGGGGCTCCCATGCCACAGTGCAAGAAGCGTTGGCCCAGTGATCCAGGAGGGTCTGGAGGTGCCGCACTTCCAGTTCAACCTTGCGGGCCTAATTCTAGATCTATAAGAACACATTCGAGATAAACATGGTCTTATCATAATGCGAAAGAAAGCAAGAAACTGCGGGAATTAGCAAAAACAACAGAATTGTGTTCTTTCCATATAAAAAAGGGATCTCCACTCTGAAAGTATGCCACACTTGCGCAAAAGCATGGGGAATGAAAATAAAATCCCCAAGCAAAACATGTTGCCAAAGAAATGGATCTGGGTGAAATAATTGAAAGAAATTGTGGATCTAGACCCAAATAACTTGAGCTTTTGGGCAGTACTAGAACAGATGCATAAGCGTCTCAATATGCCCACAAAAAGGGCAAAGCCAAGGAGAAATCCCATAGTGAGCTAATATGCGCCCAAGAGGGAGGCCTTGAAAAATTAGGCACCAAGCAAAACAGGCTAGCTTGGGCTAAATGATGGCCTTTTAAACTATGTGAAATCTAGCTTCCCAAGAAGACCTTCCAGAGTTGATGGACCACCTGGAGTTTAGTAAAGCCACCATTGGCAACCTGGGGGTGAGAAGAGCATACCCTTTGCTTGGGGAGTAATTTAAGAATGGGGTATCTGGAAACCATTTCCAATCCTTCCACCAAGGCCTGAGAGAGATAATACCCACTTTGTGAAGCATCTTAGCAGGAATGGAATCAAGAATTTCCTGATAAGACTCTCTATTGGCTGAAACAAGCCAAAATTCGGCTTTAGCTTGAGGTAAAGTGAGAAGCATTCTGGAATGCCTGCAAAAGATGTCATTAAAAGTACGCAAGCCTCGACGATATAACTTAAGGGCATGAACCCAGGGCACTTGAGCAAGCGGCACATCATGAAAATTGATGAGAGGAAACCACCAGATGCTATGGTCATTAATGGAAAGCCCATTATGGAAGTCATCCCATTCCTAGATTAAAAAGGGTTTGAGCAACTCCCAGGCTTTCCATATGCTTTTGACAACAAAGGTGCCCACAATCTTGACCGGGGCTTTGAGAATGAGCAGAATGTGAAAATCCAGTGCTTGCCAAGTTTTGCGCTCTTGAGGGGAACCTTGGCAAATACACTTATGAATCAGGCTTTCCAAGCTTCGTTGTCAGTGCAGGCCCAAGTGATCCACTTGGCAGCCAATGCAGTCCTCTGGAAGCCAATGTTGGTCAACCCAAGCCCACCAGAATCCCTAGGGAGGCAACAATACTCCCAGGCAAGTCTGTGGAAACCTTTACCAAGCTCCAAGTTAGCCCAAAGGAAATCTCTGAGAAGTTTTTCTAGCTTCTTGTAAGAGGCTTTGGCCGACACCCAACACGAAGAATAATAAACATGCGTGGCAACCAAAATCTTGGAGAAAATATGAAATTTTCCTGCCAACGAAAGGGGTTTAGTAATCCAGTACTCCAACTTGCGGGAAACCCTGTCAATAACATATTGCCAAAGTTGACTGGGGGCAACATCAAACGCAAAGGGGATACCCAGGAATTAAAAAAATTCTCCATGTTGGATGTATTTCTAGTCAAAATGATTAAGCCAACCAGTCTTGGGGAGAAAAGACTACCTGAAGCACTGGGTTTTACAACATTGGATACTGGAACCTAAAGCTAAACAATACGTGTCCAAACATTGCATGACATTGGTAATATTAGTTTCTTCCTCCAGGAGCGTGAGGAAGGAGTCATCCGCAAAATGCCCATTGATAAGCTAAAGGGGAGTCGGCGAAGGGAGTTGAATTCTACGCACAAGCCCTTGGTCCTGAGCATGGGCAAGGAGAAACCCAAAACCTTCAGTGGCATTCACATATAGAGCAGGAGCTAAAGGACAAACTTACCTAATAGAGTGGAAAAGCCCAAACTGCTCAGAAGTATGACCATTTACAGATAGAGAGGCAGAGGCATTAGCAAAAAGCATTTTGAAAGAGGCAATGAAGACCAAACCGAAGCCCAATGCTTCAAGCATCGCCAAAATGAAATTCCATTCAATCCATTTGTAAACTTTTTCAAAGTCAATTTTGACAAACATGGCAGATTGCTTAGAGGTTCTAGCCCACTCCATGCCTTCCCAAATAGCCAAGATATTATCCAGAATGTACCTGCTCTATATGGAACCAGTTTGCTGAAGATTGACGATAACTGACAAGATGGGTGGAAGCCAAAGAGCTAAAGCCTTAGCTATGATCTTATATGAGACATTAAGCAAGGTAATCAGCCACTAATTACATATGAGTTCTGGGTCTCCTGCTTTAGGGATGAACTCTATCTGACCTTAATTAATAAGGGCACCGAGGAACCCTGAGTGGAGAGCTTCGTAGAACTCTTCACAAGGGCTTTGTAGAACTCGCAAGGAAATCCATCCATGCCAGGGGCTTTGTCGTTGGCCATGAGGGAGACAACTTCATATAAATCCTCTAAGGTAAGCATTCTGTCACAGACAACTCGGTGTGCATGCGAGAGTTTACATGGAACAACTGAGAGACATTTAGCGAGTGCGGCTTGTCGCTTAGGAGACTCCTCCTAAGCTTTGAAAACCTAAACATAGTGCCTAACAAAGGCTTGGACCATCTGAGCAATGTCTATAATTCGAACACCAGCATCAACGATAGCAGAAATTTACTGGTTTATGTGCTTGGCTTTGAGCCGCTGATAAAACTCTTTGGTGTTACGGTCTCCAATTTTAAGCCAGTGCAACCGAGCTTTGATCTGGGCACCCCGCGTTGTGTAATCATCAGCAATGCGGATTTGTTGCTGTAATTTAGCAACTTGGAGTTGCAAAGCCACATTGAAAGGAGCCTAGGTGAGTGCCACCATGGAGCGGCTCAGATCGTCAGAGGTGGTGGAGTAAGCTCGTCGTCGAAATTTAGCGAGCTGGACACCGTATATCCGGAGGAATTTAGTTATCCGAATTATAGTGTCCTTCCACTAGCTTATCCATCCAACCTTACCAAAAGGGCAAGGTGCAAGGTTCCAAATTTAGCAAATGTGTGCCAACGTGGGGTCATGATGCAATAAAGTAGTATTTAAATAAAACTACGTTTTTTTAAACTTTGGCAATTGAAAAGTCCATTCCATACGGAACTGGATCAGAATGTGTTCAAAAAGGACAATGGCTGGTAAAGATTCCACCGAAAGAGAATAACAACTGGAAAAGTTAAGGAAAGGCTGTAAAGAGATCACTGCACGATCCATCCTTTTAGAAACCCGATTTTGGTTGTTTCTGAGATTAGACCAAGTGTACCATGGCAGCGTATTGGTGTGACGCGAAAAAGTAGGGTCATTAAACCCAAATTTATTGCGCATGTAAAACCAAGCCTCCCTTTCACCAGCGAGCCACCTCATGGGTAAAAGACCCAATTTATCATTGGGCTGCTCCACCATATTAAAATCCCCATTAATCATCCAGTGCGCAATTAGAAGGTCGTCAGCCACCCACCTCTAAACCACCGTCCTTTCTAACGCGTCATTAGGTGCATAAACATTGATAATCCCAAAGGAGAGATTTTCAATATTGAATAGCACACAGAGAATATGGTTGCCAGGGTCACATCCATGATTGACGTAATGCGACCGCCATTTCGGAGAAATAAAGTGATCATTCCACCTCTGCTAGCAGTATGGTTGTTAGAGATAGCTAAATTGTCAGGCCAAATAGTCCTGGCGACGAAATCAAGTAAAAAACCTAAAACTTTGATTTCCTGTAAACACAAAATATCCATATCCGAGAAGCTTTTCCTAAAATCTCGCACAATGTATTTGCGAGTGGAGTCTGTGAGACCCCGCACATTCCATGAGTAGCAATTCATGAGGAAACATTATCAAAATGTATCTCCGAGTCTAGTGCACTCAAACCATCAAGGGCTCCAAAACTATTCTGCAAAAACCGTTGCTGGTTAACTAAAAAAAAATTATATAGTTGAGCAGCCCACCGACTGGTAGGGCTGTACTCCCCTTCCTCGCGCTTTGCGAGGAGGGCTGCGAGAACGTCGAACTGTCTATTTTCGTGGAGAAACCACTTTGTTAGGTACGAGTAACGGTTAAAGTCGCCCCTCATGCTGTAGAATAGCAGGATGAGAGCTTGAGGCCAAAGGTGCTAATTTACTTGAAGAACAAACCATACTGCCAGCCAATACCTTCGTGTGAGCTAGAGGCAACTTGGTATCTGAAGGTTGCTTTGCAACTGAGTTGGAAACATTTGGAGGCACCTCTCTGGCTTGAGTAGCTGAACCATGTTGTTAAGGCCCAATATGAGCGGCCTTGCTCTTGTTGGTTTTACGGCCACCCACAGTGTGCCAGCACTCCTCCTCAGGTTGAGGGAGGGGATCACCCATGGGCTTTGAAGCGGCGCGGAAAACAGACAACAAGGGACAGTCCCTAATTTTATGCTTAGAAGATTGACAACAAAAACAAGTATTTGGAAGGTTGATGTATACCACCTTCTGAGCAAAAGATACATCACCACCCTGAATGACAATTGATTCTTTCAGGTCCTTCGAAAGGTCTCGTTCATTGCAAAACCTTTTTTGCGGACGAGCTACAAAGAACCTAGAAGGCTCTGTGTAAATAACATGGCCGAGAGTTGCAGCAATACGTTCTAAGAAATGCTAGCAAGGCATAGGAAGCCCTGGGAATTCAACCCAAATGGGGACTTTAAGGGTTGTCTCGTTAGAGACATCAAAGTCTCTGGTCCAGGGTGGCAAAACCAACAAGGAGCTTCTAAAATACCAAATTTGCTACTTATTCAGAATAAGGGAAGCATGGCTAAGGTCAGCAAATCAAAGGCAAAAAAAACCACAGGTTAGGTTATGGATGGAATCCAGCTTAATGCCATGCGCCGTCCAATCAGATTGGACCCAAGATTTAAGCATACTTTCAGATGGAGTCCTTCCCACAAAATATCCTATTAAACAAAATTGATCTAGCCATTTACAGGCGAAATCAAATTCTGAAAGCAGAAAATAATATCAGGGGGAGAATCATTACCTCATGGAATACTTTCAACACAAACTTGTGAGGGCACTTCCCTGGAGCCATTGTTCACAATCTTGTCGCTCTTTGTCGCAGTTGAAACATCTGGAAAAGAGTCGTGTGAAGTCATATTTAAAGCCCACCAAGCGGCAAGGCTCTAGAAAAGAGGCCGAATAAATGCGTTAATGGCAATAGATCTCTCACTGCAAACGAACTCGTTGTTCTCGGCATGCAAAACCCTAGTTTCGTAGCCATAACCCTAAAAGCTTTGAAAACGAGAGCTCCGCCGAAATTTTTCCTACTTTTACTTTTAGAGAATAAAGCTTTTGGTTCCCTTTTCAGGTATCTATTTTTAATATGGAACACACTTGTACCAATGACAACTGTAGCGATTACTTTCTTGTCTCAATACGGTCTGAATCGTTCTTGGCCACCGAGGATCATCGTCCGCCGTGGGATGAAGTTAAAGAGCACGACATTAGCTGAGCTACATAGCAAATACAGTCGAGATGACGTGGTCTACCTGTTGTTGGGTTTTGAACTTAGGAAGGACTGAGGAGATAGGTCGACGTATAAGGATGGGAGGTGGTTAGTCAGATCTAAGTCGTCCGATGCAGAAGATGACATCATCGACTATCAAATACATCACCAGTCCCAAAGCCCAGTTTGGAAAGGCATAATAATTAAAACTATGAAATATACCCATCCTGTAAATGTGAGTGAATAGTAGGGCCTAACCAATGCGGTGACCCACTCTAATAATGGTACAAGAAAAATGACTTTCTATCGTCATTGAAGTTATTCCTTTTGACGGTTTATTACGATTGTGGTCTAACATGTAACATATCTTGAAAATATTTCCATGCTTTGCAATGCATTCCTATACCCAACAAAAAAATGAATTTCTGTTGTTGATTTTTGTTATAAGTAGTAGGCCTACGGGTTATCCTTAAACACATCCAGGTGCTGTTTCTAATAATAACAAAGTCGGGAGATATCTTACCTGCAGTGCTGCGGCGGGCTGCTAACTTGCGAAATGGAGCATCTCCCGCAAATCATCCACTTGAAAGGGAAGCTCTTCACAAACATTTTCAGAGAATAGAAACATGAGTTTTTTCCTTATTTTAAAATAACAATGGGCATTCAAATAATGTCTTTCAACCTGAACGGAAACCTATATTCTTGAATTTTTTGTTTAACACTACTCAAGCAACCATCATTACTAATCCGCTGGAAAAAAGAATAACAAATGACCCAAGTTGAGTGATACCTTAAAAGCTCTTCGGCTGCTACTCCACCACAAACACAGAGAGAGAGAGAGAGAGAGCAAGGAAAGAACAAAGCAAGAATTAGGAAGGTTCTGAGTAGTGCATGACAACTTGAAGGAAAGTTATGTGAGTTGTTCCCGTGGAAATGTTTTAATTGATATGTCAAGTCGTGGTACACATAAATATGCCGTAGGATCTCCTCTTTGACGGAAAGGAAAACTTTATGATTTACGAGGAAGTAGGTTACATTTTTACTACAAACGTTGAGCGAGTTACATTTTGGAAAGCCCTCCGCTCACATTACATGTTCGAACATTCACTAGATGCCGTGGCCATGGTGATAGAAACTAATGAACACTTAAACAAGCAAATTCAACTTGGCTTTTAAAGTTATCTAGAAAGGAAATATATGTAATATCGACTATTCCAATGAAAAGAAACCAAATGTTTGCTGCTATTATATGTATGCATTTGTTTTGAAAATATTTTTAGTAACAATCTCACTTGGCGATGGGAATGTCAAAAGGGATGGAAGGGGGAGTGTAGCCAGAGAGGAATGAAGATGGGGAAGAAAAATGTTGAGCTTCGGAAAGGGGGGTGGAATGAGAAGATGTTGGGTGTGGTGAGAAGCGGGAAGAGTTGATGGGGTAAAGGGAGGGATGGTGCATGAGGGTAATATGAGTTGTGCAAAGAAAAAAAAAACAGCAGCTAAGGAGGAGTTAGCCTTGGACGATACAGTATGGCAATAACATTCAGAAAGGAAGAAGAAACGTGTGTATAAGCATTTATTGAGGTATGTGAAAAGTTTTAATAATTCCATTATATGAGAATGAATTACATGAAGTTAAGTATGGAAGTTAATTTTCATGTATCAATAGAGGGTAGGTAGAAGGGAAAAAACTTTACAGAAGTGGGAATTGTAGAAGAGTAGAAATACGAGCTTCCTAATCTTCCCTGTTTTTAGAAGAGGCTTGAGAGACATCTTAGAGTATCACTCAAAAGAAAATGGAGGTGAAATTTGAAGGTCTTTTAGGGAGGGGACTCTAGACATTGCAATGAATGTCAAGCCATGTCTTTCCATTGTACCAATATCAATAGTACCCTTTGCAATGTAAGGCCCTAGGACTTGTGGATAGTGAAAGCCCAAGCCATTTTTAAAAGTAGTTATTTATAGTTGCCTCTAGAGATTGGTGGAAGTGGAACATGTAAAGGGTTGACATCATCCCAACAAGGGCCTATGTATTTGTCAAATTTGATGACGAAAAATAGTGGAAGATATGGCAGTGAAGTGGAATTTTTGTAGACTATGTCAATGATTGTGCTAATTGATGTAATGCCCACTTCCCTATGACACTTAGTTGATTATCATTTTGAGTTATGCAGACTTTTGGATATGGACATGACTTATACTTACGTTGATTAGCATGATGTTTTGTGAGTAGATGCATTTGGGTTATGATTAGATTTTGTTTCAATATGATCTACACTGGCTCATGGACAGACTATTGGATACTGATATTATTTTCATATGGATATATTGCATGTGTTCTAACATTGGATTTCTTCGCCATGATAAGTAGAATGTAGTTGTTGAATTTACATTACTATAACTTTGGATAATGATGGAATGCATAATTAAGTTGTGATTTAAACCTTGAAATAATGGATAATTGAATTACGTATAGATGTTAATAAATTTCATGCATATGGTTATTTTGGAAATTTTGACATGGCCGCAAGGCCGAAGGAGGTATTTTGTATTTTGCAGGAAACACAACATGATCACAACCATGAGGGGGATTGGGAACCAAACACAACAGGATGTCGGGTGGTTACAACATTTGGTCATCAAGGCAACTAGTGAATTGTATTGTGCTACCCTTGTTCTTTATGTGTTAAGAAAAAAAAATTTCCATGAGGGGGAAATATTCTAATGTGACCAAGGGGGTAAGAATTTTAATTACTTGTTTTAACTTACTTTAGTAGGTGATTTCATTTGTGATGTTTTTTGTTAAAATTACTTTTGCTAAGTATGTTTAGATTAATGTAACAACTTGTTTTAATTTTTTTAAGTTTTGGGAGGGAAGTCTAGTGGGTGTAATTAATTTTGATGGTTGGCTCCTTGAGCCTTGTGTTTGCCTCTTGTATTGAATGCTTGTTTTGAGTGTTGACCACTCCAAATCCTTTGAATCTCGAATTTGAGATTTAGGGCAATTTTGGGGGACTTGTGGGACAAGTTGAACTTGTCCCACACTTCCCAAAACCCCTTACCAACCATATCTATGGGTTGGGAATCCAAAAAGGGGATTATTTATTGTTTTGGGAAGGGAAATGTGACTTTGGAGTGCACTTGTCTTCATTTTTGCATTTAATTGTGCCTTAAGACACATGGGAAGGGATGGATGTGGAAGAGAGATGTCATTCAACCCAACCACCCATTTATTGTGTTTTGGGAGTTGAGTTGACTATGGGAGGTGGTCTTGAGGATGTGTGATGTGGCATCCTACAAGGAGCCACATCACCCTCACCCTTCCCTTTTGTCTATTTATGGAAACTTCCTCTCTTGTTGAGGGGGTTGGAGGCTTTTTGTGGAAGAGTTATTTTCTTTTTTTTCTTTTGGGGGAGAGAAAAGATTGGGGAGAAAGAAAAAGAAGGATTTTGGACTTGCATGCTTGGGATTGTTTTGGAGGGAGCTTGGACAAAGTTCTTCGTTTAGGATTCTCCAATGGAGAGGTAGGAAACCTTCTCCCTTTTTGGTTTCTTATTGTTGTTGTTTCTATGCTTAAATTTGTGGAAAATGTATGTTTACTTTTGTGTATTGTGGAAAAATGGATAGAATGCTTAATGTGTAGTGTAGGAGAGGTCTATGGGAAAACTCATGAGGGAGGCATAAGAGTAGAATTAGGAAATTGTGGAGGGAGTTTGAGAGGGATGCCCATCTTGGGTAAGAAGGTTCACATTCTTACCTTGTCCTTGAGGGAGCCATAAGAGGAGGGAGGCATAAGAGTATGGGAGGAAAAAGGGGTACTTGAGGGAGGCATAAGAGTCATAGGGGCTTGAGTTTTATTGTGGAGGGTTTGGATGGGCATCTCATCTCAATGGGGAGGCATAAGGAAAACTTTCCCATAGTTCCTTCTCTTGTTGGCTTGGATGAAAGCCTTGTTGTGAAAAGTATTGTGTTATTTGTGTTTCCTTTTTGTTTCTTTTTTTTTTTAAAACCTTGAATGTTGTGAAGAAAATTGTATTGTGGAAGCAAGTGTTGTTGCCTTGAGTTGGAGACCACCCTTCATTGTGTTGTGTTTGGGGCTTGGGGGTCAATGGAGGAGATTGCTTCTCTTCTCCATTGAGTTTTGGTTGGGAGGAGAGTGTTGCCTCTCCCGCTATCTTGGTTGTGATTTGAAATACTTGGAACTTGGAGCATGGATGAAGAACACCTTGGAGCATAAGAAACTTGTTGTTGACAATGTAAAAACATCATGTATTTACCCACCTTGAGTGGAGGAAAAATGTAATATTGCTTTGCTTTCTTTAACTTCCATTATTGCAAATTTGTTTCCACATGAAGTAGGATATGTTGTAAAAGATTTGGAAGGAAAAGTTACATTGAAATGATAGTATTTCTTACTCTAAAATTTATTGGAAATGTTGTTGAATTCTTTTGTGGAATGTTGGGAAGAAATTACAAAAGAATATACATGTTAGATCTCATTTTGTTGCTTAAAAGGAGATGTATTGAAAAGTGGAATGTTAGTGTATTTCCTCTTCTTGTATTATTGAAGAAAGGACTTAAGTTTTTAAATGGCTTCAATATAACCATGAAATCATCTAGGCTCTAGCTCTATTATGCTTCTTCATTTAAGAAACCATTGTAAATATATTTACAAATTGTAAAAGGAGATCAAATCCGCTTGAAATTTCATACAAATATCCCTATTAAAATATGTAGAAAGAGGTTTTAACGCAAAAATTCTAAGCTTAGTTAAGTTCCTTACCCACCTCTCATTTATTAAGGAAACTAATACTTTCAATATAATTGATATCTAAGTAATGCCCAAGCTAATGGATTTATCCTTACTGAATTATATTAATATTAGTGTATATAAAAAAAAAAAGTCACATGGATCAGGACAAAAACAAAACCATACACAGTTAAATAAACAATAGGTCGCTGCCAATTTTATCCTTTGTCTGTACTGGTCAGGGTTTCTCTTCTCTTGGTCAATGCTACAGGTCTGTATAAAATCAGAGGTCGCTAAACAGCCGTGATTGTGTATGGACGCTGGTTGCTTCTGATCCTTCACTGGTAGTCACTATGCTTCTTACCACATAGGTCGGCCAAGTCTCCATGCTCCATGTCAAACAAGTTGCAACCTGACAAATCTGCAATGTTCCACGCTTGATCCCCAATGAATAACAAAACTTGCAAGCAGCCTGTTAATAAAATGGGGGGGGGGGGGGGGTCACGTGGAAGTGCTTGTTTGATTTTAAAACAAAGTATTGTTTTATATATATTCTGATCTAAACAGATCCACCTCTGTGAGTCTCTTCCACGAGCTCACCGTGTAACTGGTAAGTCCCCATGAAGAAACACGTAGGTAGCTTCCTCTGGTCGCCTCTACACTCTCTCTCCACTAATTCCTTAATCGATTGAAGCTGATAATAAATATGGGTAGATGGTGGATCAGTACTGATTGTTGAGGATGCAGTTCGATTCTGATCGGATAGCAACATCGTTGGACAGCCTGCCCATTTAGCTGCCCTCACAGCCTGATCCTCCTTGCAACTGCACCCAATGAATTGAAGGATGCACCCAATACTGAACAGTAAGGCTCCATAGTATACTCTCCCCTCACGCGCCCTAGGACAACAAAGCTTCATTCTTTGGACACCCTTTCCTGTCCTCAATCATTTTGCAAAAAAAAATACTGGAGAATCCACCTTTGAGGATGTCTTGTACATGAACGGCAACATGGGCGGATGCCTGGAGGTAAAACCCTCTCCATGCTGGGTTTCATTTTTTTGACGCAAGTCAGTGTCCTGTAGTTCGTTCCGTATCCTCCTGCCACCTGTTTCCTTGTTAGTGGCCAGGACAGTGAATGTGACAGTGCACAGACCCATTTAGAGTTAATGGATTTGCAAAATCTAGCCAAGTTTCATTGTTTAGGTGGCCGGTTGGGTGAAGCCTGCACGCAAGGAAAGGAAAGGAGTCATTAATGGGACAGTTGGTAGTTGAACTTCCACCGCCCCAACCATAGTGTTTAGTATTAGTTTGAAATGCCATACTTTACAAGTCCTTTTTTTTAAAATGGCGATAACCAGTCAGGTAGCTGTGTATTAGATACTATACTAGGTAGTAGTGGTATGACATGTAATAAAATTTTCAAATAATAATTACACTAGATATAAATAAGGCATTATATATACCTAAACATATAAAATTATACAATGCAATAAAATAGATTAGTGCCAAAGTATGTATATCGTAATGTGTGACTCCTTTCAATATACATGTGTATATATATATATATATATAATGTATTAAATTTCGAAATATACGTAATATAACTGAATAAAAAAAAATATAAAAAACTGGATAAAATAAAAATTTGAGTGGTCAGTGAATTCATTTCATAATAAATTACATCATACCCTAAGGTTAACATTGAAAACATTGCTATTACGATATCACCAGACATTAGACAAATTAACTCGAAAGACAACCCTCCTTTCCTTTTTGTGAAACGTCGAATGAGATAAATTCAAATATCTCTGACCTTGAAGCATCATCGTGACTGTGGTGGTTTTCAAGCCTGTTTTCGAACTCGCCCGATGTAATTAATAATTCGCCGAGTTGTGTGGAATAGCTTGGTCTCCAATAAAGCTCACTGAATTTATTTGATCAGCTCGCTATGAGTGGTTTGACTTTTGGCCTTGATTGGTGGTACATGTATAAGCTAAACTCATCGAGCCATGTGGAAACAACTCGAAGGTAAATAATTCGCAAAAAAAAAAAAAATTGTCGCATTTTCGGGTCGCATGGTTGTGGCGCGGCGCCATCGTCGTCATCTTCGTAGCGTCCATCGTCTTTTTTCCCGGCGTTACATTTTGGTATCAGAGCCAGGGGTTCAAAGCTGGGACCCTTGGGCACACGCAGGAAAACGTAAAAAAGGAACCTTTAACTTAGTTCAGAGATGATACTTTTAAAATATAAAGCCATAATATTGATAATTATAGTAAACAGCAAATTTTGAAAACTGACTCAAGACCTAGAACGATGAACTAACTCTCACCTTGATCTGTGTAGGGGGTGCGGATTGGGCGAGGGGTCTCTTCATATAGACCTAGGCATACCACCGCCAGAGCAGGCCGTAGTAGCCATTCTACCTCAGATCTTGCAGACACTCCAGGATGTCAATGCCGCTATACGCGGAGAGCCCTTGGGAGGACGACTTGCTAGACATAGTTTGGAGCCATCAGTAGATGCCCAGGCATCCCCTCAACACAGCGAGGAGCACAAGGTAGAGAATTTCTGTGCAGAGGTGGCTAGGGCAGAGTCACCACAGAGAGGACATGGGGACAGGATCTCAGGACATAGGGACAGGTCTCGGAGCCCTAGATAGAGGGAGGAGCATACAGAGAGATCTAGGATTCGTCATACGTCAGCTGCAGACCATATCAGGGAGATCCTGAAGCTATGACCATCTCACTATTCGGGTGATACAGGCGGTTTTCAGGCAGAGGCCTGGTTGGTGAGCTTGAGTGGATGCTTCAAGCTCTGTCCTTGTAGTAGCAACACGAAAGCTCGTGTTGCGATCCATCTTCTGAAGGATGGAGCAGGAGTCTAGTGGAGGACCGAGGAGCAGAAGCTCCATGTTGACTCAGAGACGATTACCTGGGAGCTGTTTGAGGAGCGTTTCAGGAGCAGGTATTTACCCAGGAGATTTATACAGCAGCGCATAGACGAGTTTCATGACCTCCGTCAGGCATCGATGATAGTAGCTGAGTATGAGAGTCGATTTCTGGACCTACTCCAGTACGTCGACTATATGCAGGATGAGCAGGTATGGATTCACAGGTTCATCCAGGGCCTGAATTTGGATTTAGGTGGCGCAGTGCGCATTCACTACCCACAGACATTAGCAGAGGCCATGGAGAAGGCCTATATTGCAGAGGAGACACGGGGGAAGACACAGCAGGCTAGAGACAGAGTTCGGAGCCGTATCCAGCAGATGCAGGATAGTAGGTCGAAGGGGTCAGTTCCTCCTCCACGGGGTGGACAGAGTTCAGGGCAAGCTTCATTCAGGCCACCACCGTAGCAGCAATAGTAGCAGACCCGCCCACCTTACCGACCTCCTCAGAGATTTGATGCACAGAGAGGACGTAGTATGGGGCCTCCTCCTAGGGGTCCCATCAGGACACAGGGTGCACCGAGAGCTCAGTCAGGAGGAGCTCGTCAGCAGAGACCTCAGCAGTCCATAGCCGGATCGTCAGGATCTGTATCTCAGTCATCTAGAGTACCAGCTGGAGCTGCTTCCCACTGGAGAGGACCAGGCAGCTGTTATGGTTGCGGTGTTGTTGGACATCTTTGGAGAGATTGCCCACATAACCCTACCAAGGGTAAGACACAGAGCTCAGAGCCTACTATTGGAGATATGGCACGGAGTCATCAGATCTACGCAGCGGTCGAGAACCGCCAGGCTGAGCATCAGAATACTGTGATTGAGACGACAGGTAGTATTGGTGGTATTTCCACCTCTATATTATTTGATTCTAGTTCTTCTGATTCTTTTATTGCACCATCCTTAGTAGAGCGTTGTAGGCTGGTGGCAGTTAGGCAGGGCCGTAGTTGGGACGTTGAGATGGCTTCTGGAGCCAAGATTTCTGTAGACTCCTTAGTCAAGGAGTGTGTAGTGGATTTGGGACCCTTCACCACTACTTCTGATCTTCGGATCCTTCCATTAGGATCTTATGGCATCATTTTAGGCATGGATTGGTTGTCCGCTCACAGAGCTAGAGTGGATTGTTACAACAAGACTATTGCTTGCATAGATGATCTTGGAGTAGAGTCAGTGATATCAGGAGTTAGGAGGGCCGTATCCATTCGCACCATCTCAGCTATGCAGCTTAAGCGGTGTGCGCGACAGGGTTGTCAGATGTTTGCTATTACGGTCAGTGACAGATCAGAGGATGAGTCCAGAGGACCTTCCCTCGATGACCATCCCATCTTATCAGAGTTTGCTGATGTGTTCCCAGGGGAGCTACCGGGATTACCTCCCCCACGTGAGATCGACTTCCATATAGATCTAGTTCCGGGCGCAGAGCCTATCTCACGAGCACCTTATCGGATGACTACTCCTGAGTTATGTGAGCTCAAGTTGTAGCTTGAGGACCTTCTGGAGAAAGGACTAATCCGTCCTAGTGTATCCCCTTGGGGTGCACCAGTGATCTTCGTGAAGAAGAAGGATGGATCTCTTCGGTTGTGTATTGACTATCGTCAGCTGAATAAAGTAACGATCAAGAATCGTTACCCCCTTCCACGCATTGATGATTTATTTGATCAGATGAAGGGGGCTACAGTTTTCTCTAAGATAGATCTTAAGTCAGGATACCATCAGCTCAGGATTGCGGAGACAGATATTCACAAGACAGCTTTCCGCACGAGATATGGCCACTACGAGTTCACAGTGGTACCTTTCGGCTTGACGAATGCCCCCGCAGTGTTTATGATTTTGATGAATGGGGTATTCAGGACCTTCCTTGATCGCTTCATGCTTATTTTCCTTGATGAAATTCTGATTTACTCACGCACACGTAAGGAGCACGAGGAGCACCTTCGCCAGGTTCTTCAGTGTCTTCGCGAGCAGCACCTTTACGGGAACTTGGAGAAGTGTGCGTTCTTTCAGCCTGAGGTGCAGTATTTGGGCCACATCATTTCAGGGGAAGGTATCACAGTCGATCCTTCCAAGATTCGAGCCATCATGGATTGGCCAGCACCCACTAGTGTGACCGAGGTGCGTAGTTTCATGGGTCTAGCAGGGTATTACAGGAGGTTTGTTCAGGACTTTTCTCAGATTGCGCACCCTATCACTTCCCTTCAGCGGAAAGGGAAGAAGTTTTTATGGTCAGATAGATGTGAGTAGGCTTTCAGTACACTGAAGGAATGCCTTACGAGAGCACCTATTCTTGCAGTGCTAGATCCTCAGGGTGAGTTCTACGTTTGCACAGATGCTTCCTTGGCAGGACTTGGAGGTGTGTTAATGCAGGAGGGTAGAGTAGTTACCTTTGAGTCTCGCAAACTCAAAGATTATGAGCTCAATTATCCAACCCATGACCTTGAGCTTGCAGCAGTAGTACATGCCTTAGTGCGGTGGAGACATTTTCTTCTTGGCCGGAGATTTACACTCAGGACTGATCACTTGAGTCTTCGCCACCTCTTCACGCAGCCCAATCTCAACGCTCGTCAGCGGCGTTGGATGGAGTTACTCTGTGAGTATGACATGGAGATAGAGCATGTGAAAGGGAAGGAGAATGTGGTTGCAGATGCCTTGAGTAGGTGGAGACATGTGGCTATGGCCACCTCAGTGGGCACAGATTTGCGGAGTAGGATCTTGCAGCAGCTTCCTCAGGATAGTTTCTACCTTGCAGCCAGAGCAGAGATTGAGTCTCAGAGACCCCTTGAGGGGAGATTTGATGGATTTTCATTAGAGGCAGATGGTCTTCTCAAACACAGAGGTCGGATATATGTTCCTAGAGATGGAGGCTTGAGACATGACATTTTGACAGAGGCTTATCGTGCACCTTATTCAGCCCATCCCGGGGTGAAGAAGATGCATGCCACCCTGAGACAGTTGTACTTTTGGAGAGGACTTCGGAGAGACATAGCTTCATTTGTATCCCGCTGTTTAGAGTGCCAGAGGGTGAAGGCCGAGCATCAGCATCCAGCTGGCCTTCTCTATCCTCACGCCATACCGGAGTGGAAGTGGGACACCATTTCTATGGATTTCATTGTTGGGTTGCCGACGTCGAGATACCACCATGACGCCATCATGGTCACGGTGGATAAATTGACGAAAGTAGCTCATTTTTCCCTAGTGAAGACCACCTATACAGCAAGTGCTATGGCACGAGTATACCTTGATGAGATTGTCAGATTACATGGGATTCCGCGGAAGATCATTTGCGACCGCGACCCTTTGTACACCTCCCATTTCTGGACCACCATGCAGTATGCCCTCGGGACAAGGATTAATTTCAGCACAGCTTATCACCCTGAGACAGATGGACAGACAGAGAGGGTGAATCAGATTTTGGAGGATATGCTCAGGATGTACGTGATGGATCATCAGTCGAGATGGGAGGAGTATCTGTATTTGGTGGAGTTTGCCTACAATAATAGTTTTCAGAGTTTTATAGGCATGGCTCCTTTTCAGGAATTATATGGTAGAGAGTGCAGGACACCTCTTAGCTGGGATAGGATTGAGGACAGGGTTTCTCTTAGGCCAACATTATTACAGGACATGGAGCAATAGGTTACTTTGATCAGACAGAGATTGCAGGAGGCGCAGGATAGACAGAAGAAGTATGCAGACCAGCATAGGACAGATCGCAGTTTTGAGGTAGGCACGAAGGTGTTTCTTCGTGTCAGACCGCATAAGAGCCCTATCCGTTATGGAAAAGGTTCTAAGCTTGCTCCTAGATTTGTGGGTCCCTTTGAGATCTTGGAGCACCTTGGTCCCTTGGCCTATCGTCTAGCATTGCCACCTAGCTTATCGCGCGTCCATGATGTGTTTCACGTTTCTGTGCTTAGGAGATATATTTCTGATCCTTCTCATGTGCTAGATTGGACTGCATTACAGGTGCAAGATCAGGGGCAGGTGATGGTGGAGCCCGTGCGCATTTTAGATCGCAGGACCCTGGGCCTTCGCGGCAGAGAGATTGATCAGGTTCGGGTCCAATGGGACAGGTACGATGAGACTGCTACTACTTGGGAGGATGCTACATCATTGCGAGCTCAGTTTCCACACTTATTTCAATGACTTCCAGGAGGAAGTCTAGTCTAAGGGGAGGGGGATGTAATGCCCACTTCCCTATGACACTTAGTTGATTATCATTTTGAGTTATGCAGACTTTTGGATATGGACATGACTTATACTTACGTTGATTAGCATGATGTTTTGTGAGTAGATGCATTTGGGTTATGATTAGATTTTGTTTTCAGTATGATCTACACTGGCTCATGGACAGACTATTGGATACTGATATTATTTTTATATGGATATATTGCATGTGTTCTAACATTGGATTTCTTCGCCATGATAAGTAGAATGTAGTTGTTGAATTTACATTACTATAACTTTGGATAATGATGGAATGCATAATTAAGTTGTGATTTAAACCTTGAAATAATGGATAATTGAATTACGTATAGATGTTAATAAATTTCATGCATATGGTTATTTTGGACATTTTGACATGGCCGCAAGGCCGAAGGAGGTATTTTGTATTTTGCAGGAAACACAACATGATCACAACCATGAGGGGGATTGGGAACCAAACACAACAGGATGTCGGGTGGTTACAACATTTGGTCATCAAGGCAACTAGTGAATTGTATTGTGTTACCTTTGTTCTTTTATGTGTTAAGAAAAAAAAAAATTCCATGAGGGGGAAATTTTCTAATGTGACCAAGGGGGTAAGAATTTTAATTACTTGTTTTAACTTACTTTAGTAGGTGATTTCATTTGTGATGTTTTTTTTAAAATTACTTTTGCTAAGTATGTTTAGATTAATGTAACATCTTGTTTTAATTTTTTTAAGTTTTGGAGGGAAGTCTAGTGGGTGTAATTAATTTTGATGGTTGGCTCCTTGAGCCTTGTGTTTTCCTCTTGTATTGAATGCTTGTTTTGAGTGTTGACCACTCCAAATCCTTTGAATCTCGAATTTGAGATTTAGGGCAATTTTGGGGGACTTGTGGGACAAGTTGAACTTGTCCCACACTTCCCAAAACCCCTTACCAACCATATCTATGGGTTGGGAATCCAAAAAGGGGATTATTTATTGTTTTGGGAAGGGAAATGTGACTTTGGAGTGCACTTGTCTTCATTTTTGCATTTAATTGTGCCTTAAGACACATGGGAAGGGATGGATGTGGAAGAGAGATGTCATTCAACCCAACCACCCATTTATTGTGTTTTGGGAGTTGAGTTGACTATGGGAGGTGGTCTTGAGGATGTGTGATGTGGCATCCTACATGGAGCCACATCACCCTCACCCTTCCCTTTTGTCTATTTATGGAAACTTCCTCTCTTGTTGAGGGGGTTGGAGGTTTTTTGTGGAAGAGTTCTTTTTGGTTATTTTCTTTTGGGGGAGAGAAAAGATTGGGGAGAAAGAAAAAGAAGGAGCTTGGACTTGCATGCTTGGGATTGTTTTGGAGGGAGCTTGGACAAAGTTCTTGGTTTAGGCTTCTCCAATGGAGAGGTAGGAAACCTTCTCCCTTTTTGCTTTCTTATTGTTGTTGTTTCTATGCTTAAATTTGTGGAAAATGTATGTTTACTTTTGTGTATTGTGGAAAAATGGATAGAATGCTTAATGTGTAGTGTAGGAGAGGTCTATGGGAAAACTCATGAGGGAGGCATAAGAGTAGAATTAGGAAATTGTGGAGGGAGTTTGAGAGGGATGCCCATCTTGGGTAAGAAGGTTCACATTCTTACCTTGTCCTTGAGGGAGCCATAAGAGGAGGGAGGCATAAGAGTATGGGAGGAAAAAGGGGTACTTGAGGGAGGCATAAGAGTCATAGGGGCTTGAGTTTTATTGTGAAGGGTTTGTATGGGCATCTCATCTCAATGCGGAGGCATAAGGAAAACTTTCCCATAGTTCCTTCTCTTGTTGGCTTGGATGAAAGCCTTGTTGTGAAAAGTATTGTGTTATTTGTGTTTCCTTTTTGTTTGTTTTTATTTAAAACCTTGAATGTTGTGAAGAAAATTGTATTGTGGAAGTAAGTGTTGTTGCCTTGAGTTGGAGACCACCCTTCATTGTGTTGTGTTTGGGGCTCGGGGGTCAATGGAGGAGATTGCTTCTCTTCTCCATTGAGTTTTGGTTGGGAGGAGAGTGTTGCCTCTCCCCCTATCTTGGTTGTGATTTGAAATACTTGGAACTTGGAGCATGGATGAAGAACACCTTGGAGCATGTGAAGAACCTTGTTGTTGACAATGTAAAAACATCATGTATTTACCCACCTTGAGTGGAGGAAAAATGTAATATTACTATGCTTTCTTTAGTTTCCATTATTGCAAATTTGTTTCCACATGAAGTAGGACATGTTGTAATCTGTATTTGGAAGGAAAAGTTCACATTTGAAATGTTGGTAGATTTCTTACTCTAAAACTTAATGGAAATATTGTTGAAGTCTCTCTAGTGGAATGTTGGGAAAAAATTACAAAAAATATACATGTTAGATTTCATTTTGTTGCAAAAAAGGAGATGTATTGAAAAGTGAGTACATGTAAGTGCATATTCCTCTTCTTGTATTATGGAAGAAAAGTCTCAAATTTTTAAATGGCCTTCCAATATGCAAATGAAGTAAATCTAGTGCTCCTAACTCTATTATGTGTATCTCTCATTTATGAAACCATTGTATATATCCATTTACATATTGTAAAAGGGAAATGAAATCCGAATCCCTTTGAAAACCCATGCTAATGTCCCTGATTAAAATATGTAGAAAGAAATTCTAATGCATAGGCTATAAACTTAGTTAAGTTCCTAATACCCGATGTTCCTCTAATACATAATAAGGAAACTAATATTTTCAATATAATTGATATCTATGAAATATTACCAAGCTAATGGATTATTCCTTATTGAGATCCTACTATTAACAATAGTACCATCAATATCTAATTGCATTAATTAGTCACACAAACTCAGAACTGCAAAAGGAAACAATGGTAAACAGTATAAATAAATGGATTGTTCTTTGCCAATTTTTTCCTAAAAGTCTGTAAGGTCAAACTGTTTCTCTTCACCCTGGTCATTTTGATGACAGATCTGTATAAAATCATGAGGTCGCTAAACTATTAAATAGAAAAATTCACACAATGGTATACAAAAAGTTTTATCCTTCATTTCAGTCGAACTATAAGCTTCATACCACATAGGTCTGATCTAAGAACTCGGTAATGGCATCCATTGATCAAACAAGGTAAACCTGACAGACCTGCTAATGTTCCACGCTTGATCCCCAGGTGATATATCAAAACATCTGCAAGCTGAGGACCCTGTTAATAAAAATGAAGGGGGGGGGTCATTTGGAAGTGCTATGTTTGAAACAATAAAACTAAAGTAGTTGTGCCGATACATTCTGATCTAAACAGGCGTATCCAGCCTCCTGATTCTCTTCCACAAGCTGCACCGTGCAACTGGTAAGTCCCCATGAATATTCACGATATGAAACATATTTACCTCTATGAGATTTTCCTCTTCTCTCACCTTCACTGCCCCCTAATCGATTTTGATTTCTTTCAAAATGTGTGCGCCTCCTCTGTCCCTCCATCTAATTGTTAAAAATATCTTGAAGGTGAAACCAAATATGATGGTGTATACAATACTGAATATTACACCATAGCTGGTCAGATTACTGCTAGTGTATTCAATACTGAGACGAGATACTGTCCATAGCTGGTCAGATCTGCTTGTTGATGCCTACTAGCTAGACCGTGGACCCCCCCACCTTGGACGCATCTTGCAGCACCCAATGAAGGTGAAGGCAGATAACAACATGCTCTCGACATTGAGGCTCCTCCTCTTCCATACGTTTTGCCTCCTCACGTGCCCTGGGATAGCAAAGCATCCAATTGACATTGAGACACTTTCACTGCTCCTCAATCGATTTTGAAAAAAAAATACCATGAGGAGGATCCCGAATTTGAGGATGTATTCGATACTGATCAGGGAACAACATAGATGGCCAGACAGCCTGTCAAATGCCTCTCCTTCTGGCCTGTGGTTTCTTTTTTGACGCAAGTTAACATAATAATGATAGATCATTGTGTATTCATCTTGTGTGCAGACCCGTTGATAGGCATGTTTAGTGAGATTGAAGAGGACGTGGGTGTGAGTTGGAGACATGACATGCACAGCAGGCCCATTTGTAGTTAATAGATTTGCAAAATCTAGCCAAGTAAATGTTTAGGTGGCCGTTGGGTGAAGCCTGCACGCAAGGAGGCAGGGAGTCATAAAGGGGACAGTTGGTAGTTGAGCTTCCACCGCCCCAACCATAGTATTTAGTATTGAGTTTGAAATGCCATACTTTACAAGTCTTCTTTTAAAATGGGGATAACCAGTTAGGTAGCTGGGCATTAGATACTATACTAGGTAGTAGTGGTATGATATGTAATAAAATTTTCAAATAATAATTACACTAGATATAAATAAGGCATTATATATACCTAAACATATAAAATTATACAATGCAATAAAATAGATTAGTGCCAAAGTATGTATATCGTAATGTGCGACTCCTTTCAATATACATGTGTGTGTGTATGTGTGTGTGTGTGTATATATATATATATGTATATGTGTGTGTGGTGTGTGTGTGTATTATATAATGTATTAAATCGCGATATACGTAATATAACTGGATAATAAAATAAAAATAAAAATTGAGTGGTCAGTGAATTCATTTCATAATAAATTACATCATACCCTAAGGTTAACATTGGAAACATTGCTATTACGACATCACCAGACGTTAGACAAATTAACTCGAAAGATGACCCTCCTTTTCTTTGGTGAAACGTCGAATGAGATTAAATTAAACATCATTGATCACGAAGCATTACCGTGACTGGTGGTTTTCAAGCCTGTATGCGAACTTGCCCTATGTAATTAATAACTCGTCGAGTTGTGTGGAATAGCTTGGTCTCCAATAAAGCTCACCGAATTTATTTGACCAGCTCGCTAGGAGGGGTTTCACTTTTATGACTTTGTTTGGTGGTACACGTATAAGCTAAACTCATCGAGCCATGTGGAAACAACTCGAAGTAAAATAATTTGCAAAAAAAAAAATTGTCACATTTTCGGGTCAAATATTTGTGGTGTGGCGCCATCATCATTGTCGTTGTCGTTGCGTCGTCTTCTTTTAGTGGCGTTACAATTGTACCGTTCATAAGGTCGGCTTCAACCCACAAATTTGTTGTGAGCATTACTTTTTTATGTTTTCATAGAAGTATTTTGTGTTGTAGTTGATCATCATCTAGATCTGTAGAGATGCATTGTCTTGTAATATGTGCAATAGAATGAGCAAATAGAAGGTTCAAAGACGTTAAAATCTAGAATTCGTTGCAGTTGATGAGTTCATTTTTTGCAAACAAATGTGGAGCCAAGTAGAAAGAAGTGAGTTCTTGTTTGGTATATCGAGCGTCTATGTGAGACATAAGTGTCTCCCAATTCTCGATGAGGGGATTCACATCTCGAATGTTGAGCAAGAGTTGGGGAAAAGACACTTGCTCTAGAGTGAAACCTTATTGATGAAATACTAGTTTTAGTGTAACTAAAGTAGGAAATCTTGTCCATAGGTTAGCCCCATATGAGTGGCCTACATATAGTAGGATGTCCTTACAAAGAGGAAACTAACCAAGGTTGCTGATAGAATGATGGATTTATTACAAAAATTAGATGTTTTGAAGTGGGGAAAGCTTCGTGGAGATGGTAGTCGACCTTCACAAGTATCTTGGAGCCAATGAAGCTCTTCTCATCTATGAGAATATACTCAACATTTTTACAGAAGTATTGAAAAGATGTTAGTGTTTTCCCTTCAATTGGTTTGATATCTTTAATTCGAATGCAAAAATAAGCATGTATAGTAGATGTGGAGATAATGAAAACAACGACTCCATCAAGTGAAAGTAATAAAAGCAGTGATTTATTTAAATAGATTGTAGAAGATAATGTTGACCTAATAATATTTATGATATATGATTTATTAGTCCCAGTAATACCTTGAATTATCCATTTCAGTGGCAGTAATTGGTGTTTGTGCATGAAGTGATGAGTAATAGTCTCAAAAGATAGTTGTTGTTTGGGTGACAAAGGAAGAGAAGGTGATGTGGATTTTGATTGATTGAAAGGGACTTCATCATTACTCTCTAATTCTTCAATGAAGATGGCCCTTTATTTTATAAAGCAAGAGGAACATGATGCTCAAATAAATTGTTATGTATGTAAAATTTTTAGTGTCCTAGCATGTCCAGGCTATGATTGGCCATGTGATTTTTTGGATGAAGTTACAAAATAAGCTCCCATTCATCCATTAAATTGGTAATCCTTGTCATTTCATATCTAGTAGTAGATTCCTCTCCCAAATATTGGTCAGGTATAAAGGGCTCTAGGTTGACATGCCAAGGTTGATAATTATTCGGCAGAAGCTCCTAATTTGAAGTAATTTTCTTGTATTTGCTCCCCATGTCAAAGAAATATTGCAAAATGGCTTGTACAAAAGGAACTCACTCCAACAAAAAAATCAAAACAAGTGGAATAAGGGGTAGGGATCTAAAAAATATGAGAGAGATACAGACAATTACAGGCAGAGGGCATTGCTTCCATTTGTGCCTGACACATTGTTTCATGTAAGACCCAAACCACCTCGAGAAGTGATATAGACTTCATATTTTATGGATGCTTCATGTAAGCATCAATAAAGTCAGATTATTTGTTTTCTTGTTCATCTATTTCAACAATACACTGCAAGACCTTTTTCCTTACATTCAAGGAAACAAAAGAATAAAAGGAAAGAACAAGATGCATTTTTTGCAACATGTGATAGGTTTTTTGTATGCTCATATCATGGTAGGTTTTAGATCGATGTTCTACCATCGAAGAATATTTTACAATGTATTTCAACATTGCATGCCTTGATAGTACAAGTTGGCACTCAACATTAGCTCTCCAAATGGACAAAAAGGTTTATTATGGATGTTGAACCTATTGTTGTTCTTGGAAGGTACATAATGAACCTTGTCATCAACCCCAATAAGCAACTTTGACTGTGTGAACATTTCCCAAAGGGTATTGTATCGAAAGTGGAGGACTATTTATTTTTTACACAAACATGTTTGTTATAAGAATCTAATGTGGTTTTGAACATGATTCAATAGCTCTTACAAGTCTAAGAGAGGGTCAACATATAATATTTGTGATGTGTTTACCAGGAAAGGGCCATCATGGATGCGTCTATGAATATATTATGTCTAATGGGCTAAAGGATGAGGATTTCATACAAATATGTATTGGTCAAAGTAATGTTTTGCCTCATTTATAGAAAAGGGGTATGTCTAATATGACCTGTCAATATTAGGCACATTTTGAAGTCACAAGAGTCCATACACATGTGTTGAACCTTAGATTTTCCATTTATACATGCAACAATAGGGAAACCCATATTTCAAAAAAAAAAAAAATTGGTTGAATTGAATAGTACAAGGGTAGAATTACACTTATACCAATATTCATGCACACCAAGTTGTTTTCCCAACACCTCTCCATAGAATATTGTGAATCTTTCTTACAAGTATGCAAAAGCATAATGAGGGTTGGAAATAATTTTAAGGTTCCTACATTGCTAAGCACCCTGAGGGTATACTGGGGCGGTGTTGGATATAACATTGTGTAGGTCCAGCCACTTAGTATTTTTTGTACTAAGAGTAAATAACAATGTAGAGGGAACTAAAAATTTAACCATTTCAAAAAGTTTGTTTCTACTTTTTGGCCAATAAGAACATGTTTTATAATAGTTGTCTCCACACCGCATTAAAATTTTTGGGAGGTTATATTCAGGGGTATCAAAAAGTCTTTTGCAGGGATCCCCTGTAGTAGAGGGGTAGCCATGTTTGATGTTTATTTTTGTAAAAACGGGTATTGTAGCTTAGCTTTGGTGGTGCATGATGAGGTTAAGAAAAAAATACCTAAATTTTGGGTGACTCCCAAAATGACCATTGTAGTAATACCTCAAATGCATGGCATATTCATGAAGTTGAACTTCCCCCATGCGTGGTTGTTTAAACATGGATTTCTATATCTAGAACAAAATTAGGAATGCCACGGAAAAAAACCCTTTAGTGTTGTATTCATTTATAAGAGAGAGGCCAAGTTCTGACCATGACAAAAAGAAGGGTGAATCATTGGAAGATGAATGTAATAAACATTGAATTTCCTATTGTTCAATCCCTATGTTAGGAAATTTTGGCACAAATGATGATTGGATATCAATTGTTCTTGTGTCAAAATAAGTGAATCACAAGTATCAGAGCTAAGAAAATTTTAGTTGTCTTCTTGTGGTACAAGGATATCCAACTCAACAGATTTCAACATGGAGGATATATTTATGTGTTTCATTGGCAATGAAGATAAGGATTCATTATCAATCAAAACATCTTTATAATATATTTAATGTGCAATATTAAACTGTAGGGCCTAAAAAACACATGACATGCTCACAGAGAAATCATACTTTGTTTGTTTTAGTCCTTTCTTTTATGTGGAAAAATGTTTAACTCTCCAAGACATCTCGGTAAGTACTTTGCAATACATGGAATTTTTTGGTGGAAGATGATAGTGTGCCCTGTGTATTTGTATTGACCCTCGTGTTCTTGAATGACTTGCAAGATTGTATTGACTCTTGCAATAAACATTTTTTAAATTTGAGTCAGGTATTGTAAAACACAAGGTTGTTAACCAGGGTTTATGTTGTTCAAAAAAGAGAACTGAGACCCCTTTTTTAAAATGTGCATCCATTACAAGTGTATAATCTTACAAATACTTTTCCTAGCATTCCTAGATAGTTTTCTAAACATACGAAACAAGTGTGGGAAATAGATAAGAGATATTTATTTTTTGGAAACTTGTGTTGTGCTTTCTAAGTAAAATAAATCCTTTGAGGCAGCACTTGGGAATGTAAAGGGAAACGAGAAATATTAACTAGGTGTGGTTGCATCATTAGCGATAATAAGGAGTTAAGCCTTTGCAAGTGACTTGTGGTATGAAACAAGTAAGAAAGAACTATAGGATTTCAAGGAGAGGATGTATGGCATGGAGTTTGAGTGATAAATTTTTGAAAGGAATGTAAGACATTATCTAGAGACTCATTTTGTAGAAACAAACTAGAGAAGTGGAAAACCCCATGGGAGAAAACCTACATAAAGGTTTTAGGAGTTGAGGAAATTCCTCCTAGATTATTTTGTTGCTGAAAGTATGTAGTGATCATGGATGGGTTTAAACAAAATTCATCAAATTGAATGTGGAGGAATGTGATTGTATAATAAATTAAGGTTTATGCCTACGAGACCTTCTTACTTTTTTCAGGCATGATATCAGTGATGGTGTTACTCTTTAATGTGGGCCCTATTTTGTGCATATAGTTCCATTCTTCAGCCCTTTTTTTTGGAGTCAATATAAAGGAGTTAACAGAACACTTCGAAAAAAGACTTATAAGAAAAAATGAAAGGAGTAAGTAACGAGGCATCTAATAAATAAATATGGCCTTAGAGAGAACACTACCGATATCAAAATATTATTTTTAATTTTTGTCAACAAAATAGTTATTGTAACTATACATATTTTTGAAGAGAACGAACGAAACAAATAAAAAAGCTCAAATGTTAAACATTATTTTTTATTTTCATAATTGAGGAAGGCACAGACGAAGGCCTTTAGATTTGCAAATAGGGGGGAACTCCTAAAATATAAAAGGCATAAAGTTTTCTAAAATTTCAAGGACTATATTTAAAAGAAATGACAAGTTATTTATGTTAGGAAATATAATATATTAGTGCTCCATTAGTAAATAATAATTACGTGAAGTAATTATTATGTTTTAAGTATGTGTTAGTAAAGTGTTATTAGTTGTTATATAAAACAACAATAACAATTATATTTGGTTAGTGTGTTAGAAACAACTCACGTAAGTTAGTGAGTTGTTATAGCTACTTCATATTATTTAGGAAGTATATTTCCTATATATTTGCATGTTTCGGAATAGAGATATACAAAGAATTATTATAGTGTGAAGAATATTATAGTCTTGTGAATGTGGTCGGCTCTCTGATCCTTTATATTTGGTATCAGAGCGCGATTAGTTCATATGAGTCTTTTGGTAGTTTTTAATATTCTCTTTAAATGAATTTAAGGAGCAGATTAAGGTATTCTCTATTATGCAAGCTAAAGTTGACTTGGGTGTCAAGATAGTGATTTATGTGACTGTGCAGATCTTTGTCCGTGTATAATATCTGATAAGCCTATCTTCTTCGAATTCCTCCAACGTGGATCTGATGAACTACTGTGATCTATAACTTGCGGCTTGATCAATTTTAGAGTGCAGATCATTTCTCTATTTTTGGCATGCGTCTGGTCATTTAATGCAAATAAATCTCTGTGAATCCATACATTGGAATAATTGGATCAGAAAATTATTGCAATCAAATCTACCTAAGGATGTGTCACTATAAATAAGGGAACAGTTTCTTGACAGTTGGACGCATTTCACTCACATTTGTATTGGGTTCGTGTAACGCCGCTAAAGATGACGCCACGCTCACGACGTCGACGACGACAAGGCCGTGAAACAACCATCCCGAAAAGGCGACAAACTTTTTTTTTTTAATGTATTTGGGTGTATGATTAGAATTCACTCCTCTTATACAAACTAAGTGTACTAAGCGTTAGTAAAGAGGAATAGAAGAATCTTAATTTATACTTAATCATATAGGTGTAAGAAGTTTAGCCAAGATTCCTATTTCATTGTTAGCTATGAAGTTCCAAATTTTTTTTTTATTTTTTTACAATAAGAACGTAACATGGTGATAAAATAGTGTTTAATCAAGATCACATTTCTTAAAGTAGGTTAATCGTATATTTTTTTTTTGAAAAAAGAGAACAAGGGACTCCTAAGAGTAAAGAACATAAAGCTCATGCACCAACAAGGGTCTGATCTCAACCGATGACTGATAACCACACAAATCTACTAGCACTTAACTACAACCATACGGCTACCATTTTAGTACAATGTAGAGCGAAGAAAGGAACACATACAAGCAACAATGAAAGGTAAGGAATACAAATATCACACACAAATGATTTTAGCCTTCCGAATAATTCAATAATTACCTACATACCCTGGCCAAAATAGCTGTTCCATTTCAAACCACACAGCTCGCAAGTTAAAAGCGTATTGCCAAAAGCCTACCACCCAACTCATGCAAAGCCTAGTCTATAACTCCGCACTTATTGTTTTTGGTAGCTTAGAACTTTGGACTTTCCTCTTTAAGCGGTTCATGCTGACCCGTCAACTACTTTATTGCTGCGTGGAGACACAATAAAATGTTTAGGTTGGAAAGGAAACTGATTGGGGTGGTTGGCTCAACCAACACGTGTAAAAGAAAAGGAAAACATTAAAAATCTGTCCCCCTTGCGTGTCGCTCGAGGTTGCTTCTGTCATTTAATGATTTAGATATGCAAATCTCCTCCTCTTGGTCTGTTCTACTAGCCGTTCTGCCCTGGGCTGCGTGAGGAGGTGGAAAATTTCATAGAGGTAAGTCTGTTTCATATCAGAATAATGCCCTAGAGAAAATTCTTCGACAAATCTAAATCCTCCAGCTGCGTTAGATTACTGAAGAAATTAGGAATTTAGCCTTCCAGTCTACAATTATATATCCACAACTACTACAGCCGCTTCAAATTCCCGAGCTCTGGTGGTATGACGCCACCAAGAAGTGGATTATTGCCAATGGTGAAGTTAGTTAGATTCAACAAGTTACCGAGAAAAGCAGGGAGTGTCCCACTGGTGCTATTTTCGTCTAGGAAGAGGGCTTCTAGGTTTGGCAACATACCGAAACTCGGAGGAATGGAGCCACTGAAATCGTTGATTCCCTAGTTGAAGATTCTTGACTCGCTCAACTCATTGATGCGAATGGGAAGCCTCCCGTTGAAGTGGTTGGAGGAAAAATCCAGCAGCCGCAAACTCATGCATTCGAAGAGTCCGTCGGGGAAGGGCCCTTGGAAAGCATTCCCAGGGAGAATCAATGCCTCCAGACCATTTAGTCCGCATATTGCAGAAGTCAGATTCCCTGAAACTGAGGCGTCCGTGAGATTAAGTATAGTCACGGAATTGGATTTAGTGCAAGAGATTCCAGTCCAAGCACAGGGATTTTCGTGGGATGCATTCCAGTCATTCAAGGCATGATTAGTGTTCGTCCATTTTGTCTGCTTAATGTTGAGAAGATTCATGCCCTCCTGAGAGATGCAACTGTAGGGGAGAAGCAAGAGGAAGAGGGAGAGGGGGAGAATTCTAAACCCATGCTTGTGAGCTCCTCGGAGCATCATTGCTTGTCTATTGCAGTGCTCTTAAAATAGACGACCACAGAACTTGCTTTTGCAAGAATTGCAGCAATTTAAATATTCGTTGTGACAGTCAGCGCTTTGTGTATCAAGTTGTCTATCAGGCATATCTACTGAAACGTATCATCATTTTTTTTATATTAGCAGTTATTCTCTTAGACACGATTTAAGGGTGATTGACTGGTCTTGATTTTGAGACTAACTTTACATTTGTTTGGGCAGTTGTGAGGCCTGCCATGCAGCTTGATATTTGTGAAGCTAAGACCACTCGCAGTGTCCTAAACTTTAAAAAAAAGACGTTTTTAAAATATTTGTAAACATTGCAACAATTTAATTATTCTCTATGACAGTCAGTGCTTTGTGTAATCATTTTTATTCATTTCAATGGAATATAAATTTTTTCAAATGCTAACCGTGAAAAATGGCTTCATTGCTTCTTGTTGGCATATACTTTTTCAATTCAGAGAGTAGCATTACAGGTTACCAGTGTAATTTGGAGATCATATGTATGATGGTTGATAACCTCTATAAAGGGAAAGATATTCGTAAAAAGAAAAATTTAAATATTCCTTGTGGAGACTGGATTGACAACGTTGATAGACAATCTTCATAATACTTAAACATGGATAATAATTAAAATATTAGTTTCCTTTTAATTGAAATGTGGTGGTGACTTATTAAGCTAGAAACTTTGCACTAGGATTTCTTTTTTCACAATTCAATAACATAACATGGGTTTCCAAAAGAATCAATTTCATTTCCCTTTTTACGATTCGCAAAGGATTCACAAGAAATTCTTAAATGAAGAGAGAACATGATAGAGTTTGGGTGTAATCTACTCTATTGGCATATTGGAAATTCAATAAAACTTAACTCTTTCCATTCATATTACAAGAAGAAGATATACACTAATAGTATCACTTATCAATACCTCTTTTTTTTGCAACAAAATGGAATCTAGTATGTATATATATTTTTTGTAAATATACTAACATTCCATGTAAGAGTCCATCAATATTTTCATTAAGTTCTAAACAAGATCTACCAACATTTTAACCATGTGAACTTTTGGGCAAATATAGATTACAATGTCCCCCTTTTTTTTTTGGAATGAAAACAAGATGTTACAGCTTTCTTTCACATACAAATTTTACAACAAAATAATACATATAAAGGAAAAAGGAAGAAGTCTTCACAATCTCCAAGGTGTTCTTCATCCATGCTCCAAATTCCAAGTGTATCAATCACAACCAAGATAGGGGGAGAGGAAAGACTCTCCTCCCAACCAAAACTCAATGGAGAAGAGAAGCAATCTCCTCCATTGACCCCCGAGCCCCAAACACAACAAAATGAAGGGTGGTCTCCAACTCAAGGCAACAATACTTGCTTCCACAATACAATTTCTTCACAACATTCAAAGCTAAAATAGAAGAAACAAAGGGACACACAAATAACACCAACATTTCACAACAAGGCTTTCATCCAAGCCAACAAGAGAAGGAACTATGGGAAAGTTTTCCTTATGCCTCCCAATTGAGATGAGATGCCCATCCAAAACCCTCCACAATAAAAATCAAGCCCCTATGACTCTTATGCCTCCTTCAAGTACCCCTTTTTCCTCCCATACTCTTATGCCTCCCTCCTCTTATGGCTCCCTCAAGAACAAGGTAAGAATGTGAACATTCTTACCCAAGATGGGCATCCCTCTCAAACTCCCTCCACAATATCCTATTCTACTCTTATGCCTCCCTCATGAGTTTTCCCATAGACCTCTCCTACACTACACATTAAGCACTCTATCCATTTTCACAATACACAAAAGTAACATACATTATTCACAATTTTAGCATCAACAACAATATGAAAGCAACAAAAAAAAGAAGGTTTCCTACCTCTCCATTGGAGAAGCCTAAACTAAGAAGCTTTGCACAAGCTCCCTCCAAAACAATCCCAAGCATGTAAGTCCAAGCTGCTTCTTTTTCTTTCTCACAATTCTTTCCTCTCCCAAAAATAAAAGAAAAGAACTCCTCAACAAAAACCTCCGACAACCCTCAACAAGAGAGGAAGTTTCCATAAATAGACAAAAGGGGAGAGTGAGGATGATGTGGCTCCTTGTAGGATGCCACATCACACATCCTCAAGACCACCTCCCTTTAGTCAACTCAAATCGCAAAACACCATAAATGGGTGGTTGGATTGAATGACAACTCTCTTCCACATCCATCCCTTCCCATGTGTCTTAAGGCACAAATAAATGCAAAATGAAGAAAAGTGCACTCCAAAGTCATATTTCCCTTCCCAAAACAATAAATAATCCCCTTTTTTGATTCCCAACCCATAGATATGGTTGGTAAGGGGTTTTGGGAAGTGTGGGACAAGTTCAACTTGTCCCACAAGTCCCCCAAAATTGCCCTAAATCTCAAATTCGAGATTCAAGGGATTTGGAGTGGTCAACACTCAAAACCAACCATTCAATACATGAGGAAACACAAGGCTCAAGGAGTGAACCATCAAAATTAATTACATCCACAAGACTTCCCTCCAAAACTTAAAATTTAAAACAAGGTGTTAAATTAAATCTAAACATACTTAGAAAAAGTAATTTTTAAAAAGATATCACAAATAAAATCACCTACTAAAGTAAGTTAAAACAAGTAAATAAAATTCTTACCCCCTTGGTCACATTAGAAAATTTCCCCCTCATGGAAATTTTCTTGACACATAAAAGAACAAAGGTAACACAATACAATTTACTAGTTGCCTTGACGACCAAATGTTGTAACCACCCGACATCCTGTTGTGTTTGGTTCCCAATCCCCCTCATGGTTGTGATCATGCTGTGTTTCCTGCAAAATACAAAATTCCTTTTTCGGCCTTGCGGCCATGTCAAAATATCCAAAATAACCATATGCATGAAATTTATTAACATCTATACGTAATTCAATCAATCATTATTTCTAGGTCTAAATCACAACTTAATTATGCATTTCATCATTATCCAAAATTATAGTAATGTAAATTCAACAACTACATTCTACTCATCATGGTGAAGAAATCCAATGTTAGAACACATGCTATATATCCATATAAAAATAATATCGGTATCCAATAGTCTGTCCATGAGTCAGCGTAGCTCATACTGAAAACAAAATCCAATCATAATCCAAATGCATCTAGTCACAAAAACATCATGCCTAATCAACATAAGTATAAGTCATGTCCATATCCAAAGTCTACATAACTCAAAATGATAATCAACTAAGTGTCGTAGGGAAGTGGGCATTACATCCCCCTCCCCTTAGACTATACTTCCTCCTGGAAGTCACTGAAATAAGTGTGGAAACTGAGCTTGCAATGATGTAGCATCCTCCCAAGTAGCAGCAGTCTCATCGTACATGTCCCATTGGACCTGAACCTAGTCAATCTATCTACCGCGAAGGCCCAGGGTCCTGCGATCTAAAATGCGCACGGCCTCCACCATCACCTGCCCCTGATCCTACACCTGCAATGCAGTCCAATCTAGCACATGAGAGGGATCAGAAACATATCTCCTAAGCAAAGAAACATGAAAAACATCATGGACGCGTGATAAGCTAGGTGGCAATGCTAGGTGATAGGCCAAGAGACCAAGGCACTCCAATATCTCAAAGGGACCCACAAATCTAGGAGCAAGCTTAGAACCTTTTCCATAATGGATAGGGCTCTTATGCGGTCTGACACAAAGGAAAACCTTCGTGCCTACCTCAAAACTGCGATCTATCCTACGCTGGTCAGCATACTTCTTTTGTCTATCCTGCGCCTCCTGCAATCTCTGCCTGATCAAGGTAACCTGCTGCTCCATGTCCTGTAATAATGCTGGCCCAAGAGAAACCCTGTCCTAAATCCTATCCCAGCTAAGAGGTGTCCTGCACTCTCTACCATATAATGCCTAAAAGGGAGCCATGCCTATAGAACTCTGGAAACTATTATTGTAGGAAAACTCTAGCAAATATAGATACTCCTCCCATCTCGACTGATGATCCATCATGTACATCCTGAGCATGTCCTCCAAAATCTGATTCACCCTCTCTGTCTGTCCATCGGTCTCTGGGTGATAAGCTGTGCTGAAATTAATCCTCGTTCCGAGGGCGTACTGCATGGTGTTCCAAAAGTGGGAAGTGTACAAAGGGTCACAGTCGCAAATGATCTTCCGTGGAATCCCATGTAGTCTGACAATCTCATCAAGATATACTCGTGCTACTGCACTAGCCATGTAGGTAGTCTTCACTAGAGAAAAGTGAGCTACCTTCGTCAATTTATCCACCGTGACCATGATGGCGTCGTGGTGGTATCTCGACGTCGGAAACCAAACAATGAAATCCATAGAAATGGTGTCCCACTTCCACTCTGGTATGGCATGAGGATAGAGAAGGCCAACTGGATGCTGATGCTCGGCCTTCACCCTCTGGCACTCTAAACAGTGGGATACAAAAGAAGCTATGTCTCTCCGAAGTCCTCTCCAAAAAATACAACTGTCTCAAGGTGGCGTGCATCTTCTTCACCCCGGGTGTAGATCAAGAATTTCGCGCTTGTTACCTGTCCAAGTTAATGCACCAAACTAAACACAAAAACCCTGAAAAACTCCAATAAAATCGATACCTGATGGATAAGATCCGAAGATGTAGACAAATGAGGAAGCCTATGTAGATAAGACGGGCGCACACAAGCAACTCGCACAATAGATCCGTGTATCCTGCAAAACACCGATGCTTGACAGAAAAAGACCACGTTAAAAGATATTTAGGTGGACTGCCCGAGAAGCGGGTCCGGGAAGCGATAAGCTTCCTCGGCGGATGTCAGTCCATGTTTTCAATTAAGAAAAGAAGCATACGTGATAAAAGATGTAAGTAAAAAGCTAGATCTTCTGATTGCAGTAATAAGACACAATCTAAACAGCAGACAGAAAGCATAGAAAATAGGGAACTAAGAAATAATGTTGGATTTGTGTTACCTGTGTCCTTTTACCTGTCTGCAGGGAAATCGGCGTCGACTGGATGAGATTGGCATTGACTAAAGACAGATCGATCAATCAGGGACTGTGCGATAAGATTCGGGAATTAGAAGATGAATGTGGTCTGCTGGATGTGCCGAAGTTGGTGAGACACTGGAACAGAGTCACCAGATGATAGATGGTGGTGTGCAATGCTGATGTGACAGGGACAGAGTAACGGTGCTCCTCTCAGGGATTGATTCGGATAGGATCTGCCCTAATTTGATACAATTGATGCTAAGAAGATCTCTCTTTCTCACAACCTATATCTCTCTCGCTCTCTGTTCGTGCGTAAATGCTTCCTTTTTTCGTCTGTTCGCTTTTTCGCTCATTCGTGGTCTCTTTTTCGGTCCCTAGAACTGAGTTCTGGACTCGCTTTTATAATCGGCGCCGCTCCTAGAAAATCGGCACCGACCATATGGGTCGGCGCTGATCGCGGAATAGACTTCCGAGATGGCCAAAATGAGCGATTTCAAGAAAGATAAGATTTATCCCGAATACGGGAAATATCCTGCTTAGGGAAGAGGAAAAATAGATGTGGTACATAGATAGAATAAATTTGGGGTAGATAAGTGATTAAGATGCATGGGAAGAAGCGTAATCAAATATTTAATATTTAATCACTCATGGGTAAGATGTGATGGGATGAATTAAATTTGGAATAAGTGATTAAATCACAAATTGGATAATATCCCAAGGGGATAGTTGGTGACGTAAAACGTGCCCCAGGTTACCTAAGCAAGTAAATGGATGAGAGGGACACTAAATTGAGTAACCAATTTTAAGTGTCTACATTTTGCCCCTTTTTGTCAAGTAACTTGCGATAAGCAAGGTTATGAGACAAAAACAAAGGGATGGAAGAAGGGAAGAATTTGTGATGATGTGATCCCCCTCAAACTAGGGATGGGATGGATGATAGAACAGACGATCCCAAGTTTGAAAAAGGTAGATGAAAAATGCAGGATGCCCCAGTCGGATGCCTGGAGTAGATCTGATCATTGATGACGCATAAAAATAAATAAAAGGCAGCAACCTAAGGAACTCACATTGGTAGGGCAAACTAGCCGGTCTCCTCATGAGACGACGTTAGTGCCTACAGACCCATGAGGGTAAGGAGAACTGCAAAATAGTCAGCATCTAAAGAGAGACACATTGGTAGGGACAACTAGACGGTCTGCAAAGCAGACGACGTTAGTGCCTACAGACCCGTTTAACTCTAAGCTGCCAGAAAGTACGAGTGTCCCACGCAAAGGGAACAAACCCGAAATAGACAAGGATATCTAAAAAAAATGTGCCAAAAGGCAAAATTCAGCACACAACAATGATCAGATAGATAAGTAAGCCAAGCATCAACACTATGGCAAACAGATATAGAAAATCGGCGGCGACCAAACTAATCGGCGATGACTAGAACAAACGGCGTCGACCCAAAAAATCGGCGCCGACCAATCCAGGCACATATAAATATGCGAACGGAAAACGTAAACGATTTATTTTCAACGTGACGATTGATTCAGAGAAAGCCAGATTTTTGATTTGAGCATCATGGAAGCCTCTGGGAGCGGTCAGAAGCGCAGGAGGACACGACCTGGGGTAAGTGGTCATTCTTGAACCCATTGTTCTTAATTTATTTTTTTTGTTTGATTTTTTTTTGCATGGGAGGCCAGGGTCCCGTTCATGTGCGTACAGGCAGTCGGCGCCGATTGGTGTAATCGGCGTCGATTGGTGTTGGATCGGCGTCGATTGGTATTAAACGGCGCCGACTAAAATGAACGACGCCGATTTTACCAAATCGACGCCGATTGATAGACGTTCATTTTTTTTTTGTTACTGTCTTGGAGGATGTGATTTGGGGAAATAAGAGACTAATTATGCTTTTGATGTCGTGGATGCAGGCACGAGAGGCTCTTCATATGAGGGATGCCATTCCTGAGTTATTGGAGACTATTCTCCCTGATGTGACAGATGCAGACTGGCAGCATTTAGAGCTAGCCGGGCTCGGGGGTTTCCGATATTATAGACGAGTGCCACGAGATGTGGAGCTCATGCGGGCATTAGTGCGACGGTGGGACAGCCACACGTGCACTTTTTGGTTCAGGACGGGTGAGATGACGATCACCCATGAGGATATATTCAGGATCCTGAGATTACCGATTGCTGGGGACCCGATTGAGATCACACCTCGGGAGCAGCAGCAGAGGGCCCTAGGTCGGTTATACAGAGATAGGGCAGATGACTCTGAGATAGTGTTCGGGGCAGTGAGGATAGCCTCACAGTACAGGCAGGATAGCCCTCAGAGCAGACGGATAGTGCTGATTCAGATGGCTATATCCTACTTTGCTCTGCCAGATTCAGGAGGTGGGAGATTCCCATTGTTACTGTTAGACTGTGTCTGCGACATCTTGCAGTACAGACAGGTTTTTGCCTTCGCTGATGCCCTGATAGCTCAGATATATCATGAGCTATGGATGTACACCACTGGCCGGAGGACAGGGATTGATGTCAGTTTTGTGCTCCATTGCTGGGCATATGAGCACATAGCGGTGATCAGGCCATCCGGGCTTCCTTGGATGCCAGCAGCAGTGGGAGGCATTGATTATGGATTTCAGAGATGGCGGGCTGACATGGCCGTAGGGGATACAGGTAGATCGGCCGAGTGGTACTCTGAGCGTTTCAGGACGCTGACACCAGATCAGGTTATCTGGAGGCCGTATCGGGCATTTCCGACATGGGCTGGTCAGGATGCCCACTTGGTAGCACTGAGACGGAGCCGGGTGGTCAGGGGCCGTAGGCCGGATATGTGGGAGTGAGTCCCATTCATGCGGATACTGAGACAGTTCGGCCTAGTACAGACAGTGCCGACCACCTACACGCCATATAGGCGGGATAGCAGGGAGACGGATTTGCCGGTTTTGATCCCAGCAGACCCATTGAGAGAGGCCCCACCCTCCGCAGACAGTGATGATGACGCGGGGGTGGATGAGGGCTACGCAGCATGGTACGACACAGAGCTTCCATGACATCTCCCGCCATCTATAGATGCTGATGAGGAGGACATAGCTGCTATGCTGGACAGACTGGAGGTAGAGCATGCCACCCTTACACAGACACATCAGGTAGCTCTGGAGGAGATCAGGGCTTTGACAGAGGAGAGGGATGCCCTGATTGTGGAGAGAGACACCACTCGCCAGGAGCGAGACATAGCGATCCAGCAGAGGGATCGCTGCCTTCGGCATAGGGAGGCCCTCAAGGCCAAATATGGAGAGACCGGTGCCACATCAGAGTCTGGTATGCAGGGCACGACCCTAGGAGGGGCACCACCAGCAGCACCAGTAGCCCCAGCAGCACCAACAGCATCGTTACGAGCACCGGGTACTGTGAGCCTGAGCACATACCAGTCTCTCCTCGCTGAGGTGAGATACTATGAGGATGCCCTAGCGCAGCATGCCCCAGACGTGCCTCGGTACGGGGCGAGGAGGAGAGCAGCGACGGCTACAGCGAGCGGAGCCTCAGGTGGAGGGAGTACTGGGAGAGATCGAGGTGGGCCGAGACCTCCAGCAGCAGGTGCATCGAGCTCGATAGGCGGCGGCCAGGAGAGACAGCCAGGTGCAGAGGAGGGTGGAGGGGATAGTGTCCTCCACGCTTCAGATTTTACTATATAGAGATTTGATAGATTTTGTATCTGTATAGTGATGTAGCCTCGATTGGAAGGCATTGTATAGATGGCTTGATTGAAAGCCACCCATTTTTGTACAGACACACATGTATATACAGATTGATCATGTTATTTGTCAGATGATTGTACTCATGCTTTTAATTTTGATATACATGGATAGATGGATATAGATATAGACTGATAGAGTATAAAATAGATGTGATTGGATAGATATAGACTGATAGATGATAGAAATAGATGTGATTAGATAGATTGATATGTGGATATAATTTTGATAGATGGATGTAATGTAACTTGGATGTACATGTGTTTAAATGTTTTGATGGATAGATTTAGATGGATGTGTTTGATGTATGGATGAGATATAGATAGATGTAATGTACCTTGGATGTACACTTTGATGGATAGATTTAGATATAGATAGATGCAATGTACCTTGGATGTGCATTTTAATGGATAGATAGATGGATGCGTTTGATACATGGATGTAATTTTAATGAGAAATGAATACAGATAGATGTTTTGATAGATAAGATGAATTTTGATAAAAGATGAATTTTGATTGAATTTAACATGTGAAATGTCAATTTAACTAGATGCAAGACAGAGAAATGGGGAATACTCCTTGCAAGAGCCAAAGATGTAAATGGAAACAACCGTGACTTAGAAGAGAAGATACTCCGATAAGAAGGAGAAAAAAAAAATAAAAAATAAAAAATAAAAAATGATAATTCGGACTTCCAACCGACCATAGATAAGATCCAGATAGGAAATCGAAAGACCAAGCATACAAGGCCCTATATAAGATTAAAATGAACCTGACACTAACTAGTCGCAAACCAGATCTAGGATAGAAACAGGAAGAAAAGTAAGTAAGTATCTTGTCGGAATTTACAAAGGACAGAATACATGTCCATAGTAGGGAAACAGGATTCTCCATATGATTGACAAAAGGTCCTAAATCTCAGCTTCATGATTTTGGCAGAAAAGCAAACTGATCAATGCGGGAAGTTTGCTTGATATGGAAAGATTGATCGATGCGAGAAGTCTTTCAGTGATGCTAAAAAGTGTATAAACTGACTGGAAGGCTGATTAATTACAAGAAGCCTTGAATATTTCTTTGAGAAACAGCCGTCCTTCAAGGGAGCGGTCTGTATTTTGAATTTTAATGATAGCCATCCTTCGAGGGTATGGTCTATATTTTTAGAATTTTTGTTAATAGCCATCCTTCAAGGGCATGGTCTATTTTCTTTTTGATACACTTGATAATGTATGGATAGCTGTCCTTCAAGGGATCAGTCTATCTTTTGGATAGCATCTCTTTTTTTTTTTCACTTTTTTTTTTTTTTTTTTTTGAAACTTTTTGAAAGAAGCTGAGTTTAGACCTAGATAGATCAGACGGAGGGGAAGAGAACAAAGAAGAACATGCACTCATGCCCCGAGTAGATCCGATTAAGATAAGTACTTGGGACAGATGAAGTGGTGATTAAGGTATTCCTACCATGAGGAGGAACATATCCAAAAGAAATGTGCAATGAGTAGAGCCGCGATACTCATATTTAAGGTAAACAAGGCAATAGGCGGAGAACCACACAATTTCGAATCACCACGAAAGTAGATGACTGGTTATTTAGGACAGATGAAAGATCTGTGTTACGACTAGATTTGTGTAAGATAGATTTTAACAGTAGAAGGGCCGTAGATGCAAGGCATTAAGAGGTTCCGCCTCAGGTATACCATCCATGGAAGATAAACGATAAGCCCCAGACCCATATTTATGAGTGATAATGTAGGGGCCCATCCAGTTGGGAGCAAACTTACCACGTTGACTTTTTTCGAGTGTAGTGACATTTTGATTTTCTTTAAGAACAAGATCACCGATTTTGAAGTCACGGTGCTGCGAATGCTTGTTATAAGCACGTTTGACACACTCAAGATAGACGTGATGATGCTCAAGAGCGTTGAGACACCGCTCATCTAATAATTCAAGTTGTGCTAGACGATTTTGACAATAATCCTCATCGGAGACAAATTCTCTGAGAGAAACACGGAGAGATGGGATTTGGACTTCCAAAGGAAGGACAGCCTCAGACCCATAGACGAGAGAGAAAGGAGTAGCACCAGTAGGAGTACGAATGCTAGTCTGATAAGCCTAGAGAGCAAAAGGGATATGTAAATGCCAATCCCTGCCAGCTCGACTAGTTACCTTTGCGAGGATACTACGCAAAGTTTTATTGGACGCTTCAGCCTGACCATTAGCTTGAGGATAGTATGGAGAAGAAAAACTGAGTTTGATATTGAAAGTGTTGCAGAGATTCTGCAAATCAGCGTTCTTGAAAGACTTACCATTATCTGTGATTAGCTTATGTGGAACGCCAAAGCGACAAATGATGTGTTGATAGACGAAATCAACTATGGGTTTAGCCTTTGTTAAAGAAAGAGGGATAGCTTCTACCCACTTAGTAAAGTACTCAGTGGCAGTAATGATAGAATGATGACGCTGTGAAGAATGGGGATTAATGAGACCAATAAGATCAAGACCCCACTGCGAAAAAGGCCACAAATCCGCCGCAGGTTGCAAAGCCTGACTAGGGATGTGCGTGAGATTGGAATGTTGCTGACACTTGACGCACTTCTTAGTGTATTCACAACAATCTTGATTAAGAGAAGGCCAATAATACCCCAAACGTAAAATGCGCTTAGCTACAGCTAAACCACTAAAATGTCCACCACAGATACCGTCATGGACCTCCTGGATGGCTTTAGATGATTCATGGGTTTTGAGGCATCGAAGAAAAATACCATCAAAGCCACGTTTGTAAAGAAGGCCGCCTAGAATAGAATAGCAATTGGCGTGTTGGACAAAAGACCTTCTACCATTGGAAGTCAGATCTGGAGGAAGGATCGAATGAGATAGATAATCAACAATCTGTTGATACCACTCATCCTGGGTATGGGTTGTGACAGCATTGATTGAAGTTAGTTGCCCAAGATAAGATGGTTGATCTAATCATTGCATAGCCACATAAAGACGCGAGTCTTCGGTAAAAGGCGGGATAAGTGAGGCTAATGAGGCCATGGTATCCGCGAATCGATTTGCAGTGCGAGGAATGGCTTGGATGGTGAACTTATCAAAAGATTGGAGTTGAGCAAGAACGATGTCATGATATTTTTGAAGGATATCATTCTTGCATTGATAGACACCCGTGACCTGATTAACGATGAGTTCAGAATCACCGAAGATGTCAATATGACGAGCGCCGAGATTAATGGCATTTTGAAGACCTAAGACAAGAGCTTCGTACTCAGCCACATTATTGGTGCACTCAAAGTTTAATTTGTGTGCAACTGGGATAGGCGTACCCCAAGGAGGAATCATCATGAAACCCGCACCTCCCCCTTGCTGGCATTTGGATCCATCAAAGAAGAGCTTTACTTTAAATGGAGATAGACCAAAATCAATTTGTTGGATATATTCATCGGGGAATTGAGCAAGGGGGTCTTGAGTGTCCGGAAGAGGAGCATCAGCTAATTGATCTGCAATAACCTGACCCTTGATAGCCTTTTGCGGGATAAACTCAAGGTCAAATTCTGTCATGAGCATAAGCCAACGAGTGATACGATCATTGTGATAAGGCTTTGCATGAATTGTCTTGAGAGGATTGACACTTGTGACAATGTAAGTTTTATGATTAAGGAGATAATGACGAAGCTTAGAAGTTGCGAAGAAGAGAGCACAACATAGTTTTTCAGCTTCGGAGTAACGTGTCTCATACTCATGGAGGGTGCGACTGATGTAATAGACAACTTGTTCTTTACCACAAGTGTCCTGATGCGAGATCATGGCTCCCAGAGCATGGTCAGTCACAGAGATATAAAGATAGAAAGGCTCCCCCTCGCGTGGAGGTGTAAGCACGGGTGGAGAAAGAAGATAAGCTTTGAGATCATCAAAGGCCTTTTGGCAATGCTCATCCCATTCAAAATGAACATTCTTACGGAGGAGATGGTGAAAAGGTTGACAACGGTCAGAAAATTGGGAGATAAAATGACGCACTGACTGAAGACGTCCTTGGAGACTGCGGAGTTGCTTCAAGTTAGACGGGGGAGGCATCTCAAGGATGGCTTTTATTTTTGCGGGGTCGACTTCAATACCCCTGATGGAAATGATAAAACCTAAAAGTTTACCAGCGAGAACACCAAACACGCACTTAGCTGGATTTAGACGAAGACAGAAGTGGATAAGCCTCTCAAAGAGAGGTGCAAGGATGAAAAGATGATCCTGACGACATTTGGACTTGCTGAGGAGATCGTCAACATAATCTTCCATAGTTTTTTGCAAGAGATCATGGAAGATGTAGGTCATTGCTCGTTGATAGGTTGCTCCTGCGTTCTTAAGACCAAAAGGCATGACACGATAGCAAAAGGTCCCCCAAGGAGTTATGAAGGAAGTCTTATGTTGGTCTTCTGGTGCGATGAGGATTTGATTATACCCAGAGAAACCATCCATAAGAGAAAGCATCTCATGACCCGCAGTTAAATCTAGGAGTTGGTCAATATTAGGTAGAGGAAAATCATCCTTTGGACAAGCAAGATTAAGATCCCGGAAGTCGGTACAAATTCAAATTTTCCCAGTAGCCTTAGTTACTGGTACTACATTAGACACCCATTGTGGATAATCGATGGGTTGGATGAAGTTAGCCGAGAGCAAGCGCTGTAATTCTTTTTTAACAAGAAGCGCTACTCGAGGGTGCATTTTACGTAATTTTTGATTAACTGGTTTGATATTGGGAAGGGTAACGATATTGTGGACCACAATATCAGGATCGAGTCCTGGCATATCCTCATATGACCAAGCAAAGGCTTGACGATGTTTGGAAAGAAAATTGGTAAAATCCCCTAATTCTTGTGGATTAAGGGATTGGCCGACCTTAATGATGCAAGGATCTTCAGAAGTCCCTATATTAAGGTCGACAGTGGCCTCGTTGAGAAGGGTAGACGTATCAGAAGGAATAGTTTTGGGGAGATATGAATCCTCTGCCCCCAGATAGGTGAGGACAGAATCATCATCTGCACAGTGGATAGTGTTGATAGTAGGAGAGTCATCTCCAACTATTTCAGGGAAGATTAATGGTATAGAAGCGGACCGATTGTTAATCTCATAGGCTAACGGCCCTAAGGAAATGGTATTGATAAAAAAAAAAAAAAGCTAGGTGGGATGGAAATGTCATCGTTCACATCAAGTGATGCTTCTGACTTAGTGGGGGAAGATGGTTCTTCAGTAGGAAGAGGCTCATCGAGAATAGTGACGGTGGCTTTTGAAAGGGGTTTAAATCCTAAACCAAATTTCTGATGTGGCATGAGAGTAGGAATGGATTTGAGGTCATGTATACCTTGTTCATATTTTCCCAGGCCAAAACCTTTCCACGCGCATCGATATAGATAAGTTTTTGCAAATGTGGGATTATGTAGATAATCAAACCCTGTTGAGTAAGGTTTGGTCCTAGGAGGAGAACCTGGGTGATAGTGAGGCGTATCAAGACCACCGTAGATGAAATTAGTCTGTTGATTAGGTAGACCAATGGTGACGATGCGACCGAGACCTGGTTGATATTCAGGTTGTTTGTCTGGTCTACCATACTCATTAGGTTTGAGATGGGCATCAAAAGAAAAGAGAGGAAGCTCTCCTAGTGAGAAACGCTGTAATGTCTCTTCTATATTTTGTAAATCCGGTAGTTTGGTTGCAGGTATGGAAGAAGATGAGGCCCTGTCAGGAGAACATGCATTTTCTTTTAAAGGGGCAGATCTTGTGGTCATGTCGCATTGTGCAGAAGGAAAAGGATCTCCTGGATGAGTATATATTTTGCCCTCATATTGATATTTTAAGCATCGATGGAGGGTGGATGGGACACAATGCATTGCACGAATCCAGGAGCGTCCGAGGAACATATTATAGTGGAATTTTCCTTCGACGATGTAGAAGAGTTCATGAAGCAGTTTCTTACCTACTCGAATGGGTAAGACCACAGTTCCTAAAGTAACTGCTAGCTGATCGTTAAATGATCGAAGGGTGAAAGGCGGGGGTGACACTACATTCTTTGGTAACTTAAGTTTCTCAAACGTGTGCGAGGAGATGACGTTGAGTGCAGCTCCACTATCGATCATAACACGTTTTAAGGTAGTGTTATTGATTTGGACTGTGATAAAGAGGGGAGCCTCCACATCCTCGGAAGAAAGAGAAGGAATTTCTGAATCTTCAAAAGAAATGGTGGTTGATAGTCTATTCAATCCAACAACCAACTCATAGGGCTGGGGCTCATCTGAATTCACTGCGATGCGACGCAGATTATCGATTAGAGCCTGGCGATGTTGTGGAGAGGATTGGATGAGGTCAAAAAGAGACATTTTGACTGGAGCCTGGGTGAGTTGTTTCATAACACTCTCCTTAACAGACATGGGAACTTGAGCCCGAGGTGCAGCACGAATAGAGACCCTGGGTCGTGGGGCTGATGAGGAAGGAGAAACGCCTTCAGGGGCTGCAGAAATGACAACCCGTGGTCGAGATGCTGAAGATGAAGATGGGTTATCATAGTGTTGGGTTCTAGTGGCGATATGGATTGTGTCAATTTGAGAAGGTGGAAGATCAAGTGGAGTGGGACCACCAGAGGTCTGAGTGGATTGTTGAGGCTCAGATGGGGCTAAGATGACAGGAGGTACCTGTTCCTCCTCCTCCAGCAAAAGGTCACTTTCTTCTAGAAGGTTCTTGACAACGGCTTGAAGAGCTTTACATCCCTCGGTATCATGGACCCGGGGTACGGTGGTAAGCAGAAATCAGATCAGAGTTAAACCAAGTAGGTTTAACTCCTTTAGGGTTATAAGGTTTAATCGGAGGAAGGGTTATGGATGAAGATTGGATAAGTTGATGAAGGATTTCGGTATAGAATCCGGTAGACGAAGAGGAGGATAAAGATGATGGAGGTGGTTCTTTTACATTAACCGACTGGCGAGGTAAAAGAACTTGCATGTTAGGTTTAACAATCTTTTTACGGATCCTCTTATTTGTTTGGACATTTGGAGGAGCAGTCTTGGGTACTTGGGATGGGAGTAAGTGAGACATGATTGACTTTGGTGGAGGAGGAGCCCCTAAAATAGATTTTGAAGATGATGGATATGTGACAAATTTTGCGGTCTTTGGAGACAAAGGGGGTTTCTTGGTCGAATTTACTGATGATTTAGATAATGTCGGTTTAGAAGAGGAAGAATCTCCCAAAGTAGGTGAAATCAGAGGAACATAGGGTGCCTTGGTTTTTGGTAATGAAGATGATGATCCTGATAGAAGAGGTGACGTCTTTTTAGTAGGTAAGTCTATTTTTCGGAGTATTGGTGAGGAATGTGTTGTAGAAGAAGATGATGGTTTTGGTAAGTGTGTAGAAGAAGACACCTTCTTAGTGGGAAAATCCAATCGTTTATGAGGCGTAGAGAGAGATTTTTGTGGAAGAGCACCAAGAGTCTTGATGGTCCGAAATATGGGCTTTCCTTTTTCAGGGATGGTGACAACTTCAACGGCATAAGGTGATTGTAATCTTTTCGGAGGAAGCAGGTGGGGAGGTACTGATGGTGTAACGTTAGATTTTGGTTGTCTTGGTTTAGGTTCAGGAAACGAGTGTATAGGTGTTGCTGCTACTTCTTTTGATTTTTCTTTAATAGGCAAAGTAACATTAGTGATGGAAGAAGGGGGTGATGAAGAAGCAGTTCCTTGCGAAGGGACTACTTCTGATGCAGTAATCATGGGTGAAACCACTGTCGGAAAAGAGATAGGAAGGGTCAAAATCGAAGATGCTTCCGTCGAAGTCGGCACAATTATAGGTACGTTCACCAAGGGCATAGTTGCAGCGGGAATGGGAGCAACAAAATTAGATGTGTCTGCAGTGGAAACTCGAAGGGATGTAATTGCCTCGAGTATTGAAAGAATGTCTGATGATGAGACAGATGAGGATGACACTGTCTCGGGTATGGATGGAAGGTCAGACAAAGGAGTTGAGAGAGATGATTCCGTGCTTAGTAATGTAGGAATATTCAAAGACGGGATATCTGAAGATGGTGAAATTCCATTGATTGATGAAGTGGAAGGAGGTTCTGATTCGATTGATGTGTTTGCAGATGGCTTGGTTTCAGAAGAAGATTCTTCAGTAGAGATGAAGTTGATAGTGTGGGTGTTTAGTTTTTGAGACTCTGAAACGTTATGGTTCGGGGCATGATTGGGAAAAGGTTGTTTAAAAACATCGAGTGCCTGATTTGGGGGAGCATTTTGGGTTATCCAGAATGAGCTCGCCTTTATCAATGAATTTTTGGACAAGATTTTTGAAAGTCTGACATCGTTCGATGTCATGACCTTTGGTTCTATGATAAGGACAGAAATCATTTTCCCTATACCAGAATGGGCGTTCTTGGCTTTCATCAACATCCCTAATGGGGGGAAGTTCGATCATGCGAACTTCCAACATTTTTTCTAAGATAGAGGCATATGATTCCCCCAATGGAGCGAAGGATCGAGATGATGAAGTCCCCTTTCGAGAAGATGAGGGGTCTCTTCGTGGTGTTTGATTAGAAGTATTGTCGGCTCGTGATGCTTTTAATATGATAGCGTTGGTGGGATCCTTGATTTTTGTCTTTAGAAGGGGAAGAATTTGGTTTGGTAAACCGAGAAAAATCTGGTTTAGATTTAGAGCGAAGTTTTAGCTTCCCTTGCTCAATGGCGCGAGATTCAAGTTTGCATGCCATCGTGAAGGCTTCTTCAAAGGTATGAAAAGTTTGGATCCTTAAAGTAAAAGAAATGTGATTAGCACAAGATCGAGTAAACAACTTGATTTTTTGGGATTGAGGAAGGGAGAAAGACAATTGGTTGATTATCCCTCTCCAACAAGCGATAAAGTCTGCAATAGACTCATCATTGAATTGGTGAATGTTATAAAGATCTGTGATCGAGATCCTATGCGCGATATTTATTGAAAAGTTTTCAACAAACATTTGGGCCAATTGAGAGAAAGAAAATAGGGAATGTTGAGGAATGTTATTATACCAGTCTAAAGCAGGTCCTGCTAGAGACATAGGAAAGGTACGGAGCATAAGCTCCTGATCCTGGACTATGAGGTAGCAAGCATGTTTGAATGCTCACAAATGTTGTTGAGGGTCTTTCCGACTATGAAATTTTGAAAATTTAGGAAGTTCCCATTGGGGAGGATAAGGCTTGAAAGCTACTGAGGGGTGAATGGGTTCATTACACACTTCTTCAAAGGAGTATGAAGGATGATCCCCTTTTGTGGAGGCTTCCAAGTCTGCGATTTTCTTGAAGAGAATTTGAACCACGTCAGATTGAGGAGGAGGTACATTGGTATGTCCTACATAAGAAGTAAGTGGTGGATGTTGTTGAGGTGTCAATGGAGGATTCATCTGTTGATGGATAGGATGATAAGAGGAATAACCAGGTGTTCTGGGTGACACCGGGTAGGGTATTTGTTGTGAGGTGGCTTGCGTATAGGAAGGCTGTGAGATAATAAGTGATTGAGAAAATGAAGGTTGGATGACGGGTGGATCCTGTGATTGGTGGACTCCTATGTTTGTTGATTGGATCGGGATAGATTGAGGAACATGGGTGTTGGTTGGATTGGACATGTTGGGGAACAAGACCTGAAAGGGGCCTTCTACTGCCGGATTAGGTATTAAGGGTGCCGATGTTAAAGGATGGGCGAAGGTCACAGTTGCTGGAATATTGGAAGAAAGACCCCCTAGAGGACGAGAATTAGGAGCCAACTGACTATTTGGAGGGGGTTGGCTCATGAAGAGGTATTGACCTTGGGACACAATGGAGGGCATAGATGAATTAACAGCAATATGCGGGTGTGCAGATGCATTCATTATAGCCAGGGCAGAAGACTTCTCAGAAGTAGGTTGTGGAATACTCGAGGTAATTGCGGTGTTAGGAATAGGTAAGACTATTTGAGAACTAGTCGATATGGTAGGTGGAAGAGAAAAAGGAGGCATAAGGGCCTTGCCCTTCTCCGTGACTCGAGGAAAGAGCGACGATGTAAACTACTCTACAAAGGCTTGGGATGATCCACGAGGATAATCATACACTTGTTGGATTGGTGGTCCTTGATCAGATATTTGAATAGATTTGTGTACTAGGTAGTCCATGAGGGCTATCGGATTGCGGTCGAGGAATGCCTGGAATTCAGGATCCCCGCGGGGAACATACTCCGAGCCAGATGATATTTTCGAAGGACTAGGGGAAGCTGGATGTGATGGGATTACCTTGGCTTGATAGAAAGGATTATATGACCAGGATGGGGAACCAACTAACAGCGGTCCTGAGGAAGATTGGGGGGGTGCCGAAACCTCCACACTAGTGGTGATCTCGGAGGAAGAAGGAACCAGTTGAGCCATTCTTCTAGATTGTGACCGAGTGATAACCGTCATAAACACGCAGAAAAGAAGATTGACCTAACTAATGCACAGACAATTCAAGCAGCGCAAGTGATTATCTCCTTTAAATTTTGATGCTTTTAAGAAAATAAAATGTTATGGAAGGCTTTTTAGAACAGGAACTACTCAGATAGCCAAACTAAGGATGGTTTGGGGAATGTTTGGTGAGGAGTCCCGAAGGCACTTCAGTAAAAGACCGGTACGTGGCTTGATATAGGGGCCTACCCCCGCACTTCACACACCGTTGCGATAAGGGAGTCGGGTGCTTTGCCAATATATACCAAAATCTTCCGTGAATTTATAGTGAGGCTTGAGTACCGCGTAGGCTCTTCCTCTTGGATATCACTTCCAAGTAGGTGAGGTCAGGGAAGGAATTTTGTTTAAATGCTTTATACCTAGTGATTTTGGTTTTGTGTGCAAGGGTGAAAAATAAAAATCAAATAGTGTCACTACCGATTTTGATCAATTTTCCAGCCTAATTAAAACTAGATGAAAAACATGCAGCAATGACAAAGGAAAAGTTCTTTTTAAGCACTTAAAAATGAAGTGTTTGATTTCGATGAATACAAGTCAAACAAATTCTTTCCCAAATGCGATTAAGTTCTTTTTAAGCACCAAAAATTGAAGTGTTTGGATGTGATAGGCAACCGACAAAGAAATCCTAAAAAGGAGAAAACACCGTAAAAGAGGAATACCTGTAGATTTAGTTCTCCAAGGTGTGTGGACTTCAAAAAGTGCGTTGTTGAGCTCTTCCCCTCGAACAATCCCACGAATAAGCAAAGTGCTCTGCAAGAAGAGGTTAAGAAAACACCAAAGAAAACCCAGAAAGATATATCCAGATAACGGTGAAACAGAAATCTCTATTTTTAAGGAACTAGAAAAATTTCGAAGATAACGATTTCACCTAAAAAAAGCAAGATTGAAATGATGAAAAGAAATGCTCAAATAGGACTGATAGAAATCAGTGAAGAAAAGGAACAAAGTTCAAAACTAGGAAGGAAATGAACTTACCAATAAGGGACTTTGGTTGGGTCCCACCGGGCGTGCCAAAATGTAGATCAAGAATTTCGCGCTTGTTACCTATCCAAGTTAATGCACCAAACTAAACACAAAAACCCTGAAAAACTCCAATAAAATCGATACCTGATGGATAATATCCGAAGATGTAGACAAATGAGGAAGCCGATGTAGATAAGACAGGCGCACACGAGCAACTCGCACAATAGATCCGTGTATCCTGAAAAACACCGATGCTTAACAGAAAAAGACCACGTTAAAAGATATTTAGGTGGACTGCCCGAGAAGCAGGTCCGGGAAGCGATAAGCTTCCTCGGCGGATGTCAGTCCACGTTTTCAATTAAGAAAAGAAGCATACGTGATAAAATATGTAAGTAAAAAGCTAGATCTTCTGATTGCAGTAATAAGATAGAATCTAAACAGCAGACAGAAAGCACAGAAAACATGGAACTAAGAAATAATGTTGGATTTGTGTTACATGTGTCCTTTTACCTGTCTGCAGGGAAATCGGCGTCGACTGGGTAGAATCGGCGTCGACTGATGTGGTCGGCGTCGATTTAGACTAATCGGCGTCGACTGGATGAGATCGGCGTCAACTAAAGACAGATCGATCAATCAGGGACTGTGCGATAAGATTCGGGAATTAGAAGATGAATGTGGTCTGCTGGATGTGCCGAAGTTGGCGAGACACTGGAACAGAGTCACCAGATGATAGATGGTGGTGTGCGATGCTGATGTGACAGGGATAGAGTAACGGTGCTCCTCTCAGGGATTGATTCAGACAGGATCTGCCCTAATTTGATATAATTGATGCTAAGAAGATCTCTCTTTCTCACAACCTGTATCTCTCTCGCTCTCTGTTCGTGTGTAAGTGCTTCCTTTTTTTTGTCTGTTCGCTTTTTCGCTCGTTCGTGGTCTCTTTTTCGGTTCCTAGAACTGAGTTCTGGACTTTCTTTTATAATCGGCGCCGCTCCTAGAAAATCGGCGCCGACCATATGGGTCGGCACCGATCGCGGAATAGACTCCCGAGATGGCCAAAATGAGTGATTTCAAGAAAGATGAGAATTACCCCCGAATACGGGAAATATCCCGCTTAGGGAAGCGAAAAAATAGATGTGATACATAGATAGGATAAATTTGGGGTAGATAAGTGATTAAGATGCATTGGAAGAAGCGTAATTAAATATTTAATATTTAATCACTCATGGGTAAGATATGATGGGGTGAATTAAATTTAGGAATAGGTGTTTAAATCACAAATCGAATAATATCCCAAGGGGATAGTTGGTGACATAAAACGTGCCCCAGGTTACCTAAGCAAGTAAATGGATGAGAGGGACACTAAATTGAGTAACCAATTTTAAGTGTCTACACCGTATATGATTTTCAGTGTGGTTTCACGATTTTCCTCTGTCAAAATGCTTCATGTTTGCAGTGCCTCCTATTTCTAGTGAACATATATCTGACCTCTGATGTCTGAGAAAGACCATTTACCTGTAATGGAAATCCAACAGATGACTCCCCTCAAGTGATCCTCTGAGACTGACTCTGGTGCTCTGACTGTCAAGGTAGAAACTATCGTGAGGAAGATGGTCAGCTAGGAGATCCTACATTCACTAGCATCTAGTGACCGACTGAGGTGGCAGCATAGACCTACACTAGTCTCCGATCCTATTCAAGAGTATCTTCTTCGATGCATTTTACTTCTCAGTAGAATTTCACATTGTGGGGGGGAATACATACCAATGTTCCATTCTCACAGAGTAACTGCACCCAAAACAGCTGCTAGTCAAGCGTTGAGCTTGGGCTGCGTGAAGCAGGTGGCGAAGACTCAAGTGATCAGTCCTGAGTGTAAATCTCCGGCCAAGAAGAAAATGTCTCCACCGCATTAAGAACATGTACGATTGCTACATAGCTCAAGGTAATGGGTCGGATAATTGAGCTCAGTATATCTTCTATTGTGCAGTTTTGCGATATTTATGTTGTGCAACCTACATAATTCCCTGATGTATTAAGCATAGTGGTGAACAGTCCTGCACCAGAGTAAATCAGTTCATGTGCATCTTGAAAGGGTTTCCATGGGAGGATCCAGAAAACTGCACACGATAGGTGGACAGTCTCGATGAGGCATTCCTGTCAGCGTACTGAAGGTTTGTGGTCACATCCTGTTTAAAACTATGGAAGGAGTGAGCCCTTTCTACTGAAGATCAAGGTCATGAGTCACAGAGTTTGCACATGCCACAGAGGGTGAGCATACTGCACAGAGGACCTCCTGTAGTACCCTTTTCTAGACCCATGTAAACTACGCACCTCGGGGGACACTAGTTAGGAATGCTAGCCATTCCATGATGGTTCAATTATATGGTTAGTTATATACTGCGAGATATATATATATATATATATATATGACCCATATATATTGCACCTCATTGTTGATAGAATGCACACTGTATAACAAGTATCCCGTAATACGGCACTGTATATTGTTTATACTTCCTACTTTATAGGAAACCTGGTTTTCCTATTTGGATGGCTATTTAATAGCCTGCTCCATCACGTTTGTAATTGATATAGGAAACTTAATAATATCATTCTGTGTTCGTACTATGATGATTCTGTACCAAAGCGGTCAAGGAAGGTCCTGAATATTCTTTCATGTACTTTCTTTGAGTAACTAATAAACAATTGTTTGAGTGGTTATTTTCTGTGAAACCGAAAGGTTCCCACATTATATATAGTCTCCTCATGTGAATGTGTGCCAGTATGCTTCATGTTTCTATAATATCATGGTTACTATGTGAATATGCATCTGTGACAATCAATAATAGTTAATAGCAACCGGATACATAAAATAAGATCAATTTTAGTTGTAATAATTGTAAGCACCTATTCAACCCTCATCTCAATGCCTTAAATCATCTAATGCATGGTATCAGAGTGGGTAACGATTCTCATGCATCGTAACCCTGATTCAGCTTGGAAGGTAGATCTTGAATGTATACAACATGGAAAGAGATTAATCCTTACATAAACTATTACGAAGATCACTGGTGCACCCCCAAGGGATACACTATGGAATGGAAGGTTAGGCCTTTCTCCAGAAGGCCCTCAATGCTGACAACTTGAGCTCACATAACTCAGGAGTAGTCATCCGATAAGGTGCTCGTGAGATAGGCTTTGTTCCTGGAACTAGATCTATATGGAAGTCAATCTCACGTGGGGGAGGTAACCCTGGTAGCTCCCCTGGAAACACATCGGCGAACTCTGATAAGATGGGATGATCATCGAGGGAAGGTCCTCTCGACTCATCCTCTGATCTGTCACAAAATTACCGTAATGGCATACAATTCTGACAACCCTGTCGTGCACACCACTTAAGCTGCATAGCAGAGATGGTGTGAATAGAAAACCAGCCCTCCTAACTCCTGATGATCACTAACTCTACTCCTAAGATCATCTATACAAGCAATAGTCTTATGGTAGGTCAATCCACTCTAGCTCTGTCAGCGGAAAACCAATCCATGCCCAAAATGATGCCATAAGATCCTAATGGAAGGATCCTAAGATCAAGAAGTAGTGGTGAAGGGTCCCAAATCCACTACACACTCTAAAGTTAACTAAGGATTCTACAGAAATTTTGGCTCCAGAAGCCATCTCAACGTCCCAACTATGGCCCTGCCTAACTGCCACTAGCCTACAACGCTCTACTAAGGATGGTGCAATGAAAGAATCAGAGGAACCAGAATCAAATAATATAGAGGTGGGAATACCATCAATACTACCTGTCGTCTCAATCACAGTACTCTGATGCTCAGCCTGGTGGTTCTCGACCGCTGCGTAGATCCGATGACTCCGTGCCATATCTCCAAAAGTAGGCTCTGAGCTCTGTGTCTTACCCTTGGTAGGGTTATGTGGGCAATCTCTCCAAAGATGTCCAACAACACCGCAACCATAACAGCTGCCTGGTCCTCTCTAGTGGGAAGCAGCTCCGAGCTGGTACTCTAGATGACTGAGATACAGATCCTGACAATCTCGGCTATGGACTGCTGAGGTCTCTGCTGACGAGCTCCTACTGACTGAGCTCTCGGTGCACCCTTATGTCCTGATGGGACCCCTAGGAGGAGGCCCCATACTACGTCCTCTCTGTGCATCAAATCTCTGAGGAGGTCGGTAAGGTGGGCGGGTTTGATGCTGCTGCTAAATGTGGTAGGCCTAAAGGAACCTTGTCCTGAACTCTGTCCACCCCGTGGAGGAGGAACTGACCCCTTCGACCTACTATCCTGCATCTGCTGGATATGGCTCCGAACTCTGTCTCTAGCCTGCTGTGTCTTCCCCCGTGTCTCCTCTGCAATATAGGCCTTCTCCACGGCCTCTGCTAATGTCTGTGGGCAGTGAATGCGCACTGCGCCACCTAGATCCAAGTTCAGGCCCCGGATGAACCTGTGAATCCGTACCTGCTCATCCTGCATATAGTCGATGTACTTGAGTAGGTCTAGAAATTGACTCTCATACTCAGTTACTGTCATCGATGCCTGACGGAGGTCATGAAACTCGTCTATGTGCTGCTGTATAAATCTCCTGGGTAAATACCTGCTCTTGAAACGTTCCTCAAACAACTCCCAGGTAATCGTCTCTGAGTCTACATGGAGCTTCTGCTCCTCGGTCCTCCACCAGACTCCTGCTCCATCCTTCAGAAGATGGATCGCAACACGAGCTTTCGTGTTGCTACTAGAAGGACAGAGCTTGAAGCATCCACTCAAGCTCACCAACCAAGCCTCTGCCTGAAAACCACCTGTATCACCCAAATAATGAGATGGTCGTAGCTTCAGGATCTCCCTGATATGGTCTGCAGCTAATGTATGACAAATCCTAGATCTCTCTGTATGCTCCTCCCTCTATCTAGGGCTCTGAGACCTGTCCCTATGTCCTGAGATCCTATCCCCATGTCCTCTCTGTGGTGACTCTGCCCTAGCCGACTCTGCACAGAAATTCTCTGCTCTGTGCTCCTCACTGTGTCGAGGGGATGCCTGGGCATCTACTGATGGCTCCAAAATATTTCTAGTTGTAAGTTAGTCCTCCCAAGGGCTCTCCGCCTATAGCGGCATTGACATCCTGGAGTGTCTGTAATGATCTGAGGCAGAAGGGCTGCTACGGCCTGCTCTGGCGGTGGTATGTCTAGGTCTATATGAAGAGACCCCTCACCCAATCCGTGCCTCCTGCATAGATCAAGGCGAGATTTAGTTCATCATTCTAGGTCTTGAGTCAGTTTTCTAAATTTGCTGTTTACTATAATTATCAACATTATGGCTTTATATATTTATAAGGTATATTTTTAAAAGTGTCAGCTCTGTACTAAGTTGAATGTTCCTGTTCTACATTTTCCTGCGTGTGCCCAAGGGTCCTAGCTTCGAACCCTTGGCTATGATACCAAAAATGTAACGCCGCTAAAGACGACACCACGCTCACGATGTCGATGACGACAAGGCCACGAAACAACCATCCCGAAAAGGTGACAAACTTTTTTTTTAAAATGTATTTGGGTGTATGATTAGAATTCACTCCTCTTATACAAACTAAGTGTACTAAGCGTTAGTAAAGAGGAATAGAAGAATCTTAATTTATACTTAATCATATAGGTGTAAGAAGTTTGGCCAAGATGCCTATTTCATTGTTAGCTATGAAGTTCCAAAAAAATTTATTTTTTTTACAATAAGAACGTAACATGGTTATAAAATAGTGTTTAATCAAGATCACATTTCTTAAAGTAGGTTAATCGTATATTTCTTTTTGAAAAAAGAGAACAAGGGACTCCTAAGAGTAAAGAACATAAAGCTCGTGCACCAACAAGGGTTTGATCTCAACCGATGACTGATAACCACACAAATCTACTAGCACTTAACTACAACCATACGGCTACCATTTTAGTACAATGTAGAGCGAAGAAAGGAACACATACAAGCAACAATGAAAGGTAAGGAATGCAAATATCACACACAAATGATTTTAGCCTTCCGAATAATTCAATAATTACCTACATACCCTGGCCAAAATAGCTGTTCCGTTTCAAACCACACAGCTCGCAAGTTAAAAGCGTATTGCCAAAAGCCTACCACCCAACTCATGCAAAGCCTAGTCTATAACTCCGCACTTATTGTTTTTGGTAGCTTAGAACTTTGGACTGTCCTCTTTAAGCGGTTCATGCTGACCTGTCAACTACTTTATTGCTGCGTGGAGACACAATAAAACATTTAGGTTGGAAAGGAACTACATTGGGGTGGTTGGCTCAACCAACACCTGTAAAAGAAAAGGAAACATTAAAAATCTGTCCCACTTGCATGCCGCTCCAGGTCCTTCTGTCATTTAATGATTTAGATATGCAAATATCCTCCACTTGGTCTGTTCTACCAGCCGTTCTGCCCCAGGCCGCGTGAGGAGGTGGAAAATTTCATAGAGGTAAGTCTATTTCATATCAGAATAATGCCCTAGAGCAAATTCTTCGACAAATCTAAATCCTCCAGCTGCGTTAGATTACTGAAGAAATTAGGAATTTGGCCTTCCAGTCTACAATTATATATCCACAACTACTGCAGCCGCTTCAAATTCCTGAGCTTTGGCGGTATGACACCACCAAGAAGTGGATTATCGCCAATGGTGAAGTTAGTCAGATTCAACAAGTTGCCGAGAAAAGCAGGGAGTGTCCTACTAGTGCTATTTTCATCTAGGAAGAGGGCTTCCAGGTTTGGCAACATACCGAAACTCGGAGGAATGGAGCCACTAAAATTGTTGATTCCCAAGTTGAAGACTCTCAAATCACTCAACTCGTTGATGCGACTGGGCAGCCTCCCGTTGCAGTGGTTGGAGGACAAATCCAGTAACTGCAAACTCGTGCATTCCAAGAGTTCGTCGGGGAAGGGCCCTTGGAAAGCATTCCTAGGGAGAATCAATGCCTCCAGACCAGTTAGTCCACATATTGCAGAAGTCATATTTCCTGAAATTGAGGCATCCGTGAGATTAAGTGTAGTCACGGCATTGGATTTAGTGCAAGAGATTCCATTCCAAGCACAGGGATTGTCGTGGGATGCATTCGAGTCGTTCAAGGCATGACTGGTGTTCGTCCATTCTGTCTGCTTAATGTTGAGAAGATTCGTGCCCTCCTGAGAGATGCAACTGTAGGGGAGAAGCAAGAGGAAGAGGGAGAGGGGGAGCATTATGAACCCATGCTTGTGAGCTCCTCGGAGAATCATTGCTTGTCTATTGCAGCGCTCTTAAAATAGACGACCACAGAACTCACTTTTGCAAGAATTACAGAAATTTAAATATTCTGTGACAGTCAGCACTTTGTGTATCAAGTTGTCTATCAGGCATATCTGCTGAAATGTATCATCATTTTTTTTTATATATTAGCAGTTATTCTCTTAGACACGATTTAAGGGTGATTGACTGGTCTTGATTTTGAGACTAACTTTACATTTGTTTGGGCAGTTGCGAGGCCTGCCATGCAGCTTGATATTTGTGAAGCTAAGACCACTCGTAGTGTCCTAAACTGTAAAAAAAAGACGTTTTTAAAATATTTGTAAACATTGCAACAATTTAATTATTCTCTATGATAGTCAGTGCTTTGTGTAATCATTTTTTTGTCATTTCAATGGAATATAAATTTTGTCAAATGCTAACCGTGAAAAATGCCTTCATTACTTCTTGTTGGCATATACTTTTTCAATTCAGAGAGTAGCATTATAGGTTACCAGTGTAATCTGGAGATCATATGTATGATGGTTGATAACCTCTATAAAGGGAAAGATATTCGTAAAAAGAAAAATTTAAATATTCCTTGTGGAGACTGGATAGACAACGTTGATAGACAATCTTCATAATACTTAAACATGGATAATAATTAAAATATTAGTTTCCTTTTAATTGAAATGTGGTGGTGACTTATTAAGCTAGAAACTTTGCATTAGGATTTCTTTCTTCACAATTCAATAACATAACATGGGTTTCCAAAAGAATCGATTTCATTTCCCTTTTTACGATTCGCAAAGGATTCACAAGAAATTCTTAAATGAAGAGAGAACATGATAGAGTTTGGGTGTAATCTACTCTATTGGCATATTGGAAATTCAATAAAACTTAACTCTTTCCATTCATATTACAAGAAGAAGATATACACTAATAGTATCACTTATCAATACCTCTTTTTTTTTTTGCAGTAAAATGGAATCTAGTATGTATATATATTTTTTGTAAATATACTAACATTCCACGTAAGAGTCCATCAATATTTTCATTAAGTTCTAAACAAGATCTACCAACATTTTAACCATGTGAACTTTTGGGCAAATATAGATTACAATGTCCCCTTTTTTTTTTGGAATGAAAACAAGATGTTACAACTTTCTTTCACATACAAATTTTACAACAAAATAATACATATAAAGGAAAAAGGAAGAAGTCTTCACAAGCTCCAAGGTGTTCTTCATCCATGCTCCAAATTCCAAGTGTATCAATCACAACCAAGATAGGGGGAGAGGCAACACTCTCCTCCCAACCAAAACTCAATGGAGAAGAGAAGCAATCTCCTCCATTGACCCCCGAGCCCCAAACACAACACAATGAAGGGTGGTCTCCAACTCAAGGCAACAATACTTGCTTCCACAATACAATTTCTTCACAACATTCAAAGCTAAAATAGAAGAAACAAAGGGACACACAAATAACACCAAACATTTCACAACAAGGCTTTCATCCAAGCCAACAAGAGAAGGAACTATGGGAAAGTTTTCCTTATGCCTCCCCATTGAGATGAGATGCCCATCCAAAACCCTCCACAATAAAACTCAAGCCCCTATGACTCTTATGCCTCCCTCAAGTACCCCTTTTTCCTCCCATACTCTTATGCCTCCCTCCTCTTATGGCTCCCTCAAGAACAAGGTAAGAATGTGAACATTCTTACCCAAGATGGGCATCCCTCTCAAACTCCCTCCACAATATCCTATTCTACTCTTATGCCTCCCTCATGAGTTTTCCCATAGACCTCTCCTACACTACACATTAAGCACTCTATCCATTTTCACAATACACAAAAGTAAACATACATTATTCACAATTTTAGCATCAACAACAATATGAAAGCAACAAAAAAGAGAAGGTTTCCTACCTCTCCATTGGAGAAGCCTAAACCAAGAAGCTTTGCACAAGCTCCCTCCAAAAGCAATCCCAAGCATGCAAGTCCAAGCTCCTTCTTTTCTCTTTCTCCCAATTCTTTCCTCTCCCAAAAAAAATAAAAGAAAAGAACTCCTCAACAAAAACCTCCAACCCCCTCAACAAGAGAGGAAGTTTCCATAAATAGACAAAAGGGGAGAGTGAGGGTGATGTGGCTCCTTGTAGGATGCCACATCACACATCCTCAAGACCACCTCCCTTTAGTCAACTCAAATCCCAAAACACCATAAATGGGTGGTTGGATTGAATGACAACTCTCTTCCACATCCATCCCTTCCCATGTGTCTTAAGGCACAAATAAATGCAAAATGAAGAAAAGTGCACTCCAAAGTCATATTTCCCTTCCCAAAACAATAAATAATCCCCTTTTTGGATTCCCAACCCATAGATATGGTTGGTAAGGGGTTTTGGGAAGTGTGGGACAAGTTCAACTTGTCCCACAAGTCCCCCAAAATTGCCCTAAATCTCAAATTCGAGATTCAAGGGATTTGGAGTGGTCAACACTCAAAACCAAGCATTCAATACATGAGGAAACACAAGGCTCAAGGAGCCAACCATCAAAATTAATTACATCCACAAGACTTCCCTCCAAAACTTAAAATTTAAAACAAGGTGTTAAATTAATTCTAAACATACTTAGCAAAAGTAATTTTTAAAAAGATATCAAAAATAAAATCACCTACTAAATTAAGTTAAAACAAGTAAATAAAATTCTTACCCCCTTGGTCACATTAGAAAATTTCCCCCTCATGGAAATTTTCTCAACACATAAAAGAACAAAGGTAACACAATACAATTTACTAGTTGCCTTGACGACCAATTGTTGTAACCACCCGACATCCTGTTGTGTTTGGTTCCCAATCCCCCTCATGGTTGTGATCATGCTGTGTTTCCTGCAAAATACAAAATACCTCCTTCGGCCTTGCGGCCATGTCAAAATATCCAAAATAACCATATGCATGAAATTTATTAACATCTATACGTAATTCAATCAATCATTATTTCTAGGTCTAAATCACAACTTAATTATGCATTTCATCATTATCCAAAATTATAGTAATGTAAATTCAACAACTACATTCTACTCATCATGGCGAAGAAATCCAATGTTAGAACACATGCAATATATCCATATAAAAATAATATCGGTATCCAATAGTCTGTCCATGAGTCAGTGTAGATCATACTGAAAACAAAATCCAATCATAATCCAAATGCATCTAGTCACAAAACATCATGCTAATCAACATAAGTATAAGTCATGTCCATATCCAAAGTCTGCATAACTCAAAATGATAATCAACTAAGTTTCGTAGGGAAGTGGGCATTACAGTTCGGCTATGAATTATTGAGGTAAATGATTTAAATATATATATGTGTTCAAACATCGGTGGATATACGTCTTCTGCAAATCAAATCTTGTGAAGCATAGCTACCTAATTAGATCTCATCTAGTCATCTTTGTGCATTGCGTCGACTGCCCTAAACATGGTCAATTATGTACATATTTTGCCTTGGAAACCTACGAGCCTGATTCTTGCGTGTCCTCGACTTCATTGAGTATCATGGTTTTCTAGTATGATTTGTAGTGGTAGGTATAAAGTTATGATTGGCGAATGTATTCAATGTGAGTACGGTTATTGCTTCAAACCTTGCATCACGGCCAACCAGAGCATGTATTGAACATGGCATTATACATCGACCTTTGAATGTCAGTGCTCATTGACAATAAATAGATGTTGATTCCCTCAACATAAGCTCGTGGCCAAATATTAAAAAGGTGTGAAAGTTGTTTTATATTCGTATAATTTGAAAGAGAAGTTTTATTGTGTCATATTGGTTTAGTAGTCTTATGAATTTTAATTCTAAAGGTATTTTTTTGTTCATTGTTTATTTTAAGGCTTTTAGTTTTGAGTGAGTCATAGTGTTAAAAGTATTACATATCAAAATTCAAGAGTTTTAGTATAACCCACTTGGTTTTGTCAATAACATAGTCATCTAGAGTCTTGTTGTCCATTTAAAAAATAATAATAAAAATAAAATAAAAATTATCCATTCTGATTTTAAGTCATTTGTAAAATATTTATCAAGTGTCAAAAAACATTACAGTATTGTCTATTAGAATTATTAGTACAATCTCAAGTTAAGTACAATAGTGTGAAAAGGTCAAGTCAAATCAGTCATAGTGTCAATGTCGAAATAAAGTGTATTGTTGGTCAATGCCATAGTAAAAAAAAGTGTCATTGTCAAAAGTCTGATTTTTTTTTAAACTTACCGTACGAATGCATTTTCGGTGGAATCCGACGTTCAAGTAAGGTATGTAATTATTGATCCTCAAAGCCAAATTTGTTGAGCTAGAAGTATGACACTGGAGGTAGGAGGAATCAGAGGTTAGAGGTCATTCAAAAACCTCTCATCAATTGCCAATGATGAAGCCGCATATCGGCTTTGGTGACATGTCTGTGTGTGTGCAGTTTGATTTTAGTGCTTCAAGTGTGGTACAATTTACACTTTTCAATAAGTGGAAATTTCACATTGAGGGGGGGAACATGATCCAATGTTCGATTTCCATTATGTCAGCTTTTTCTATGTATGTATGAGCAATAAATTTCAGCAAAATTTCCTATGTTATTCCTTGCAGTGAGATGTGATGAGGGCTAAGAATAGTACTTGTCATATCATGATGTGGTTGTAGGTAAACCACTTGAAAACCTTCATTTGTGGTTTGTGGTAAACCAATAGAAAAACCACCATTTCTGGTTGTTGGTAATCCATTTGCAAAACCATCCCTTTGTGGTTTGTGGTAAACCAAATGCAAAACCACCATTCTTGGTTTGTGGTCAACCGTTTGCAAAACCATCCCTGAGGTTTTTGATTATCCTGTGAAAATCACCAAATCATGAGTAGGTGCAAGTACAAAGGAAGGTTTTCCCCATGTTCACACTAAGGGGGGGAATGTCAGGAAATATAATTTACTAATTCTCCATTCATAAATAATAATTACATGAAGTAATTATTATGTTGTAAGTATGTGTTAGTAAACTGTTATTAGTTGTTATATAAAACAACAATAACAATTATATTTGGTTAGTGTGTTAGAAACAACTCACGTAAGTTAGTGAGTTGTTATAGCCACTTCCTATTATTTAGGAAGTATATTTCCTATATATTTTCATGTTTCGGAATAGAGATATACAGAGAATTATTATAGTGTGAAGAATATTATTGTCTTGTGAATGTGTTCGGCTCTCTGATCCTTTATAATTTATGTGTACAAACAGACCAAAAAAGAATGTCTTCAGTAGAATTAACCCAAATGATAGAAATGGAAAAATATGTTGTACTAGCTATAGAGGAAATGAGGGCCAAGTAATAACATCCCTTTGCAATCCAAATGCCAACTCCTTTGGAAGTCACCAGAAAATATTAAGGCAACGACATTCAACTTCTTGGAACATGACACACCAGATCATGGAGAAGTGACACCATGTGGCAGACACACTCATGAACATGATTAACGAGAATGTGATCTGCGGTGACACGGTCCCAGCGGCAAGAAAATCTTGGATCATGAAGAGGATCTGGATGTTATTGATGGATGTAAATAAATTTTTGCTATCAATGGATCCTAAAAATTTCTCTAGGCTAAAGAAGCACCTGGTCACTAATGCTTCCAGGTTGTTTGTAAGGGATTATTATCTCCAGTTGAGGGGGATTAAGAATTTGATAAAGGGTTGCAAGGATTTGAGACACATGGTATACAAGGTTGTGGGCATGGAAGAAAACCCAAAGGGCGAGCCTTGTTTACATGAGACAATGATGAACATTTTCCATTCTCATGGCCACAAAGGGGTTTCATAAGGTTTCAAGACAGTGCACTTATTGCAGGAATTTCAATCCATAGAATTTTTATGAAAAAGTTCTTATTTTCGTGCCAGTAATTGGTGGTGGTGGGTAGCGTGGAGATGAAGGGATTGTCTTATAGAGACAGCCCTACTGGCATACTTTCTCATATTTATATGGATCCACCATATTTGCCTAGTGTGGACGAAGCCAAGACATTTTTAGGTGATTGTTGGCATTACAATCATCATGATCCTATCAATCCTTGTATGATTTGTACTTTGAACTCAGATGCATTAATGACATGTGTAGATTCCTTCACATCTTAACACCTTTGGGATTAAAAGAAACATTGATATATTTTCCAAAAGATTGGCTCTTTCACACCAAAAACTTATTACTTCAACTACAAAGAAGTCTCATAAAGAGGTAGTCAAAGGGATTATATATTCTTACTCTAATTGGGAAGAGGTAAGATTGAAATTGAGGTAGAATACACAAAAAATGGATGATTTTGATGAAGCGTTGCAACTTGATGCTCAGTACCACAAGTCCATTATCCATAAGTTGAAGGCATTACATAGAATACACGAATATGAAAACATTCCCCTCGAAAATAAGTTAGAAACAAAAGTTTTTGACTTCAAATTTATGAGGTTTTTGAGCGACCATGCACAAAACCTGTGACTATTTGACCTGCAATGGCTATAACCAACTCCTTAATTTCTAAAAAATGGATGTTTATAACTTTAGTTTTACAATTGCTTCAAACGTATATGTCATTCATGGCCTTTTTTTTGTTTGGACTTTCCTCTTGTAAATCATGACTTATTAACATTAAATTTAGGGGCATCATCCATGATTATGCCTAAGGCGTTTCTCTATTAGAATCAGGGTCCCCTTATCTAATAACTTTCAATGATGGGAAGGCTAGGATTGAATTTAACATGGCATTTATAGTACGTGACAATTTGGTTCATCCACATGTTTCATGTCTACGTTGTGAATACCAAAATGGCTTAGTTGTTCCAGTAGCCATCATCTTCGGTGCCAGGAAAATATGGATGATTTGCCATGACACTCGTTGCAATAATAACAGTGTCTGCATCAACCTACTTATTGTCTGCATAAACTCTAAAGGTCTTGTTAGAGAGGTTGATGTGTTTAATGGTTTTTGTAAAGATCTGTGTGCCCAAACGTAGGCTACGCTCCCTAAAATTGTCTGTTAGTTCAAACCCCATGATTCTATTAGGGAAGCCAAGAAAGTTTTAAATGTCGGTGGTGGTGTTGAGATACTTGTAGACTACGACGTTGTTAGCCATGAAGCCTTCGAACACAAATGGCATTCATCTCTGCCCATGTTGTATAGATTGCGGTTGCATGGGCATCCAAGCTGTTGCCCACTATGCACGTGGATGCCCACAACTTCTCTGGTAGCATCATGGTTATGTCACTTGACAGAGATAGCTTTGTGAGAATTAACGGTGATTTTGTGATGCCTATTGTGAGTTTTCTTATCATTATTAGACCATATGTTTCATTTTACAAGATATCATGTGTAATGTCCCCTTTTCCTGTGCCAAAGGCCTAAGGGCTAGGTCAAGTCCAAGTCGTGGTCAGACCCAAGGGGCTATGGACGTTGGGAGCTATTGGGAAGGGGCCACGTGGTTCTAATATTTTAATTTTGCATTGAGGGTCACTTTTGGACCATGATTCCTTAAAGGGGAAAAGTAACTTAAGTTATTTTTATTTTTATTGGCCCCTCCATGGAATGAAATGTGTCTAGGGTCTGTTGTGGCTCTTTTGCCTTGGAGAAGTATACAAGGAGCTGGGGGAGAAAGGAAAGGACACTTTTGATATACATTTTATTGACCCCTTCATCGTGCAGCTGTTGCTGTTGCACATCTACAACTTGTGGAGTAAAATCCCACAGGGACCCTAGATTCGGTGGTGAGAGACCCGTCCCTAGCTAGCAGGGCATTCTTTGGTAGTGAGAGATCTACCCTAGTCTGTCATTTTGGAGCCGCTTTAGGGCCGTGCGACAGAGACATCAACAGAGGGTTCAGAGGAAGGATCTCGAGGGTCTTGGGGGCATTTGGGGAAGATAAGCAGAGGGGCTCCAGATTCGATTCACGACAACCATTTGGGCATGGGCATGGCAGCTCTGTTGAAGGCGCCTCCATATTTTCTCGACCCCTTTCCAAACATGAAAAATTACAACCTTTATCTGGGGGTTTTCCAGTCGGCCGTTGTCAGATCCAAAGGTACAACCTGTACGTGGAGGGTTTTCTAGCTGTCTAGGCTCACTGTGATTTCATGGCAACATTTTAATCTCTGTAATATTCCTCCATTCAGTCGTTGTCAGATCTGAAGGTGGGAATATTATTTCTTGTAACTGTTAATGTTATTACCAAAGGCCCTTAATTTCTGGCTCCGGTATTTGGAGAGTTACGAGCCTCTAGAAGTTTTCCAGCCGCCTAGGGCACTTCTGTAATATTTCAGGCAACAATATAATCTTTGTAAAATTCCAAAAATGTATTTCACTTATGTCCTTTAATATTACTGTTGCAAGCTATCCCTCAAATTTTTATGCAATTCGTGTGGCAAATATTTTGTGTGACATCAATTTAAGTACCATTGGTTCGCTGTCCTTACCGTATTAAAATATAGCATAAATCAGTATTTTACTTTGGCTACAATTTTTCTATATATTTGGTGCATTTTAAAGAAATATCCCATTGGAATCCATATTTCAATGACTGGGAACCATTAGTTGGATTTAAAAATGACCCCACACAGGTATGGAGAATCAAAGATGACCCAAAATGGCACGTTGAAGATCCTGCTAAACTAGTTACAGGAAGCACACTATGAATGAACATTGTGGAACATTAGTATGCAAGAGTGTCTAGACAACCTTGTGTGAGAAAATAGAGAAGAAATGTATTCTGTTGTGAGAAATTCAGTGACTTAAATCTACGTGGACAAAGTAACTTGGGATGGAAGAAAACATAATATATCAAAGAGTTTTATCTTATGTGGCCGAACAGTGATGAAAAAAATCATAAAGGATCGAGAAGAATCAAGTGGTAAAGTGAAAATGTTGATGACCAAATTGAGGATTGAGCTCCCATCTCATTGGTGTGAGACCGGTAGGCGGACAACACCTAAGGAGGAGATAGTGGTAAATGAGACCATATGCTTATTTTATAATGGGGTGGAGTGAGGGTCCGGGGTGGATGATCCAAGAATGATAGGCTCGATATCATTAAGCGTGTAACTTATAATGACATCCACGTATCCAGGTATGAAGATGCTGCTAAGGGTTGAAAAAGTCAATAAACTTGTTTGGGGAAACACAAATTGAAAAGAATACCAATTTTTTGATCAAGATCCACGAACCTAAAAGATTCCAACATCAAAAAAGGGTTGGAACGTCTACAAGATTAATAGAGGCAACCCTGTGCATCCAAACTATTTTTCTTGAGTGGGCCCCCTTTGTTTTACGGACTCAATGCAAACTTCCATAGAGGCATATCTTTCGACTCAGTGCTGGACATATATTAGAATCTTGACACTGTTGGATTCATCTCAACATCAACTGTACGCCATGAAACTAGCAATCACACATGGCATGTGCGATGGAAACGCCGAGTAGGGGGAAGCATTGGAGAAGTTACATTTGGTGGAGGTTAACATTGAAGGAGGAAAAATAGAGATGAATAAGGAGATTGAGGGACGAGAAGTCTAGGAGTGTGGAAAATGTTGTGGGGAACCCACACGGAAATCCTTTTGTCTAGAACTATATGGAACTTGGGTCAAATTGTTAATACTTTGGAGGAGAAAGGGGTTGTAGAAGACAAGTTATGGTGGGAACATACGTGTTCGATAAATGCTTCGAAGGGAAACCTAACAAGTTTGAATCCCAAATTTTACAAATGTTAGATAAGGAAACATAATGTCTAGATTTCCTTACGTCACTGATTTCATGGGCATTTATGATTGGAGTTTATTAGTAGTGATTAAGGTAGTGATTAGGGTCTCCCCTCATCAATTTTCCTGATGATATTGTCTTTCAACAACCTTTGAAACAAAACTTATAACTCTCATCTCTACAATGCATGTTACGCTTAATTATTGAGATTTACATTTGGAAATGCTTATTAGCATGATTAATGTTTGAGGCATTGGAAAAAGAGAAACCTCAAGCTCAAATGACCATCAATGCAAAGACAAAATCATCTTGATCTTAAAATCAAATGCAAATAAAAGTAGAATCTTCAATGTTATCTCAAAGGCAAGAGAAGTGCATGGAGGAGATGAGGCAATCACCTTGTAATTCTCTGTGGAAGAGAATGAGTAAAAAAAGATTACAAAAGGTACTTTCCAAGGTAGAAATAGGAAGACAAGAACCTTATGTGGGACCTCTTATCCTAAATAAAAAGTTCTCTAAAATAATTCAGGATATAGATATGAGTATAAGGCAATGATGAAAGAACCCAATGTTTTTTTGTTATTTGTGCAATGTTTGCATTGGTATAGGTTTGAAAAACTGCTATCAATGTAAGTAGTTGTTAACATTACAAATCCAATTATCGACATAATACAATATTATATGTGGATAGTTTGTAGTTGGGTTGTTTGCTTAGTTTGTGTATATATAAGTGATAGTGTCTACTTATATGGTCTTCATTTTGTCAACGAAATGGAGGATTGGTAATTTGTGGGTTTGTTTCTATTATTTTGCTAAAGGCTCTAGGTTGCGAATCAAAATAGTCACACATGGGTTCTTTTCATGCCCATCAATGACAAGTACATCTCTAAAAGGTAACATAAGTAAACCTAATAACAAAAATTACTAAGCTTAAAAATAACATTTCAATGTGTCAAGTTTAATCCATATGGAGGGGTTGTTCAGTAAATGCTGCTAATTTGTTTCCGTAAGTTCTACAATGCCAACAAGTGACCCTTACACAATTGAAGGAGACATGTTTTTAGTAGAAAATATGAGAAAATCGGGGTTTGCTATTTCTTTATTTTATTTTGTATGGTGTCAATATTTTTAGTTGGAGGACATTTTATTGTTTGATAATATGAAGACATGAATGAAATGTTTGAAACAAAAAAGAAGGAATTAAATACGAGAATGTCACACAATTTTTCCATGATTGAAATTTTTCCTTAAAAAATTATAAATGTTATCTTTACTCCACTTTATCATCTCAGTCTCAATGAAAACCTAGGCGATCCCATTAATGGAGTGAGGAGATTCTAATTGTTACAACTATGAATTAGAATACTCATAATAGGATCCATGATACAATATAATGTTGATCTCAAAGGAACCTGAATGCAAAAATTGATTCATATTGATCCTAAAACAAAACAAAAAATCCACTATAGATCGAAGTTGAGAGATCAAGTTAATCTTGGCGAAACCACAATCTTCGATGCTAGCATGAAGCCATTTGACATCGATGTGTTGTCACAATTTGTTTTCATCTATCTCTAGTTTAGAAACAATTCTATCAATGTAACTATTTGTTAACATTACAAATCCAACATAGGCATTGTGTAGTATTGTTTGTGGATAATTTGTAGTCTCCCTCCTATTTTTTGTATATATAATTGATGGTGTTTGCTTTTACAATCTAATTTTTCAAATCCATTTGATATTTGTGTATTATTAGAATTTACTCACATTGGTGTAAGTTGAAAAAAAGGATATCAATGTAAGTACTTGTTAACATTACAAACCCAAAAATTTGCATTGTCTAATATTGTTTATAGATAATTGGTCGTTTCCCTTTCTTTTTTGTGTATACAAGTGATGGTGTCTACTTTTACAGTTTTCATTTTAAGATGCAATGGAGGTTTCTTGATTTGTGGGGTTATTCCTATTCTGCAGCAAGTTATAGATTGTGGATCAAACAATTCACACCCAAGGTCTTTCCAGCCCCCAACATTAACAAGTACATCTACAAAATGTAAGATGATTCAACCTAGTTATAATAGTATTGAGCTTAAGAATAATGTTGCACCACGTCAATTTTTTTCCATATGATGGGTCACTTACTTGTATAATGTTTTATCACGTCTATTACTTGTACAATGTTGGTAAGCAACATGTACACAATTGAAAGAGAAAGAATGTTATTATAAAATACGGGAAAACTAGCTTTGCTTTATTTATTATTATATTTGTGGCACCACTATTTTCAAATGAGTGAAATTTTATCTCTTAGGTAAGACGAAGACATGAATGGAAAGTTACAAAGAAAATGTGGTAAATAAATACATGCATGTCCCACAGTTGTTCCATGACTAAAATTTTTCCTGACCAAGTTTAATAGCTTCTATGTATCCTTCACTTTAACATCTTGATCTTGCTCACAATATTCTTGTGTCTGAAATGTTCTCTTAAATGGGACAGAATAAAAAAGTGGAAACCCCAAGAGGTTACACATTCAAACATGTATATAGTTGTAAGGAAATAACCAAAGAAGATAGAGCCATCCGATATTTGTGTATAGTTGGAATTTTATCACATTGGTCTAGTTTGGGATAACGACTATCAATGCAACAAGCTTCTATTTTATCAAAAATATTATCAAGCTTAAAAATAACATTTTACTATGTTTATTTTATGCCATATGGAGGGGTCACTCAATAAATACTACTAACTTGTTATTTCTACAGAGATGATAACTTACTCTTACACAATTGAACGAGGAATACTTTATTAAGAAATAATGGGCAAAATAGACTTCGTTAAAAAAATTACAACATCAAGATTTTTGATTGAACAATATTTTATTTGTTAGATAAGATGAAGACATACATGAAAATTGGAAAGGAAAATGTGGGAATTAAATACCTACATGTCCCACACCTGTTGCACGACTCAAATTGTTCCTAACCAACTAATATATACTATCTATGCTCCACTTCATCATCTCCATCTCATTTTCATTATTCTCGTGGCAGCAATTTGTGTTTAGATGGGACCAAATTAATAATGGGGAAAATCTAAGAGATTTGAGTTTCAAAACCCAACCACACCTTCGACGTAATAAAACCAATAAAAAACATAAATATAAAACATGATTTTTTAAAGCTAAAGTTCAATGTTATGTATTGATTTTGCCTTCTTCCATTACTTAATACTTTGTATATGTTTTACATGTTGTGGTATTCCAATTATGTGGCATGTAAAAAGAATGACGCGTATTTCCCCAACCCATGCATATTGATGGAAATTTACAATGAAACTCTCATTATTGATACCGAGAAGATATTGAATGGTAGTACAACAAGTACACACATGCATATTGATGGAAATTTACAATGAAAATATCATTATTGATACCCAGAAGATATTGAATGACAACACAACTAATACACATATGGATGTGGATATGTGGATATTAATGGATTTTATTTTTATTATAATCGGAACACTCAAATTTTTCTTTGCAAAGCAATTTTTGTTTATAACTAGCATCGGTGAAAGTTATTCTTTGGACGACGGTACCCAATGCAATGAGCTTGGTGCTGGAAGCAGGTTAATATGTTCTGAAATGTGTTGCTTCCATTTTTCTATGCACAGTGGATGATGTGCACCTTGACTTGGGTTTGGAATTTTGGTGGGAATGTTGGCTATTTATTATGGCTTCTCAGCATGTTGTGTGTTTGTAAGTGCAACAAATCTTAATTAGCTAGGGAAAATGTGGACATGAGCAGATAGGAAAAATGCAGACGAAGCAGATTGTCGCATATTGTCAACATCTTGTTAAATTCAATCCTAGGCTTCCCAACTTTGACTATTGTCAGAGAAGGAAACCCCTGATTTTAATAGGAAAATACCTTCAGCGTAATAAAAAGCATAGTTTGAAAGAAAAGGAAATATACTTGCCTTATACTGGTTAATAATATCTCATTCCTTAAAAAAAAAAAATTATAAATTTTAAAACATAACTATGGTCCCGATTCAATAGGTCCATGTGGTGTGACTATATAGCACAAATATCCCAAAACTTTCCCACTAAAAAGGAAGGCCACATCAACAACGACAACAAAATCCAGAGATGTCACACCTACCTTATAGTCAATATTGGGCTTATTTGCATTCAAATATCCCTTGATGTAGTATTTAGCACATATTAGTTTCTTGGAGTGCAACAATAGTTTTAACATTAAGCAGTTAATTTTATTGTTCCATGAACTAAGTGTCTGTTTTTTCTATCACGAACCATTTTAAGCAAGCACAAAATACACATGACATGCAAATTACACTTCTCTTTTCCTTCTCAGAGAAATGTACAAGACTACAATAGAGATTGTTACAAGCAAAATGCATCAATCGTTGTTGTTTTACAATAGAATATAAGAAAACAAGTAGCAACAAAATGGATTTTAAAAACTGCTTTGAAAGCCAACAATGAACAAATCACACAAAGAAACTTTATATTTCTTTCAGTAGAATACAACAAAAACATAGTTTGTCCATTCTGAATTATTATAAGTATAATACAACAAAATAAACACTTAACACACATGATGAAATATCCCTTGTGGGATATGTCGACATTAAAATTTTCCTCCGTAATTTCTATTTTATTAATGTATGTATTAGGAATAGGATGTTGTTAAGTATAATTAGTATTGGCATCTAATAGAAGATAACGACGCCATCAGTACGGTGCCACCAATAAAGTAGAGTATGGTAACAGTCAATGTACAATAGGAATGTTGTGGTAAAAAGTAAATATTTGTCGTAAGTGGTCCAATAATGTTAAAATGTCAAAGTTGGGGTAAGTAGAAAAGTAGGGTCTACATGATTAGGAATTAGAAATATTATATTTGTAATAAGGACAGAGAGTGATGTCATATATATTTTGTGTATTTTATTTGTGGAAAATTCTAAAAAGGTGGAACCCATAAGATTTATCTTATCTTAGAAGATAAGCCTACATGTGAAGGCAAGAGTTTAGGTATGGAATATGATTGGCTGGAAGAGATTTCCTATCTTATCTTAGAGATAGGGTGGATAACCCTGAATTCCTATAAATAAAGAGGTCACCCCCGTCATTTAACATAGAGGGAAGTAGTGAGAAATATTGTATGAGTAAGTGTGTAAAGGAAGCCATCATTTAGAAGGTGTGTTAAAGAATCCATTGTGAAGTTTCTCCCATAGTTATTATTGGAAGGAAAGTGAAGTCAGTAACACTTGAAGTACCTCATGGGTGAGATTGTAACAATTTCATGTTGATATTATAATTTATATTTATATTTCAGATTTGTCATCATTCCTTCATATCATAGTCTATGGTATTCTTGTGTTATGTTTGTTGTTGTGTTTGCAGATTACATCCACCAAACTAAAGGCTGTGCATTAATAAAATAATCATAGCACGAGGAGTTCCCGATGGAGAATTATCATAGTTCCGGATTGGTGATGACATTTTGGTTCTGTTTTCGGGACCATTCCTCGTTGGTGGATTTTCTGGAGAGATATTCCCACTTATTCATAAATCAATAGGAGGGTAACCTTATTTTTATTGTGCCTAGTAGTTACCATGGTAAAGTCACTTTTTGCCATTCATAGTATTTACCACAGTAACTTTACTTTTTACCGTGAATAGTATTTTCCACAGTAACTTTATTTTTTACTGTGAATAGTGTTTATCCCAGTAACTTTATTTTTACCATAAATAGTGTTTACCACAGTAAAGTCTGTTTTTACCAGAGTAACTCAAGTTTTACCATAGTTTACCATGGTCATTCCTATTTTACTGTAGAAAGGTGTAAAGTCACTTTCTATTGTAGTGAGTCCAATTATTTGTGCACATAAGTCTTACTAATTGTACTTGTGAGTTGGTATTTCACTGTGGTTACATTTAAAAATGGGGAAGATTCCTATTTTTTTAGCCCAATCTAATGAATGTGCTTCCTCTTTCATTCAAGAGTTTAAACCATCTTACATTTGTAATGGCCTCATAAGAAGGGAACAATGGAATGAATTTTTTCCTACCTTTTTGGATGGTTCAGCACTTAGGTGGTTTGAAACACTAGGTGATAAGGTGAAAAACTCATGAGATTTATTAACTGAAAGTTTTCTTGAAGAATTTGGTGAATAACAGAAATATGCAAATCTCATGATCGATATCACAAAGCTATCCCAACGAGAGAAGGAGAAGATAAGGGATTATCATGCTCGTGTTCTAGAGCTAATGAGGAAGCTTGATGACCAGATCTGGAAGGAAGGATTAGCGGCTGGGTTGATGAATGGTGTGGATAATCTCCTCTGTAAGCACTTCATTCTTAGGATGAAGCCAAAGATCAGACAACAAGTGAAGTATGACCGCCCCTCTACCATTGAACAAGAAAAGGAGATTGCAAGAAGGCAAGAAGAAAGCATGGAAGAGGATCCCAAAGAAATTGCTGCTAAGGTAGAGCCTACACCAACACCTTTGGTCCAGAATCCACAACCACTCTCAGTGAGAAAAAATATTTTCCCTGGTACATCTACTGAGTATGAAGATCTTCTCAAGAAGATGGGTCAGTTAACTATTAATCTTCTTCAAGGAAAGGAATTTAGTTCTCAGGGAGGAGATAGAGGTTCAAAAATAAATATAACTGAAGTTGTATGTTATGGTTGTCATAAAAAGGGTCATTATAAGTATAATTTTCCAGATAGAGCTTCTACATCTGGTACAAAAGATAATGATAAAGGAAAAACACCTGTGAATTCTTTTGATGTAATAGATAGGAGCATAAATAATGAAGCAGATGTGTTTGTAACAAAAAGAAAGAAAGAAAAAGATAACCAAGATGGAAATGATCCGAAGAAGATGAAAGGAGAAACTAGTAAGAAACATAGGAGAAGAAAGTTGGGTGTGCGGGATTTTCTTATTTCACAAGGACAAGGACCATACTCCATCTTAGAAGATCTTTCCAAAATGCCTACAAATATTAGATATGGTCAACTCTTGGCTATCTATTCTGAGAAGAGGCGGGAGCTGCAAAGTGGAATCGATGCTTGATGAAGTAAGGAGGTTGATGTACCTATTTTGGAGGTAGAGGCAGATCCTTACGCTCCACAAGCTGAGGTATTATGGAATGGTATTTCAATTCATGATGTTTTGGTTGATGAAGGTGCTGCAGTTAATGTAATGACTGATTCTGTAATGAATATGTTGGGTTTAAAAATTGATCGCCTCTCAACACTTATGTTAAGGTCATTAAATAAGGGAAAAACTATACCAGAAGGTGTTGTTTCAAATGTGACAAAATTTGTTATGGGTGTTGTATGTGTGGTAGACTTTCAGGTGATAAAAAATGGTACTGTTGCGTACCCAATTTTTTTGAGAAGGCCATGGCTAAGGAGATTTCATTCAAGAAACTATTGGAATGAAGGCTTCATGACACTTGGATGTGGCAGAGAGAGGGTGTAGATAAATGTGATCCCTCAGCATCATAAGTTAGAACCTGTGGATTCAAGTGATGAAACTGATGATTGGACATCCTCTAATTAATCTAGTACTAGTGAAGTGGACATAGAAGATGAAGAAAGTGAGGTTGATGTTCCAGTCATGGATATCCTTCCAATCACACTGACTCATGAACCCATAAAATTATCTAAATAAGAAATTGATGATCGTCTCCAACAAATAAAGATTGGTGATACTGTGATGGACAGTGGGAAGGAATCCTACCTCCATCTCTTTCAAAGGTACATACATCTATTCACTTTTGATTACAAGGAACTTCGTCAAGTAAGTTGGGTAGAACATTCTATTCTGCTGGTAGATGGTGCTAAGCCCATAAAGTAAATGCCATATAGAATGAATCCTAATTTTTTTAGGACTGTAAAAGAAGAAATAGATAAGTTGCTTGATGAAGGATTCATATTTTCTGTGGAGAATTCAGTATGGGTTTCTCCTATTGTGATCTCAATAAAAAATAATGGGAAGCTACGCATTTGTGTTGATTATAGGAAACTCAATAAGGCAACAAAGAAGGATCATTACCCTCTTTTATTCTCAGATCATATCTTGGATGAAGTAGCTTGCCAGGAGTGTTATAGTTTTGTTGATGGATATAACAGATACAACCAAGTTCATATAGTGGAGAAAGATTGGATGAAGACCACGTTCACCACTCCTTGGGGAACGTTTGCTTATAGAGTTATGACTTTTGGGTTATGTAATGCTCCAGCAACGTTTCAACGTTTGATGAATAGGGTGTTTGAACCCTACATTGGGAACTTCATCAGAGTATTTCTGGATGATTTTTGCATCTATGGGAGCAAGAAGGACCACCTGCACCAGATGGAGACAACATTTCAAAGGTTAAATGAAGCACAAGCATCACTAAACCCTACAAAGTGTCTCTTTGGATGTTCTAAACGTGTTTTGTTAGGGCATGTTGTATCCAGAGATGGTATTGGTAATGATCCTGATAAAGTTTCAAAAATCAAAGAGTTACCATTTCCTATGAATAAAAGTAAGTTGAGATCATTTTTAGGCCATGTGGGTTACTATAGAAGGTTCATCAAGAATTTCTCAAAGATTGCATAGCCACTAACCCAGTTCTTGAAGAAGGATGTTACTTATGAACCAGGAAATAAGGCATATAAAGCTTTTAAATAACTGAAGGAAGCTTTGGTGTCTTCACCTGTTTTAAAGAATCCAGATTGGAGAAAGCCATTCATTTTGTATACTGATGCCTCAGTTGCAGCACTAGGAAGTACTCTGAGCCAAAAATATGAAAATGGGAATGATCATCCAATTTACTTTGGGAGCAGACAAATGAGTAGTGTTGAGGTAAATTATACTGTAACTGAAAAAGAGGCTCTAGCTATCATTTTGTTGTAAAGAAGTTTAGAAATTACTTGCTAGGGTAGAAATTTATAGTTGTAACAGATCATCAGGCTCTAAAATATATTATAAATAAGCCTAACCCATCAGGGAGGATAACAAGATGGATAATTTTGCTACAAGAATTTGAATTTGATATTATAGATAGGCCAGGAAAGAAGCATGTCAATGCAGATGCACTCTCTCGAGCCTATGATGGTTTAGGTTCATCTTGTGATGATGATGATTTCCTAGATGCAACATTGTTATCCCTTGACACAATCCCTAGTGAATGAATTCGAATTTCCTAATGGTGTCAATGCAAAGACTAAGAGGAATATTACTCAAGCCAGTCGTCCATATTCTATTCTGCATGGAGTATTATTTCAGATAGGACCTGATGGATAGTACAAGAGGGCAGTTGGACATGATCAAGGGAAGGAGATGATAGAAGAATTCCACAATGGTACATGTGGAGGACACTTCTCTAGACAACTTACAACAAGAAGGATCTTGGATGCAGGTTATCACTAGCCCATTCTTTTTAGAGATTGTTACAATTATCGTAAGACATGTGATATTTGTCAAACACATGGTAACCGTAAGACTTCATCAGCTCCATTATGCCCTAGTCTTCCACTTGGTCCCTTTAAAAAGTGGGGAATAGATATTGTAGGTCCACTGCCAACTACCCCATGCCAAAATAAGTATATTGTAGTTTCCACATATTATTTAACCAAGTGGGTTGAAGCTAGGCCATTGAAAATAACTTCCATGGATGAAGTGGCAAGGTTCATATATGAACGCATTATCACCAGATTTGGTTGTCCATTAGAAATTGTAATAGATCAAGGGAGCCACTTCATTATTGAGGTGGTAGAAGCCCTAGTCAAAAAATTTTCTATTAAGCATAGGAAGGAAACAACATACAAGCCAAGCACAAATGGACAGGTGGAACGAACAAATTTTGTGTTGTGTCAAATTCTAGCAAAAGATGCAGCCTTGCAGGTACATAAGTGGGATAAAAGGATTCATGCAGCATTGTGGGCATATAAGGCAACATCAAATTCAGTAACAAGATACTCCTCATTTCAATTGGCTTATGGCATTGATCTAGTTCTTCCTATTGAGTTTGATATTCCCATTGTGAAAGTTATGAAAAATGAAAGGATGGATGAAAGTGATTCAATAAAAGAAAGGTTGGTACATCTTCATTTGCTAGAGGAAATGAGGGAAATAACAAAGGATACAAGCTATAAGAAGAAAATGAAGTAGAAGGAATACTTTGATCAAAATATCCATTGGCCTCCATTTCTTGTGAATGAATTGGTTCTAGTATATGATTCTAGATACAGAAAAAGAGGGTAGAGAAAATTTCTTCCCAAATGGATGGGGCCTTACAAAATAGCACCTGTGCATGAAAATGGTACATATGGACTGGAGGAATTAGATGGTACTCCCATTACGAAATGGGTCAACCATGACAAGTTGAAGATTTTTCAGGCACCAACTTTAGAATGTCCATAAAAGTCTACTCCGAGGACGGAGTAGAAACTAGGAAGCGGGAAAAATGTTAACATTAAAATTATACTCCGTAATTTCTATTTTATTAATGTATGTATTAGGAATAGGATGTTGTTAAGTATAATTAGTAGTGGCATCCAATAGAAGATAACGGCGCCGTCATTACGGTGCCGCCAATAAAGTAGAGTACAGTAACAGTCAATGTACAATAGGAATGTTGTGGTAAAAAGTAAATATTTGTCATAAGTGGTTTGATAATGTTAAAATGTCAAAGTTGGGGTAACTAGAGAAGTAGGGTCTACATGATTAGGAATTAGAAATATTCTATTTGTAATAAGGACAAAGAGTGATGTCATATATATTTTGTGAGTTTTATTTGTGAAAAAGTCTAAAAAGGTGGAACCCATAAGATTTATCTTATCTTAGAAGATAAGCCTACATGTAAAGGCAAGAGTTTAGGCATGGAATATGATTGGCCAGAAGAGATTTCCTATCTTATCTTAGAGATAGGGTGGATAAGCTTGAATTCCTATAAATAAAGAGGTCACCCCCCTCATTTAGCATAGAAAGAAGTAGTGAGAAATATTATATGAGTAAGTGTGTAAAGGATGCCATCATTTTGAAGGTGTGTTAAAGAAGCCATTAAGAGGTGTAATGGTGAAGTTTCTCCCATAGTTATTGTTGGAAGGCAAGTGAAGTCAGTAACACTTGAAGTACCTCATGGGTGAGATTGTAAAAATTTCATGTTGATATTATAATTTACACTTATATTTCAGATTTATCATCATTCCTTCTTATCATAGTCTATGGTATTCTTATGTTATGTTTGTTGTTGTGTTTCCAGATTCCATCAACAAAACTAAAAGTTGTGCATTAGTAAATAATCATAGCACGAGGAGTTCTCGATAAAGAATTATCATAGTGTCGGATTGGTGATGACAGAACCAGGAAGGATAGAAGAGAAAAAAATCACAAAGTAGATATTGTGATAGAAAAGCATATGTGCAACCCAAGCAACTTCAAATTTACATTAAGACCTCAATCCCCAAATCTGAGATAGATCAAAGTACATATCATGCTACATTATGCTTCAGAGCTAAATTCAAATGCAAGATTTAGGGTTAAATAGAACCGGAAAACACACGAAGAATCAAAGGTATCTCCTTATCTATGGCTCAATACAAAAAAGTTGAAACTAATAGACAAATTTGACTGAGTTTGGATTAGAACAGAAAAGGCTCAAATATTTACCAAGAATGATATTAAAATTAGAAGCACATTCATACACAGTTCCAATGATTACAAACACTCAAATGATCATCAGAAGGAGGAGGTTTTTCTACAACACAAAGTACAAAAATCTATATTCAAGGGATAATTTTATAAGGAATGGATCCAAGTAGCAAGTAAAAAGAGTTTGACATATTATTCATGACACAAACTCAGGTGGAAGAACTTTGAATCAGAAAGCTCACACATATCCAAGTCAAAGAAATGTTACAATATTTCAGAGATTGTCATTTCCATTAAAATAATTTTCAAGTTACATTATCAGAGTGTGTACAGATCCAGACCATTGATAAAATCATTAATAGGAATCATCAAGTTCAGAGAAAGAAGAGAAAGCGACCGAGCCACAGATATTCAGAAAACCTTCAAGGAAAATTCCAGACTTAGGCCATAATAAAATAATGGAGACCCAGATTAATGTCTGGATAAAAAATGCAAAGCATCCAGAGGAAAAGAAATTCAGACATCATTAATGGAGGCATAGGTCAAATGACACCACAAAGTTGAAGAAACCGTCATAGTACAATTGTAAAGAAAATGTACCCATTATTTGAACTCTCATGGCCACACGAAAAACTATAGAACTAGTTAAAATTTGGATAACCAGAAAGTGTCGACCATCAAATATCATACAAAAATGATGGCCATTATTTTATGACAGGAGCCATCACATTTAAACCTCAAAAGAAATAAGCTACAGATCCAATTCAATAAAAATAATTCTCTTCATTTTTCCAAATACCCATGAAGGAAAACATACTTATCGATAATAAACATACGGTTAAGACGAAGAAAAATCACTCATAACATGATCACAGGAAGAGGAAGCAATAACAGTATATCAGATCCAAGGAGCTTCACTTTCACCTTCCATGACTACAGTTGAAGCCCTTAGGTTGAAATCGGATAGAGCAGAACAACGAGAATGGAGATATTTAAGAACCCGCAAGGTATATTTATAGAAGAAAGTCGAGATCATAGAAATCATTAACAATGGAAACCATAGAATATTCACAGAGCTCCTACAGGCACAAAGATCTCTTTTAAAGAAAATTTTAGCTCGAAGACAATGACAACTAGTTAAAAATAGACCAGATCCCACAAAGAAAGCCAAGTAACAGAGCTTGAAGGTTTCATCAATGGTTTCCGTTAAAAATTTGTAGAGTTCATTTAGTTACTGTAAAGCTCAAGAATGAAAATGTGAAAGATCAGGGTTTCGAGTGTTTTACTCATCAACAATCCAAAGTAACCTAACTCACTCTGAGTTAATGATTAGAGGATCGAAGGCCACAAATCGACAAGGACACAGATCAACGTCTCCAGATCAATCCCCAATTTCAATACAATCACCATGGTTAACTTTTCACCAACCAAATTAATTACAAGTTAGAAACCCTAATCATCAGTTGGAGATCAACAACCATGAATCAAAGGTACAGAGATCGACGATCACAAACGAGTCATAAAAATCAATGCAATGCGGAATAATGGAGGTCAAGAGTCACTTAGGTTTTCAAACCTTAAAAATGCAAAAGGTTAAATGTTCCAAAGTTTCTCGCAAAGCCGTAGCCTCGCAAGGACAAAGTCAATATTAAAGGAAAAGTCAATACATCGATTCCACATAGTATCATCGGAGCAGCGAGATTTCTCAGGGTTTTGATACTTTTTACAAAAGGGCTTAAAACTTCAAAAAAATCTCGAAAGTCCATAAAAGAGTTTAAAATTCCAAATTTTCCCGAAGGCCCAAAAATCCAAAAGGGGAAAAAAATCCACAAAAGGTCTGTAGGTCCGCAAAGGGCTTAAAACTTCAAAAAGTCCTAAAATTCCGCAAAAGACTTAAAATTTCTAGAATTTTACCTGAAGGCCCGTAAAAGCAAAGGGAGAAGATTTTTCATGCCATCCAAGTTATCATTTCAAGTTTTGAATTTCAAAATTTGAATTATAGTAAATGTTTCAAGAAAATAAAAAGTGTCGACCAATGAAACATGCATGTATTAATCAAAAGATGGCCAAAACTCAGTTGAAGACAAGTGTACGTATCAGAAGTGGTCGCCACAGTGGCATAACAACTGTCAAAGTGACAAAACGGAGATGAGCTGATTACTATTGACTATTTTGTGAATTTTGCAAGTGTTGTAATTATTTTTCTCACAAATAGGGAGTTGTATTTTTGCATGCCTTCACAACAGGAAAAAATATAGAAGAAGACAGAGTTGCATGTTCATGGAGAGAGACTTTCCTAGCAAGCAATCTTATTTTTATCAAGTTATTCACCCTTCTTTCATAAAAATAGACCAGTCAACTTCAGTTTGACTATATTGTAATTAAGGCTAATAATGCCTATTTGTAATTGCATGCTCTATTTTTATTCCTTTATATATTATTAAATAAAGGATAAAAATATGTTGCATGGGTGAGTACAAGCCTTAGGATATTTTTAGGAAGAAGGTGAACTTTTTTTGCTATATATTGTGTGCCTTTACAAAGCACAAGGGAGAACTTCTGGAGGAATTTTGGATATAGGAGTACTGAAGAAAATTTTACTAGTTTTGCCTTCTGAGTCTGAAGTATTTTCTACCTTCCCAATTATTTGCATTCTTGTATATGTTTCTATTAGTCTTGTGAATGAAAATTCCCTAATTAATCATCTTACCTTGTTGCAAAATTCAGTAGTTTCTGCATGATATTATTGTGTATGTTTAGCTTAGCAGTATTGTTGTGATAATCTCCCTCAATACCTCAAAGTGTTTTCCCCTTAACATTCTGTAGAAGAAATGTTGGTTCGTGCACCCAAAATCTATCACATATCAATTGTGTAGACACTCAGTCAAATCCCTCATACAAATTTGGCGTATCACCTTAGTTTTAATTATTTTACACTCATCTTTTACTCCTAAACCCAGAATCAATTTTAGGATACAAAAATAAGGAACCAGCCTTGATACCAGAGACTCGCCTCAAAATAGGCATACCCATAGACCTGAGGTGTTTCCATTGTATCTACAAAAGAGAGGGATCAAATTTTGCAAGCTTAGAAAACCTGCAACTCATCTCTCTATAGGGTGCACTTTCGAGAGATAATTTTTTTTGGCACTCCCAGTGGTATGATGAATCAGATCTGCATGCAAGTTACAAATTCTACATTAGATCTACATCATATTTACAATAGTTACAAAGTCATTTTTGGGAGCAAGCTACAACAATTTATTCTAAATATTTTAAAATATTTTAGTGACTCTGTTGGGCTGATATCAGACCAGTATTACAGCATGTTCCATTCCTAAAGTGACTGCAAGATCATCAATAAGAGGAATTCCTCCTGAGTTTGTTTCTTTACCCTTGAATTCTGCTTGAAGCAGAAGAGTTGGTAATACTTTACCTTATAATAGACCTGGTTTTGTTAACCCTCCTCCTAATATTCCTTTACCATGTATCAATTTCTCTCTTAACATCTTAGTTTTGTAAATGGTTATTCAACCACCAAGGAATTTTGTGACCTTTACTAATGGTAGTCCATTAGTAATCCTAGTTTACCACGACATTCCTAATGCTACCATGAAAATTTTACCATCATTCACGGGTGAAAATAAGGTTACACCTGCTGAACATATCAAAGATGTTACAACCCTATGTACAATCCATAACATCACTTATGAACATGTAGCTTTAAATTTTTTTTCGGCATCTTTCAAAGGGTAGGCCTTGCAATGGTATAGAAACCTAGAAATTGGAAGCATAAGAACTAGGGATAACTTAGGTGAAAAATTGCTGAAACAGTTCTAGGATAATTAAGATCATTTTTCTCTCATTGAACAATTGTCTACTATTAAAAGAGCTCCCAATGAGTTTATGTCCAGTCTCAATATCTGTTTTTCCAGAACATGGGAGAGAATTCCAACAAGTGTCAAGCCTCAAGCTAATCATACTTTCCTCTATTATCTTAGAGCATTAAACAATGATATCTTAACTATGATTCAGTCAATGGGGGGAGAGACACTCCCAACAGCCTACGATATCACTATCCAAGCTGAAAATAGTCTTATTCAAGCTGGAAAATTGGCACCAAGGCCTTCAATGCACTTTTCAATAGATTTAGCACCTATTTCTCAGCCTATTACAATCATAGAACCTACTGTTGTAGCTACATCAGATGATGTATTTAAAGTTTTACAAACTATGGGAAATAAATTGACTTCGATTGAGAACATAATTGCAATACCTACCAGAGCCTATCAGGCTCCTTATCAGCAAAATAAACAGAATCAACAAAACAGGCAGCCCTATCAACGGAATCAAAATTATAGGCAGCCTTACCACAAAGGTAGTTTGACCGAAATGCTCCTAGTTCATCTAATACTTTAGTCCCAGTTAATATGGCTACAAAAGAGTGGTGTCAACCTTACAATCAACCTCATTCAACTGCAACTTGCCCAAATTCTTTTCTGAATCTAAATCTTGTTGCATAGCCTAAATATGAAACATTGTTCATACCTCAGATGGAGGCGGGTAGCAAGGAACTCATGTTTAGAAAGCACCTGAACAAAATTTAGTCAATTTTAATGAGGAGGATTTCATTAGAGTCACTACTAAGGCTCAAGGGAAAGCTGTTGAAAGTTAAAAAACAACATAATAGGCCTATCCTGCCTACCGTCATTGATAAGACAACAACTACAATCCCTAATTCAACCAACAACCCTGTTGTTCCTAAAAAAAACAAGCGTTACAGTTGATAAAGGCCATAAAAAATAGCTACAGCCTGATCCAAAAAGACTGTTTATACCTTAGATATCCAAGGCAGCTGAAGCAGAATCAGTTTTCGCTAAGGCCTACTCTAAGACAATTGAATCTGTCTCTAAAATTGATGCTTATTTTAACATTATTGATGTAATGAAAAGGCATAATATTAACATCTCAATGTGGGATGCTCTAAGTATTCCTGACAACAAGATTTACTTTCTCATCAACTAATTTGCATATTTATTCAAAAACAATAGAAAAGAAAGTTCATAAGGTAGACATGGTCCTTGAAACGTTTGAACAAGACCACATTAAATAAGTTAAGTGGATGGTTCAAAAAGTTCTGAATTCTCATGACATCAAGAAACCACCACCATTTTATTTATCACTGATTATTAGAGAACATTTAGTTCATAATTGATTAGTGGATAATGGTGCAAGTAGCACAGTTATGCCAAAAGTGATTTCAGAAAAAATGGGTTTGAAGTATGAACCTATAGAAAGGAGTGTCTTATAGCTTGATGGAATTGCAACTAATATAGTTGGTATAATAAAAAATTTAGAAGTGACGTTACATGTTTGCCCAAATGTTTCTATTCTGTAAGATGTTACTGTTGTGGATTTACCTCCATAATTTTCCTTATGCTTATCTAGATATTTCATAGCAAAAATAGGAGGTTATCTCTCTTCAGATTGGTCCTTCTTATTTTTCACTACTCGTTATGGTACCAAAGTTACTATCAATTCAGAACCATTGGCCAGATTTCACATTGAGCATCACTCTCCAAATGCGGTGGCTAATTATTCAGCCTTAGATAAGTTTGATTTTGATGAGGTAGCTCATGTTTCAGCATTAGATGGTGTTTCTAAAATGTTCATGGATGCATTGGATGGTGTTTCTAACATGTTTATGGATGAAAAGAAAATGGAAGAACATGCTCGTGATCCTTTTAAGGAAGTTGAAGAACACCTGCTTGGTGTGTATTGTATGCATGAAGAAAATACACCACTTCACTTACTGTCCAAAATAGAAGATTTAGTAGAAGGGATTTTGAAGCTTCATTTTGATGGAACTAAGAACAAGAAGGGACATGGAGCAGGTCTGATGCTCACCTCCCCAACAAACGAAAGGTATTTCTCAGCTTTGAATCTCCAATTTTCATGTAGTTGTAACGTAGCTGAATATGAAGCTTTAATTCATGGCTTACTTTTGGCTAGAAAGAGAGGTATCAACATGCTACAAATTTTTGGTGACTCTGAGTTGGTTATCAATCAAGTAAAAAATTTCAATGTTTGTAAGAATCCATTAATGAAGTCTTAAAGACATAGAGTTTCAGACTTAATGGAAGATTTTGATGCTATTAACATTCAGTCTATTCCTAGAGCTAAAAACAGGCCTGCAGATAGACTTGCAGTAGTTGGGGCTGGTTTTGAAGTGCTGGAAAAGATTGAAAATAGAAAAATCCAGCCTCATATAAAGTTAATTGGCAGGTCCTCAGTACCTAATAATGATTCAAATTGGTAAGTTTTTGAAAGTGATGATCAAAACTGCAGGTTTTCGCAGCAAGAAGTTGAGTTTTCTGTAGTTAATCAAGATAAATTACAACACTTATATGGTGACCAGATTGTTCAGTTGAAGAAAAATAAACTACCTTGAGGTCTGGTCACATTGGAAGACATCTTCAGCACTGATGATCAGTTAAGAAAGGTCAAGACTAAAATGTCAACTCACGCTAATAATTACAAAGAGATCTCGGTTGATGAAGGGAAAAAGCTATTTCTTGGAAAGGTATGTTCCTTAACTTAAAAGTAGTCATTTTTTAATCTTTGCAAAGAGTTTAAGGATGTTTTTACTTGGAAATACCAAGATCTGAAAGGATTTGATCCTAGTTTAGCACAACATACAATTGAGTTGCAACCAAATTCTAAACCTCTTAGATAGAAACAGAGGCCTGTAAATCCCAAAATAGAGCCTCTGATGAGGAAAAAATTATCTAAGTTGATTGAATCAAGTATTATCTTTCCAGTCAAGCATTCAAGTTGGGTAGCCAATCTTGTTCCTGTTAGAAAGAAGAATGGTGAAATCAGACTATGTGTAAATTTCAGAGATCTTAATAAGGCTTCATTAAAAGATCATTACCCACTCCTGAATATGGATCAGATTTTTAGAACAGTCTTAGGTTCAGATAGACTATCTCTTCTAGACGGTTATAGTGGATATAATCAAATTTTAGTCCTGGAAGAAGATAGATATGAAACAACCTTTACCACTAAGTGGGGTACTTATGCTTACAAAAGGATGTCTTTTTGTCTTTCAAATGCCGGTGCAACGTTTCAACGTGCAATGGACATGGCTTTTCACAACTTGTTAAACAAATGCATCCTTGTTTATTTAGATGATGTTACTATATTTTCAAAAGATTTTGAAGAACATATAATGCATTTAAGGCAAACTTTTCAGTTGTGTAGGCAATTTGGAATATCTTTGAATCTAATGAAGTCTATCTTTTTAGTACATCAAGGAAAGCTACTTGGTCACATTGTTTCTAAACAAGGTTTAGCAATTGATCCTTTTAGGATCGAAGCCATATCACAGCTATCATTACCCCATCATAAGAAGGCATTACAAATTTTTCTTGGAAAAATCAACTTTGTTAGAAGATTTGTTCCAGATTTTGTAACATTGGTTAAACCACTCACAACTATGCTAAAGAAAGAGAAAACTTTCTCTTGGACTAGTGAAGGGAGAGAAATTTTTGAATCAATCAATGTATCTATCTCTCAAGCTCCTACTCTTGCAAATCCAAATTTAGATAAAGATTTTTGAATGTATGCACTTGCAGGAGCTGAAACAATCTCAGCTATATTAACTCAAGTCAATGATGAAAACATTGAGCAACCTATTGCTTTTTCTTTCTTTGTACAATGTTTGCATGATTATGAAACAAGGTACACATTTATTTAAAAGAAAGTACTTTCAGTAGTCAAAGGACTAAATAAATTCAATTATATTCTTTCGAACAATCAAATCCATGTTCTTGTTTCTCATCCAGGTGTGAAAGAATTCTTACAAAATAAGAAATTGAATGAGAAAAGAGAAAACTGGATAACAAAGGTCATGGAGTATGATGTTGATATTCGGGTTGCTAAAATGGTTCGAGGGAAAGGTTTATGTGAACATCTAATTGTTGATATGGAAAAGAACAAGATGCAGAACCAAATGATTCAAAACAACATGATGAAATTACGTATCAACAATAAAAAATAATGGTTCAACCAGAAAATCAGCAACCTGAGTCAGTTCAAGAGTTTCAAGAATCAAGATGGATGACTGATATGCTTAACTATCTACAACATGGCACCTATCCAAAAAATTATGGACAAGAATAAACAAATAAAAAGTGTGTAGGTATAGGTTGCAGCCAAGAAGAAAGAAGCATATACATGGTGAAAAGAAGGACCAAAGTAAATGAAACTTAGATATTGTCTACAAATGGAAGAGGGTACATTACAAAAAAAAGAAGATGCTTGCAGATAAGGTACATTTTCTAGATTTCAGTCAAAGGAAAGGAATTCTGGGAAAATTTTGATAGGGCTTCGCCATGAGAAATCAAAATTTAAAATTTTCCAACATGCCAGAAATGTTATTATAAAGGAAATAAATCATCTATCTAAAAGAAACAAGCTACAAAGATCTTAACAAGCATCTGAATCAAGTCTTATGCCGAAGATAGTATCAAAGAACAAGTGAATTGCTTGTAATTTCAAAAAAAAATGATAGAAGGTACAAAGATCTCATGAAATCAAGAATAGTCAAACCTTTATTACTTCCAGTTCCAGAATGAAATGAACAAGCCTACCAGTATGTCAAAAGATACAGAATTCTCAAGAAGTTAAATTTCAGAACTAGGAAGGATAGAAGAGAAAATTACTGACAGAGTAGATATCGTGACAGAAAAGTATATGTGCAACCCAAGAAACTTAAAATTTACATAAAGACCTCAAGCCCCAAATCTGGGACAGATCAAAGTATGCATCATGCTACATTATACTTCAGAGCTAAATTCAAATGCAATATTCAGGGTTAAATAGAACCGGATAACACACGAAGGATCAAAGATATCTCCTTGACTATGGCTCACTACAACAAAGCTTAAACTAATAGACAGATTTGACTGAGTTTGGATTAGAACAGAAAAGGCTCAAATATTGACTGAGAACAATATTAAAATCAGAAGAACATTCATACACAGTTCCAATGATTACGAACACTCAAATTATCATCAGAAGGAGGCATTTTTTCTACAACAGAAAGTACAAAAATCTATGTTCAAGGGATAATTTTATACGAAATGGATCCAAGCAGCAAGTAAAAAGAGCTTGACATATTATTCATGAAACAAACTAAGGTGAAATAACTTTGAATCAGAAAACTCACACATCCAAATCAAAGAAATGTTACAATATTTCAGAGATTGTCATTTCCAAAAATCAGATTCAAGTTACATTATCAGAGTGTGTACAGATCCAGACCATTGATAAAAACATTAATAGGAATCATCATGTTTAGAGAAAGAAGAGCAAGCTCAGAATGAGGTTCAATTCAAAATAACCAAGGTCGAGCCATAGATATTAAGAAAACATTTAAGGAAAACTCCAGACTCAGGCCGTAATAAAATAATGGAGACCCAGATTAATGTCAGGCTCAAAAATGCAAAGCTTTTAGAGGCAAAGAAATTCAAACATCATTAATGGTGGTAGAGGTCAAACGACACCACAAAGTTGAAGAGACCGTCATAGTACAATTGTAAAGAAAATTTACCCTTTTTTTGAACTGTCGTGGCCACACAGAAACTATAGAATCAGTTAAAATTTGGATAACCTTAAAGTGTCGACCATCAAAACTCATATAGAAATGACGGTCATTATTTTGGGGTAGGAGCCATCACATTTCTACCTCAAAATAAATAAGCTACAGATCCAGTTCAATAAAAATATTTCTCTTCATTTTACCAAATACCCATGAAGGAAAACAAATAAACTTCAGGTTAAGCCAAAGGAAAATCACTCATAGCATGATCACAGGAAGAGGAAGTAATAACAGTATATTAGATCCACGGAGCTTCACTTTCACCTTCAATGGCTACAGTCAAAGCCCTCATAATGAACTTGGATAGAGTAGAACAATGAGAACGGAGATATTTCAGAACCCGCAAGATATATTTATAGAAGAAAGACGAGCTCAAATAAATCACTAATAATGGTGGCCATAGAATCTTCACAAAGCTCCTACAGGCACAAAGATCTCTTTTAAAGAAAATTTGAGCTCGAAGACAATGACAACTGGTTAAAAATTGACCAGATCCTGCAAAAAAAGCCAAATAACAGAGCTTGGAGGTTTCATCAATGGTTACCATTAAAAATTTGTAGAGTTCATTTAGCTCGACTAGAACTCAAGAATGAAAATGCGAAAGATTAGAGTTTCGAGTGTTTTACTCATCAACGATCAAAAGTAACCTAACTCACTCTGAGTTAATGATCAGAGGATCGAAGGCCAAAAATTAACAAGGACCCAGATCAACGTCTCCAGATCGATCCCAAATTTCAATACAACCACCATGGTTAAGTTTTCATCGACCAAATTAATTACAAATCAGAAACCCTAATAATAGGTTGGAGATCAATGACCCTGAATCGTAGGTACATAGATCGATGATCACAAGCGAGTTATAAAAATCAATGTAATGGCGAAATAATGGAGATCGGGAGTCACTTAGATTTTCAAACCTTAAAAATGCAAAAGGCTAAAAGTTCCAAAGTTTCCTATGAATCCCTAGCCTTGCGAGGACAAATTCAATAACAAAGGAAAAGTCAATACATCGATTCCACATAGTATCGACGGAGCGGCGGGCTTTCTCAGGGTTTTGATACTTTATAAAAAAGGGCTTAAAACTTCAAAAAATCCCAAAAGTTCGCAACAGTGATTAAAATGCCAAATTTTCCCGAAGGCCAGAAAATCCGAAAGGGGCAAAAAAGACATAAAAGGTCTGCAGGTTAGCAAAGGGCTTAAAACTTTAAAAAATTCCAAAAGTCCACAAAAGACTTAAAATTTCCAGAATTTTTCCCGAAGGCCCGTAAAAGCAAAGGGAGAAGATTTTTCGTGCCATCCAAGTTATTATTTTGAGTTTTTACTTTCAAAATTCTAATTATAGTATATGTTTCTGAAGGAGTGTAGGACGAAGACCTGGAAGGAATTCACGAGCATCAAATATTTACACTTCACCAAAGTGTAGGAGTTGCGAGATTAAAGCAAGAAAGCTTTGTAAAGCAATGTGCATGCATATAAGAGCTCAAGATTCGAAAAGTGGAGTGGAATGGAAGCCTTAGCTTAGCTTGTATTGGCTTAACATAGATCAAAAGAGATGGTGTACATATAGGGGAGTGAATGTGTAACTCCCATGTAAGAGAAGATTCCTCCATAATGGAGAAGAGGAGTTACTTTCCCAAATGGGAATGTAACTCCTATGACACACTTACACATATGACAGATTCTGTAAGAGAAACTATCATAACTAAGATGACACCTATATTCATGTCCACCTAAGTGAGATGACTCACCTGGTGAGGTGGAATAACACTAAATAAGTGAATAAATATACCACCTACACCAACACCCCCCCTTCATCGTAACTTAGGATGAGGCGGCAAGTCAGAAATGAGAAATGGGTCCCGGCACAAAGCCTGATGAGGCACCCATGTACAAGAAGAAGTCCCAAGCAGTGAAGGAAAACCCAGTGGGAAAAACATCCACCACAAGTGAACAACACACTCTCTAATCTAAGAAAGATGCCAAATATGGCTCCCAGCCATAGATGAGCCTGAAAGGGTACCCATGTACAAAGAGGCAATCTCTCAAAAAGAAGAAGAAGAGAGAAGAAGAGGGAGATGAGAGGAATGTAGAAGATGCCATGGACGGATCTGAACTCTGCAGCTCTAGGAGGTCTCCCTGAAGAATTTTGATGATGAGATCGTCTGCCTCTGGACTGAAGAAGAGCCACCCACAACGAACTGTGTGCCTGCCCGTAGGAAGGACATAAATGACGTGCTGGAAGTCCACCTACTCCATAAAGGAAACTGAAGGCAGCAACACAAAGAAATCTGAGTCTGGCACACGGAAGTGTGACATAGGTCTAGCGAGTGAGTGCCAAGGAACCGAAGGTACTGCCACATGTATAGAATTGTCAAAGTGAAGAGGAACACCCATAGAAAGGATGTCCAAGTGATGTGAAGGGAACAAAACATCCTCCACAATAGAAAAAGGATCCACAACTGAGGGTGGATCAATGAAGGTCTCTGGAAATGTGGAAGTGACATGATTCCCAGAAGGGGCACTCCCAACAACAGAGATGATGAACTCCTATAAAACACCTGTAGATGGATGAGGAACCTGTAGAGCATCACAAGTGGAATCTATGAAAAGACGACTAAGGTCAGGTAGATACTCGTCCCAGTGACGGGGCTCAACAAATAGAAGAGCGATGTCAGATAGGTATGAGTCATCCAATGAAGGTAGAGGAGTGAAATGGGCCTCGCACACTGGAAGTGGAAAGGAGGCTCGTTTAATGACGGTGTGAGACTGAGTATGAGATTGCTCGATATCTGATGAGATGTGGGGGGTGACAATAATGTCTAGAATAGTGAGAGAAAGAGGAGGAGATTCCTCTGTAGTACTCTCGACATCAGAAGTAGAACGAAGCAAGCCTGTGTTAGTGGAACTGTCATCACACAAAGAAATGGAGGAGACAATTGAATTAGTAGTAGCAACAATGGTGGTAGTATGTGAAGGGTCTCCATAGAAGGACTAAAGAATGCTCCAGACACGATGAGGTGGATCTGAGTCTTCCACGTGAAACCAGAGAGAACGAAAGACATGCATCATCATGTGACCAAAAACATGGTTGCAAGTGTCGAGGAATTCCTCTAGATGATGATGATCAATGGGTGCAGGAACTGGCCCAAGTAAGAAGGCTGAAAGACCCTCATAGGTGAAGTAATGTTCCATGGAAGAACGCTAGGCTGAATAGTTCTCTCTCCCAGTGAGAAGTGGTAGAGGCTGTAAGGTGATCCTATGATGCTCACGTCTAGAAAGAGCACTCTCCATGATGAAAAAAACAGGATGCACAAAAGCAAGACATCGGAGTCGGCCAATAATGCGGCTGCGTGTGTAGGCCCAAGAGTACAAGCAACCCCCCAGAATGCGGCACTTTATAAAAGTAGTGCATTTACAAAATTGGCAATTCCATCACGTAGTGTGAAAAAAATCATGCAACTTTGACCAAGGAAGTGCTCAGAAACGAGCAACGAGTCAAAAGTTATAGCATTAAAATGATTCCCGCAACTGATGGAAAAATGCACTAGACACTGCAAACACATTAAAAAAATGCTCAAAATGGGTGCAAAGGGTGTCGTGTGACTACTCGTTGGAAACAAAATCAAATTTTAGCAAGTGTTTGTTTTTCTTGCGAGGGGGGATTAGCCTCCTGCCAACCCCAGACCTCACCCTCTGTCTTCGACACACGTAGGAAGGGCATGATACAAGCAAAATTAGAACCCATAAATTATTACAATGCCATAAAGAGTGTTTTTATCATCAAAACATCAAAAAAATGGATTATTTTAAACTCTAAACAATGTATAAAAGGAAAGTGGGGCCCAGAGATGAGCTGTTTGGAGCATTTGAAGGCTGAGTCCAGATGTAGACTATAACCGTTTGCTGTGTTTGAAGGCTGAGTCCATGTGCTGAGAGATGAGTGTGTTGGAGATGCGCCTAGGTCAGGAGCTAAATGAGGGGTCAAATGCCACGTGCGGCTGGCTGCACAAACAAGTGAAGACCCAAAACGCCCCAAAAAAACCTAAAAATGCCAATAAACGTTGAGCAAAGTTTGTAATACGTGTCAATGCTGCAGAAAAATGTCCAAAGCGCAGGAAAAATGACCACTATGTTTGAACGCAGATGTTGAAGCTGAGGTATGCCAGAAGGTCCGTAGGAAACAACGAGCCACACCACTAAACAACAACCCAGATGAGCGGCCACACCAGCTGTTTGACCAAGACGAGCGGTAGAGTGGAATGAACTAGGGCACGAGCCATGAGCTAAAGGTGGATGAGCAAAAGAACGCAGATGTTTGAGACACAGTAAATGCAAGAAGCACGAACCAATACGACGGATCAGTGTAGAGTGCCGAGCAATTAAGTGATTGAATGCAAACACGCCCACACCGAGGACAAACCCGAGCTGCAGCACGAGTAGAGGATCCCGAAACACTAGTGTAAAAGATCCACTTTCAAAGGAGCCAACGTTCCAAACAAACCACAAGCCCATGAGATCAAGCAAAGGCCAAAAAATGTGTATAGGCACCCAATCAGCGAGTCAAAGCATGCACAAAGCAGCTCACAGACCAATGCAGAGGCTGGACCAACACGTAGTAGGAACAAGCTATAGCCGAAGGGCAGGGAATATGTGCTCATAAAAAACACTTCCAAATGCGCATGCAAACACGAAGAATCGAGTGATCAAAGGCACTAAACTTGAACACTTGAAGAGCATAAACACCTGAAAAATACACCCACAGAATCTCAAAATATGCAAGTAGAGCACATGCAAAAACAAGAGCTTACACAAGCAACTACACGGTGGAGCAACGATGGTGAGCAACGTGATTCTAGTCCCCATGCTCTGATACCATGAAAGAGTGTAGGACGAAGCTCTGGAAGGAATTCACGAGCATCGAATAGTTACACTTCACCAAAGTGTAGGAGTTGGGAGATTAAAGCAAGCAAGCTTTGTAAAGCAATGTGCATGCATATGAGAGTTCAAGATTACAAAAGTGGAGTGGAATGGAAGCCTTAGCTTAGCTTGTATTGGCTTAACATAGATCAAAAGAGATGGTGTACATATAGGGGAGTGAATGTGTAACTCCCATGTAAGAGAAGATTCCTCCATAATGGAGAAGAGAAGTTACTTTCCCAAATGGGAATGTAACTCCTATGACACACTTACACATATGACAAATTGTGTAAGAGAATCTGTCATAACTAAGATGACACATAGATCCATGTCCACCTAAGTGAGATGACTCACCTGGTGAGGTGGAATAACACTAAATAAGTGAATAAATATACCACCTAGACCGACAGTTTCACGAAAATACAAAGTGCCAACAAATGAAACATGTATGTTTTATTCAAAAGATGGCCAAAACTCAGTTGAAGACAAGTGTACAAATCAGAAGTGGTCCCCAAAGTGGCTGGATTATTTTGTGAATTTTGCAAGTGTTGTAATTATTTTTCTCACAAACAAGGAGTTGTTTTTTTGCATGCCTTCACAACAGGATAAAATAGAGAAGAAGATAGAGTTGCATGTTCATGGAGAGAGACTTGCCTAGCAAGCAATCTTATTTTTAGAAAATTATTCACCCTTTTTCTTAAAAATAGATCAGTCAACTTCAGTTTGACTGTATTTTAATTAAGGCTAATAATTCCTATTTGTAATCGCATTCTCTATTTTTATTCCTTTATCTATTATTAAATAATGGATAAAAATAGGATGCATGGGCGAGTACAAGCCTTAGGCTATTTTTAGGAAGAAGGTGAACTTTTTTTGCTATATATTGTGTGCCTTTTCAAAGCACAAGGGAGAATTTCTGGAGGACTTTTGGATATAGGAGTACTGAAGAATTTTTTTTCAGTTTTTCCTTCTGAGTGTGAAGTATTTTCTACCTTCCCAATTATTTGCATTCTTTTGTATGTTTCTATTAGTCTTGTGAATGTGAATTCCCCGATTAATCATCTTACCCTGTTGTAAAATTCAGTAGTTTCTGCATGATATTAATGTGCATGTTTAGCTTAGTAGTATTGTTGTGATAATCTCCCTCGATACCTCAAAGTGTTTTCCCCTTAACATTCTATAGAAGAACTATTGGTTTGTGCACCCAAAATCCTTCACATATCAATTGTGCACAGACTCAGTCAAATCCATCATACAAATTTGGTGTATCACTTAGTTTTAATTATTTTACAGTCATCTTTTATTCCTAAACCCCATGATCAATTTTAGGATACATCAATAAGGAACCGGCCTTGATACCAGAGACTCACCTCAAAATAGGTATATGCACAGACCTGAGGTGTTTCCATTGTATCTACAAAAGAGAGAGATCAAATTTTGCAAGCTTAGAAAACCTGCAACCCATCTCTTTACAGCGTGCACTTTCGAGAGATAACACTACCTATTCAAAATATCCAAGCTCTTGAAAATCTAGAAGAGGCCCCGTTTCTACAAAAATTCTACAGAGGTATGAATTCATAAGCATTTCTATTACCTATTTAATACAAGAAAGTAAGAAAAACATTTCAAGAATGTTCTAATATTCCATGTGTAAAAAATAAAGCCACAATTGTACTTGTAGTATATGTGAAAATGAAATAAAGTGTAAGAAAGGATGGATAGATTGGAAAAAAATATTACTTCTTATGATCCAGTGATTCAATCTCTGTGGCTTAAATTTAAAGAAAGCATTACGAGAGGAAAGAAACTGAAAATTGCACCTGCAGATGATCAAAAGTCTATACAGTTGATGAAATAAGTACAAAGACAATATAAGAAGCTGCGGGAACAATAGGAAGAAAAACAAATTGAAAAACAATCAATGTATGAGTCCAAGACACTTCATAACGAGGAGGAAAACATTCAAGTTCCAGAAGTTACTCATGATGATTCTTCACATTGTAAGGTATTTATCCCTCAATGTTACTTCAAATTCACCAATGAATGTCAGTTTTATATTCCTTTAAATGATGGATACGACACACAGTTTGAGGCTCCATTCCAACCCAAAATAGAGTTCTTGGAAGATATATCATACATCATGGTTAAATGTCCTTGTTTGGAAAGAAATGATCCTATGCTAGTGGAGGTTGATGCTCATCATGGTAAAAAGGAAAAAGCTAGTCTCTCTCCTACATTGGAAGAATTTCAAGACATTGAGATCAAGGTCACTATTGATAACCCTCTTGTTGTTTTGAGTTCTTTTAATGACAAACAAGTGTCTAGATATGAAGAAAAGGAAATCAAAAAGTTCAGTAGCTCTCCTATCATATTTGTTGATAAGATAAGAACAATTGCACTCCCTTGTAGTTTCTCCAAATAAACAAAAAATGGAAATCAATGTCTGAAATCTTTTATTCATAATCATGATTGCATCAATCCTGTTTCAAACCATTCTTCAAAATGTAAGAAAGAGGAAGAGAATGATATTGTTGATCAATTTTTATCTAGTCTCACAGCTATTGATTTCCCTGTTAATTGTTAGAAATATATTTATTAGTGCTCTCATTAATATATTATTGTAATGGGATTATTGTTGTATAGTAAAACAATAATATACTTGTTTGTTATTACCATGATTATTGTGGGTTCTTTATTGTACCTACTTCCTATTTATTAGGAAGTGACTTTATTGTCCATGGCTATATATTAGCCATTGTATTTGCAGGATTAATATCCAAAAGATTATTATTGTTTACACAGTGTTCTGCTCCTCTATCCCATTCATTTGGTACCAAAGCAAGAATTATTTGAGAGTGGAAGAGTAGGTATGGAGAATTAAAAATAGGGGTAGTAGCATTGTGTTTCACTCCTGCGAATGAGAAAGAATCAAATTTTAAAGAGCATATAGCGTAGGATATTATATTTTTCTATGTATTATTCTGTGAATTTTGTCATAGGGGCAGATATGTGGAATATAATTCAGTGAGAAAGAAATAGTGGTCTTAGCATTTCATGTTGTCCCCCCACCGAACTTCTTGGCATTCAAGCCTGCACCAGTAATCAAGAATCTACAATTCTGCTATCAACATTCCAGATCTCTAAAGCGTATGCAACCAACAATTCATTATTAGATCAATTCATAATCATGCATGCAGCTGTGTAAGTGGGACTCAGTGGTCAAAGATCTGCTAGCATTCTATATCAGGTTCAAAGAATATACCAAATCCTCCATTCGGTGCAGGCCTGGTCAGGAGAAAAAGGAAAGTGTAGTTTATCTCACCAATATTCTTTCTCCGCAGCATTATCACATTGATTTTCTATGGTCACATGTATCTATCAGGGCCGTGCCCATTGAATCCATTGTGATCAGATTATCCTTGGTACCGATGGTAAAATCCCACATTTCAAAACTGATCAAGAGCCTGCGTGAGCTCTCATAAAACATATATTTTCGTTATATCAACAGTCTTAAGCATTTGGTTTTGAATAGAACAGCTGTGATGGTCTTCTCATAAACGTGAACTCCCCACACTCATACGCCTCTACGTGTGCATCGTCCAAGCTTGTTTTCATAGAATGAATTATCAAATTCTCTACAAACTTAGCTGCCTCGTATACAGAACATGAAGTTCCTAGTACGTTTCATTTTCCATTCCATGCAAAGTGTTATATAAAGGTATTAGGTCTTTTATTTTTTACAGATATAGTTGTCTCTGTATTGACGATTAGTAGTTATTCGGTTTAGCATATTATCATCACTTAAGTCCTTTAAGATTCAAGTTCATTCGGTATTTTAGGTCTTTAGTTTTAGTTTTAAGTTTAGCCTATTTAGTTTGGTTTTGATTTTGTCTTTTATGAGTATAAATGTATTATCAAAAGTTGCTCAAAGGTCTATTTTTATGTGCATTAAAATTTAAGTGTCATAGTATTTTTAATAGTTGTTTATAGGGTTATTATTATCAAGATTTTAAATATGTATGTCGATAGTTGAGTTAGATTCAAAAGAGTTGAAAGAGTCACAATCAAGTTAATAGTAAAGTTTTGAAAAGAGTCGAGTCATTGTAAAAGTTTAAAAAAAATGCCTTACGGACGCATTTTCAATGCTATCGATGTTTGATAAATAAAGTGTTTCACATTGTGGGAGGAGACAAAATAAAGTACAATGTGGAAAAAAATGAGATTCAAGTTCCAATTTAGCTAAGTTAGCAACAAACCAATTTGTGGATGGAGGCATCAGAGGTTGGAGGTCAATCAGTGAGCTATTGTCAGTCATCACCGACGAGGCCGCACATACTGATTTGGTGATATGTGTGAGTGTGTGTGGTTTTTTAAAATAAATGTGTAATGGAAAATTCACATTATGGGGGGAAATGCCACAATGCTTCAGTTTGTATGTGTGGATGATATGTTTTACACTATCATGGATTCTAATATGTAATATCCTAAAGAGAAACTATGGTGAGGGCTGAAGAATGCAAAGGCACATCACTATATGGGTGTAGGTAAACTATTTGAAAAACTTCACCCCTTTTTGGTTTGTGGAAAACCACTGGAAAATCACCTTACTCTCGATTTTTGGTTAACCGATGGAAAACAAACTTGTGGTTTGTGATAATCTAAAGCAAAATCACATGATCGCGAAATTAGGTGTAGTGTAGTATGGAGGTTTTCCCCATGTTCACACTAAGGGGGGGATGTTACAAATACATTTATTAGTTCTCTCATTAATATATTGTTGTAATGGGATTATTTCTTGTATTATTTTTGTATAACCCGGGTCTTTTCTCTGCCCCTCCCCGTTTTTGCCGTTGTCCGGTTTCAAATGCGATCAAGGACAATCAAGAACTCGTGCCTTCAGCCCTTCTCTCTCCGTCTTCTCATCACGCCCCCCCTACGTCACCCCCCTTGCACAACAATAATATATTTGTTTGTTATACTCGTGATTATTTTTGGTTCTTTGTTTTACCTACTTCCTATTTATTACCTCCCCCCCCTTTTTTTTCTCTTCCCCCCTCACCCCTTTTCCTCCCCTTCCCCTTTTCCCCTCCTTCCCCTCTTTATCCCTCCTCCCCTCTCCTCCCCCTCCTTTCTTCCCCTCTCCCCTCCCACCCCTTACCCCCCCCCTCCTCTTTCTCTTCTTTCCCCCCCCCCCCCCCCCCCTCCTACCCTCCACCCTTGGAAGTGAGTTTGTTGTCTATGGCTATATATTAGCCATTGTATTTGTAGCATTAATATATAGAATTTTATTATTTTTTACATAGTGTTCTGATCCTCTATCCCCTTCATTAATAATGAAGAAAAATATTTAATGCAATTTTTTCTCGAAGATAAAATATTTTGGAAATTGAAAGTGAGGATGTTGATTTTGTAAAAATAACTGGTTTGTTTTCCAAGGACAAGATAGAAATTTCAGAGATAGGAAAGAGTGTAGCTGAAAAATAATTTAGTAGCTACTTCCTAATTCCTATTGATTATAAGGAAAACCTCATGGAAGTGCATGTTTGTCACGAGTTGTGTCATGATGATAGTTGTAATCTTCACATAGATGTTATTAGCACTAGTGATCTAGAGGACATTTTGGGATTTTTAAAGTTTCCTAAATTTCCATAAAACATAATATAGTGGTAGATCATTCCGTGAGCTTTCCGTCGGTACCTGGAATGTGGAAAATGAACTTTGTATGCTCAAGATATAACCGGTTAAAGTTTTTTCAACATCCAGGCCTGACAGGGTCAACTAACCAATGTGGCAGCACCACAAGGTGGATGCGGAGTGCATTCGGAGGAGCAAAAGAAAAGTGTTGTTTTATAGCCAATCTTCAAAACACGTATTTAGATGTTGTGATTGATATTTCTCCATGTGGTGGGGCCTCAGGTCACCACATGACTTGCCACCACGATGATCATGATATTATATCGAGCCAACTCAGTTAGGTGAGCTATATATTCAACTGATCGACCTCGTTATTACATGATGTGTTCATTATTGGCTCGGTGATATCTCTATATAGCTTGGCCTCTATATTCCATGGTTCGGGTTGGTGAGTTGATATTTGCATATGGCGAGCTCATTATTTATTATGGCAAGTCATTATTGGGTGAGTTCGTATAACTCAGCAAGCTCCTTAATCACATTGCATGGTGAGCTATTTATTATTATGACCAAGTTCATTATTATATTTGGATGAGTTCATATGTCGTGGATAAGTTCTACATTGCTTGAAAATCTCTCCACATAGCTTGGCGAACTGTCCATTAAAATCCATGTTCGGGATTTGCACTATATTGGAGACCAAGCTCGTTATCCTATTGGGTGAGTTTATTACATGCCTCAGTGAGCTCATTAGTTGCATTATACAAGTTTATTATTGGCTCTGTGAGCTATTCATATTAACTTGATAGATTCTATATTTCTCAAGCCACATATTTGGCATGTAAACAAATAAGGCAATGGTTATAATATAATGCTGTCATTTAAATACAAGCCTTAAATAAGGCTTAAAATAGTATGGTGGTTGGAGGGTAGATTTGAACCCCCACCGCAAAATTTAATAGCCATAATTCATCATCACCATGCGAATATAGCTAGTTGGGTATAAATATGAGCTCAAGGATATTTTTTACAGCACAAGTTGTTGTAAGTCTCCTATCGCAAGGCCATAGGCCATGAGGATTAGACTTCATATATCACTATTTTTGGAGTTAGGCTCAAAATTCGCCTTCTATATAAAAAGGGAAAATGCTCAAAATTTTCCCATACTCCTAGTGATAGATTTTATCTTCCCATTTTGGAGGCGTATTGACACAATTTTAATCAACAGAAGTCACATCTGTGTTTGGTGTCAATCCTAGGTTGTCATCAAGTGTGTTTCTCATTCATGGAAGATTATCGAAGACTCATATTTTTGTGACGATCATCACCAACTGAGCTTCTACTTCTCGACCGATATAGAAACTCATCTTCATATTTCCAGATCAAAGTATTCTACTAGACCATGATCACTCTTATCTATTTGGTTTAGATTCATGTGAAATTGGCTAGGTATGTGATCATAGAGGGCGGAATTCCTATACCACTATCAAATGGGGAAAATCCCTGTAACTATCACATGTGAAGAATCCCTATAACTATCATAAGGGAGAAATCACTATACCACTATCAGTTGGGTACTCAAATAGATACGTTCCCTGGCATCTATATTCATGTCTTCATTGTACTAGTTTGCAATATGAAGTATTAATGAATCGGTTCATATGAACCCAGAGATGTAGCTAATGCCGAAATACATTATCAATTTATGTGTAGTATGTATGGGATTCATTTTACATTACATTTTCCATTTGACGTTGATAGCATATGTGGCATATAAAATATTGTGGTGCCTATAGGGGTCCATGGGTAATTAAAAAATTTACCCCTATTTACGGATCTTGTTTGGTATCAAAGCAGGGATCCGAGGCCACCGGATCATGTTTGGTATTAGAGCATGGATCTAAGGAAACTGGATCATGTTTGGTATCATATCTAGTTAATATTTTTATAAAATATACTATTCTATGAGTAGGTTGGTATATTAGCAGTCTGATTTTGCAGCAGGTTGCTTCAACTTGTGCATTTGGAGTCCAAATTTGTGGGATAAACTAAGGGACATGTTCATCAAACTCAGTATGTTTCTCACATCTATATTTAGATTACTCCCTCATATCTCCTAACTATCTTTTGTGTGCCTACTACCACTTGGTTACTCATATCTATAAGCTTTGAGATATGTATAGCATTTGTGCAGATAATAAAGCTCATCGGTGTCAGCTCAGATTGTCATTTTGTGTAGAGGCATTGTGACCGTGCAACAAAATGGTAGTTGATAATTGTTGGCATCTAACATCAGGTCAAATAGTCACTCTGCGTAGAGGCTCATGGCCATACAAGAGTGGTACCTGGTAGTCATCTTCAATATGAGGCTTCATACTATGTAGAGATAATAGTCATGCAGATGGTTTGAAGTCATCATTATTGAGCTTGTGGGAGATCAACTCATATCATTACTCTTCTTAGAGGCATCATGGCCATGCAAAAAAGTGGCATTTGATCATCATCATCATTTTAAATTAGCTCATATATTCATTCTGTGTAGAGGTTTAGACCATGCATCAGAATGGTAGCTGATTGTCATGGAATTGGCATTGGGTTGAATCTTCATTCTGTGTAAAGACTCATTGTGGCTATGCAATAGGATGGTACCTGATAGTCATCATAAATAGGAGGCTTCGCACCATGTAGAGGCAATAGCCATGTAATGGGTAGGATTCATCATTGTTGAGCTCTTATATTCATTATTTGTAGTGGCATTGTGATCGTACATCCGAGTGGTAGCTAATCATTATGGACGTGACATCTTCCGAAGTGTAAGACCCCTAAATGGAAGATGTGGTGATGTTTAAGTATTACTAAAGTGTAAGACCTCTTGAAAGGAAGATGTAGCAGTACATATTTCTGGGTGTTTCTGAAGTACAAGATCCCTGGAAGGAAGATGTGGTAATATCTCCGTCCATACAGACTATATGTTACTTAACTATAAGACCCCTAGGCGGTAAATGTAGCAGTATATTCCTACTGTATTGTTGAAGTGTAAGACCTCCTAATAGGAAGATGTAGCGGTACATATTTTTGGATGTTGTCAAAGTGTAAGACCTCTAGAGGGAAGATATGGTAATATCTACTTCCATGAAAACTATATGTTGCTAAAGTGTAAGACCCCCAAAGGGAAGATGTAGTAATATATATTCCTCATGTGTTGCTGAAGAGTAAGACCTTAGCAGGTAAATGTGGCAGTACAAGCGTCAGGGATTTTCAAAATTTAAGACCCCTAGAGCATAGATGTGGATATTCAAGAGAAAGGAGAAATCATGGAGGGCCAAACCAGGTGGGACCTTAACTCACAAGTCCCAAAGATCAACCAATAAACACTTCTTAGTTTTTATATAGGGGTCAAATCCATGTTGCAGGGTAAAAGATAGTGTCTTCTTTAGTTGGAATCAACTTTATTCTACGTAGAGGTGACGTCCATGTAGCGGGATGAAGAGTACCAATAGGTGTTAGCATAGTGGCACAAATTCCAAATGTCTCAGGATTAAGCCATTAATTGTTTGATTGTGGATTTGGTAGCATATTGCATATATATCTTCTCAGCAACTAGAGGTTTTGGGTTCACAATATTTTTGTAGATAAAAATCCTTCCCACTAGGGAGGTGTGATCCGAAGGAAATTTTGGGATGTTGGGAGTTCTCTAAATCTCCTTAAAACATAACAAATTTGTAGATAATTCCATTATATTTTCGTTGGTACCTAGAATGTGGAAAATAGACTCCATATGCTCAAGATATAGCCAGCCAAAGTTTGGTCAACATCCAAGCCTAGCAGGGTCAACTGACCAATGTGGTAGCGACATGTGGCGGAAGTGGAGTGCATTCAGAGGAGCAAAAGAAAAGAGTTGTTTTATGATTCCGGTCTTCAAAACTCGTATTCAGATTCCATGATCGATATTTTTCCATATGGTGGGGCCTCAAGCAACTGCGTGACCTGCCACCACGACGATCATGTTATTATACCAAGACAACTCAGTAGGCTGAGCTATCTATTCAACTCATCAAGCTCATTATTACATGACAAGTTTATTATTAGATCAGGGAGCTCTCTATATAGCTCAGCCTCTATATTCCACGGTTCGGGTTGGTGAGTTGATATTTGTATATGGTGAGATCATTATTCATTATGGTGAGTCATTATTGGATGAGCTCGTACGACTCAGCGAGTTCCTTATTCACATTCATGGCGAGATACTTATTATTATAACTAACCTCATTATTATATTTGGATGAGTTCATATATCATGGATTAGTTCTACATCGTTTGACAAGCTCTCCATATAGGTCAGCGAGCTATCTATTAATCTCCATGTTTAGGATTTGTATTATATTGGAGACCGAGCTCGTTATCCGATTGCGCAAGTTTATTACATGCCTTTGTGAGCTCATTAGTTGCATTGGATGAGTTTATTACTAGCTCAAGGAGCTATTAATATTAACTCTATAGATTCTATATTGCTCGAGCCACATACTTGGCATGTCAACAAAGAAGGAAATAGTTATAATATAATGCGGTTGTTTTAATACAAGCCCTAAATAAGGCTTAAAATAGTATGGTGGTCGGCAGAGATATTAGAACCCCCACCGCCAAATTTAATAACCATAATGTATCACCTTCATTCCAACTAAGCTAGCTGGTTATAAATATGAGCTCGAGGATATTTGTTAGAACATAGGTTGTTCTAAGTCTCCTATTGCAATGCCATAGGTCATAAGGAGTAGACTTCATATAGAACTATTTTTGAAGGAGTTAGGCTCAAAATTGGCCTTAGATGTAAAAAGGGAAAATGCTCAAAATTTCCCCATACTCCTAGTGATATATTCATCTTCCCATTTTTGAGGTGTATTGACACAGTTTTAATCAATGGAATTCACATCCGTGTTTTGTTTCAGTATGGAGTCGTCATCGAGAGTGCCTCTTATCCATGGAAGATTATCGAAGACTCATATTTCTACGATGATCATCACCAGCTGAGATTCTACTTCTCGATGGATGGAATAGCTTGTCTTTATATTTCCAAATCAAAGTATTCTACTGGATCCTGATCACTCTTATCTATCTAGTTCAAATTCATGTGCAATCGGCTGGGTATGTGATCATAGAGGGTAGAATCTGTATACCACTATCAAATGGGCGGAATCCTTATAACTATCACATGGGAAAAATTCATATAGCTATCATAAGGGTGGAATCCCTATACCACTATTAGTTAGGTACCTAAATAGATATGTTCCTTGGTATATATATATTCATGGCTTCATTGTACTAGTTTACATTATGAAGTATTAATGAATCATTTCATATAAACCCAGAGACGTAGTCAATGCTGAACTCCACTATAAATTTTCGTACAGTGTGTATGTGCTTCATTTTATATTGCATTTTCCATTTGAATTTGATAACATATGTGGAGTATAAATTATTGTAGTGCCTATAGGGGTCAGTGGGTAGTTAAAATTTTTACCCCTATTTATGGATCAACTAGGGTTCAGTTTAGGACCCCTCCCTAAAAAAAATTCCATAGATTCCTTAGCAAATATGTGAAAATGAATTTCGAAATGATGGTAAATATGAAGAAAACAGCTTTCGAATTTTAATAATGGTGTCGACCAAAAACATATGTAAATTTTTGAAAAATCATTTTTTTAATTCTATTGCTATCAGACAGTAGCTTTTTTATATGCTAATGGCTGATAGAATATTTTATGATACCGACCGACAACATAATATATGTTGTTGATCAGTAGTAGAAAATATGCTACCGGATGGTAGCATATTTTAGGCTCCCGGTTGACAACATAATATATGTTGTCGGACGGTAGCATAATAACGAATATACCAACATTTCCTAGCCCTTATTGAAACAAACATGAAAAATTAGGTTAAATTTTATTTATGACCCTTAAATTTTGGTGAACATGTTACCGTAGGGTAATGAAAAAATCACCAATTTCTAATTTGCAAAATCATAATATTCTCTAATTTACGAATATTCACCCCCTAAAAAACACTGATTAGCACTTTGTTGAAATGGGAAGTTGGTGATGCAAGGGTTAAGAAATCTCTTGAAGCTAGTCTTCAAAGTTTAGTGGTTTGTAGAGTTCAAAAAGGAACTAAACAAGGTTCATATAAGCCTATGTGCAGTTTCATTCCTCCACTTCCTCATAGTTGGAAAGTTAGAGGATTTAGGAAGACACTCATATCTTCACAAGAAATGGGTAATTTTTTTATGGAATATCACTATGTGGATGATATACTTGCTTCTATTTTTCTTTTCAAGCCACATAATGCTCCTATAACATTTTTGTATGCTCAACTGACCATTTCAGTTCCTGGGTGCCTCATACCATCAATTTGCTATTTTATAAAGGTACCTACTTTTCCAAGCCTATTCCAGGGTTTGTGTAAGTTTTATACACTCTTTTCCTTTCCCCTTATAAATATCATATTTTTCTTTGTATATGACTTTCCTTTTTTGCTTCGCTTCCCTTCCCAGTTCTTTGTGTGTGTCTGTGTGGATGTCTTGTTGGTACAACAAAGTGATAAGAATGCTTCCTCGATAAGCCTTTAATATTCCAATAAGGAAGTGGTCTATTTCAAACGCTGAGATTCTAGAGTCTGAGCTATGACTTATTGTGCTACGCCCAATCAGAGTCATTTCCCCAACAAGAGTCAACAGTTGTCACCTATCCAAAATAGTGGAATTTTTAAATTTTTTTGAACTTTTTGGCTAAGTGACCCTTTACATTGATGTACTTACCTTTGTTGCAGTCAAAAGAGAGGAAAATTTTTAAGAGTTAGTGGATTTTGGGGTATTTTTTAGTGTTATGTAGCCTTTGCGGCCTTTGGTGGAATAAGAACAATTCTTTCATTCCTCATGTTTTTCACATCCCTGATTTACCTACAATGCATTCCTCAGCAGTGTTGATCAATATTTTTTTCTCCAGCGGAGCTAGTTCTATCGGGCCCCTTGTTCCTCATAGATCTTAGTTCTCTACATTGATTTGTTCCATGTACAACACTAACTTCCCTTATCCCATCACTTCACCTTTTTTGTTGCCTTTAAGGAAATATTTAGAACCTATGAAACTAGTCCCTGTCAGGATTTAGTTCCCCACACCTCATTGTTCCCCAAATTTCTCTCTGGCTCGCAAGCCTTACTTTCAATAGCTTATGTAGATATTTTTAATTGAGGAGGAACCATTCCATTGATCCCATTATTCCCTGCAGCCTCGTGACTTCCGCAATTCACCGAACTCCATTATATTGTGGATAATGTAGAATTCCTAAGAACACTAGGAACTTGTTTCATTGTGCTTGTTGTTTTGTGCATCACCACTTCTCCCACACTATATAAATTTCCTTATGTTCTCTCAACCCTGTTTTATCCACATGGCATGGAATGGTTAAAATAAAGTTCCCAAAATCCCGCTAATTTTCGCATTACTCTAGTTCACACCAAATTGACCCCATTTTTGTTGTTCACTATTTACTTCTCTCCCAAACTAATGAAGGAAACCACATGATATTTCATCAATTAATATGATCTGATAGAAGATACGATGAATGTAAATTCTAAGTCAGAAAGATAGAGTTCTTTCATGGAAGTGTTTAATAGGTCTGTCATGGACATATATTTTGACATTGGTATTGTCAGAGAGAAAATATTATTTGAGAATGAAGAGTTCAAGAGGTGGATTTCTCCTAGTGAACCCAGGCATAAGATGATGGTGTAGAGAGATCCAATATTGAAAATCATTGTATTATTCTAGTGAAAATATTTTGGCTGTCAAAATGTGCTAAGATAAGGTTGTGTTGTAATTGTAAAAGGGTCTTCTGGTTCTGTTTCTTCTCATTCACACACCCATATTCTTGGGGAACTATTTTATCTATATATTACACTGCTGTAACTTTGTGTACACATATTTTACCTCATGAATACAAGGCTTTCTTTACTATTGTGTTAATGGTTCCTAATTACAAATTCTGTCATTCTACTTGTAATACAGTCATTAATGTTTCTTTTCCTTCATAGTAGGATTGATGATCAAGTGATCATACTTTGTGTTTGATATCAGGGTACATAGAATTTGTGTCATATCATCATAGTATGAAGGAGATGGAGACATTATGCTTCTCAAATTTCACACTTATTGTATGTCTTTCAATAGATAGAGAAGTCCCCCTTTGTGTAGTTCTCTATTTGTAATTTGCACTTCTTTTTCCCTCCTCATTCCTTGTTCCTCTCTTTATTTTTTCTTTCCCAAAATTTCCACCCTTTTTTGCTTTCTGGTTAAAAGCACAAAAAATCCAAAAAATCACATCATACAACGGAACTGCCTCTCTCAAAAAGAAAATGAAAATTCACCTTGTCAAAAGATGAATTTCCCTAACTATTGTCAGTTTTTATGCACATATATTGGGCATATTCGATGAAATAAATTCAACCAACAGTCTTGATCGACCATCTCATGTCCATGAGCATCCATAAGTCAATCATATTGATACCAATTAGGATGATCATTGGTATTCTTAGATCTTTGACAACCTATCCCAATCCAAAGTTACCTCCGACATTTCTAAGAATGGTAGGAGGTCCTTCCTTCAACGTGAAACCCACTTTGTTATCCTTTGTAGAATCCTTTACAAACGTTGGTTTGATGATATTCTCCTACATTGAATTAAATATTTAGAATCTATCCATGTTATTTGAGAGGTCCACAATGCCATATGTGGTGGACACTTTAGTGGCTTGGTTATTGCTAAGTGCGTCTTTCTCTTGGGAAATTACTAGCCTACCCTTAACCAAGATTGTTGTGAAATTTTTAAAAAGTGTGTTAAATTGCATCAAAATTACAATCTCATCTGCATTCATAGCTAGGCTCTACAACCAGCCCAAGACCCATGGCCCTACTCACAATGGGGACATGACCTCATTGGCATTATCAATCTGCACTCTTCTCAACACCTTCATTTTATCATCACGACTACCGGGTATTTCACAAAATGGGTGGAATCCATTCCAGTAACATCTACCAAAGCTAACCAAATCATAAACTTCATCTATCAACACATCATCTATTCTTTTGTCATCCCACACAAGGTCATCATGGAAAACAAAAATTCCTTAAAAAATAAAGACCTTAAGAAGATTTGCAACAACTTTAACATCAATCTTAGTTTCTTCTCACCTTATTATCCCTAGGGTAAAATCCAAGTCGAAGCCTCCAACAAGACCCTTCATAACATTCTTTCTAAGACTATTGATAGGTTAGGTCATGATTGACATCTTCATATTCATTATGCTCTTTGGGTATACAAAACTAACATCAACACCCCTACGTAAGATACTTATTTATCTCTTGTATATGGATCCAAAGCCTTCCTTCCTCTAGAGGTTCAAATACCTTCCTTGTGTGCCTCTCTTTATGAATTTATCTTTGATGTGGAGTATCGTCAGGAAAATCTAACACAACTTGATATGTTAGATGAACGTCTCTTAATCTCCCTTCAGCATCATCAAGTTTATCAAGATTGAATTAAACGTGCTTACAACAAGCATCCCAAGCCTTGCAAATTCAACATTGGTGACCTTTTCCTTACAGAAAATTAGAATGTCACTACTCTAGAAAGGATCCAACATGGAAAGTTTTCTCCCAACTAGATTGGACCATACATTAGCACACATAAGTATGGGTTTGGAGACTATTGATTAGCTTCTCTTGATGGTAAAACTAAACTGAAATCTCTCAAGACCTTGCAATTGTGACCGTTATATTATTAGCATATATATATATATATATATAATTTTAGTCACATTAGTGATCCCTTATTTCCATCTATCACTGTAATGATCTAGAATCATGTGGTCTACCGTCACTATCCTATCTATCACCTTAGATATGGGCACCATGGATCTTCTCATAACATGTTCCTTATGGATAGGCTCTTCATTTTTGGTGATAATTTCACAATCATTACCTCCATTTTAATCTTATCTTTCTTCCAGAACCATGATAAGGTTCCTCAAGTATATCTTGCACACCTTCATTGCCCCCGTCCCAAGTGGTCTACTTAGATATCCCAACTCCTATGTAAAGTTTGAAATTCAAAATCAAGGATGATCCTATTAAGTTATCATAAAAATAGGTTGTTCCCTTGAAGGAAAAATATTTATATTAATCAAATAATGTAAAAACTTAGACTGATCCATCGAAGGACAACTATTATCTATCATGTCATCTCAAAAAAATTATTAAAAAAATAAAAAACCAAAAAAATCAAAAAGTATACCACTCCCTCAAAGGATGGCTACCATATTATGTCATGGCAGTAAAATTATTCCTTGATTGATAAAAATTTCATATGTAAAAAACATCCTAGGAAAGTGTCTTACATCGATCAACTTTCCCATCAAAAGAAAAAATCCCACATCAATCAGTTTGCATCATTATATTTATAGTTAGGGCATAGCCCTAGGAACACCACCTAAGGAAAACCTATTTCCCACATCTTGAATCTTTTTCGTGTCAACAATAGGTCTAGAATATTTTGCTTATCATTCTCCTCTCTTGATCATTAGTGTGGCTAGCTATTGTAAATTCTATGCTAACACCTACCTTTAGCTACAAGTGTATTACTTTGTTTGATTATCGTTCTCGCATCACCTCTAATATAATTTAGATCACTCCTTCCACCTACGCTTTTCTCTATGGTATAATGTACTTTGTATGTTCCTTGGTTATCACCCACTAGGTCACATCCTCTCTCCAAGCCTATCACTTTCAACCCCTCTAGTTTCCTAACATCGTTTCCGAATCATTTGATTTCATTATCTCATATTTATCTAACCATCTATCCATGTCCAAATCATATTTTCATTCCCCATATTTTCATCATAACACATTTAATCTCACCATTTACATTATATATCCTATCTTATCACATCCCATATCATTTGTAACTACCATGTTTATAAATCCATCACATCTAAGATATCTGTCACATTTTATCACATTCATATCCTATTGTAAATTTTCCAAAACATAATTAAATCCATAATTTAAACATCATCATGATCCATAATCATACTCATAACATTCACATCACATCTATATCTAAATTATAATCATATCAATATTCAACCTAAAATATCTCATACATCTACATCTAATCCATATCATCATAATCATAATCATTACATCATCAAAACCATAAATCATACACGTGACACATGATGAATCATGAAAAAAATAAAGATCATATATATCTTATCATAAATCCAAAAATACATATACATCAAATCATAGGCCGCTAAGGGTCTTGTCTCGATCTAAATAAATCATCAAAAATAAACTCCACATCAGATAATCTCAAATCCTACCCTCATGGGGCAGGTTCCTAAATAAATCCTAGTGCCTCATTTACACCATTATGGCCCATCTCTCGCCATTCTCCTAGATGGTGTTGGTTGTGTTATGCCACTCACTCCTGCTTGTTGTAACACTAGATAATATGTGTATCTTCGTGTGTCACAATCCTCTCGTAGTATCACATATCTACCACTAGTGCTATGTAAAAACTCAGGGAAATAGTCCCTAAAGGCCCCATATTCCTAGCTCCCTGTGATGTACCTGATGCACCGCTCTCAGGCTGTGCAACAAGTATAGGTGCAAGGTCTCCAAATCTATCCTTGTAAGCCTCACACTTCCTCCTATATTTTTCCCACTTCTTCCTAGCCTCATCCCTCTCTTGATGTAGAACCAAGGCCACCTTTCATGTTGCCTCTCACTCCTAGCGAGAAGTGACCTTCTCCAAATGGTTTGAATCATGCTGGGTGTGTCACTGGGCTATCTCCATATCTCCTCTATCATCCCCCTCATTGTCTTGTGGTGCCTCACCCCCCTCTAGTGTCATCTCCTCATATTCTTCACCTCCAACCTTGGCCCCCTCTACTGTTATGAGAGCTTCCCATGTCCTCGTCATCTAATCTAAGAATCCAACCCCAACCTAGAAATCATCATTGCCATCCCATGCCACCTCCACCTCCTCCAGTGGGTTTTTCATATTAGGACTTGAAAGATCTCTCTCAGAGTCATTTCATCTATATCTAATAGGCTCTCGAGGCACTATTTTCACTACTATGAACTATTTCCTAACTCTATCAAATTGAATAACATCTATCCTCTCAAGCGTGTGACCCTACACCCATCTTGTGTATCTCATCCTCGTCAGCTCTACATCCACTCTTGGCCATGCAGGGAAGTCACGGTATGGATGCCATATCACCTTACCTATCTCTAGATTCGCCAATCTATCCCTATATTAATCGAAATCCCTATCTCCTCTATCACCATGAGACTAATCAGATCACCATATCATAAACCCTACCACCATCTTAATATGGTCACCAGTAACTATGTGAATCACGCTGTTCTAATCACTATGATGTGCTTGTATGACCAACGATTGAGAAGGAATTCCACATCTAATCCTTTCTTCCTCCCTAATCTATACATTGATAAATCTATGCTAGTAATGTAATCCCAAACAAAAAACTATATAATGATCAACAATGTCTACCAAGACTCTTGCTAATGTCCATGGGGATCTAGCACCCCCTGAATCAGGATGTGTGTGCCAGGAAATTTCTATCATCTCTAAACAAATCAATCGGCTTTGTGGCACCCTGTGATCATATATCATCTCATATGAAAATTCCCCTGAGGAGAATGTAATGCCAGGGGCATCAGTTCAAAACAACCATGTCAACACCTCCAATCTTCTATCCACTGTAATCGACACTATATACTTACCCTGTATTGGTAATCTCAGGATGCAATATACATCCTCGAGAGTGACAGTCATCTCACCCGTCCAGAACCAAAAATGTACATGTACTCACATCCCACCTCTCCACCAGAGCAATCATAGAACTTACATCATGTGGAATCTTCTAGTAATATTGAAATCCACCCAATCTAATTGTTACTAAGTGATCCCACTCAATATCTGCTATATCACCCATGATTTGATCATATAGGTTTGGTACTCTATCTCTCAAGTATAAGGTCTCTTAGGCTTGTAAAACTAGTCAAACATCCAAACATCAGATTCCTCATCATCCAAGTTTCATCAAAAATCTAAATCAAGCAAAATATACCTATCCTACCCCTTGTTGACGCCAACCTAGGTCAGGTTAATACCTTCAAGGTTGGTTCAATACCTTTTTTAGGTACGCTTGATGGCGATCGTACCTAATCGTTGTTGACTGTCCCCTGCACTGATCCCAAATATTTGGAAAAATGTAAAAAAATTAAACAAACACAAAAAATTCTTAAAAACAAGGTAGGTTTTAGGAACTTACCATTCTACGGGTTCTCTGACACTTCCTCACTACTCCTTTGGTCTCCATTTCTCACACAATCTCACTCTCTCTTTTATAATCAGAGCTCTGGATCGTCACTTTCTAGCATGCAAATGTGCTTAATAGGCCGACTCATGGGCCTATATAGCCTACCTAGGTTATATCACCCATGATTTGTTTCTCCTTGGTTTCCGTTATCCTTTCCTAGTCGCATGCGACTCAAATTTAATTTTTTCCACTATTTCCCTTTTTTTCACCATCTCCCCTATCAAATCATCTTTGCTTCCATTCTATTTCTGGTGTGTCACCCATAACACACTATTCCTTGTCGTATGCAAGTATTGTTATCATCTTTCCTTTATGGCCACCTTCATGCCCTTTGTTGGGGCATCATTCTTGTCTTCATCCTCGTCTTCTCTAAACACATTTTCACTCGATTCCTCAAGTAGGAATGATTTCACATTATTCTCCTTGCATTTTTTTTGCGCATGATTTCCTCCCCTGACCCGTTGGTCCCAAGAATTGCACATCCACTTTGAGTGGACTCCCATTGGACTCCCTCCATCTCGCAGTGGTTTTTTTCCAGCTCACAAGTCTGTAAGACATTGTCTTCATCTCCATTGAGGCTGTACTTTTTCCCTTGCTGAAGTGATTCCTAAAATCATTTCTATGTAATCCTTATTTTTACTTGAATCCTTCCTACCTGGGGCATCATGCCTCATATTTTCTTTTTTCCCATCCTTTCCCATCCTCCCTTCTCATATATCTCTTTTAAACTAGTGATCACTTCAGCTTCATGTCATCGATCCCTAGTTTTAGGGGGAACACCTTGTAAGTTAATCGTTTCCTCATCAATTACCTTTCCCATCTCCTATCATTTTTGTCTTGCAATCTACCATCCCAAAACCCTCAACAAAAAGGGGTAGAATTTGGACACTTGTTTTTGGCACCCCAATGCTTTTACATCTCATTCACCCCACACCCTCTCATATCATTCTCATTTCCCTCTTATTTTTTAATTACCCACTTTCCCTCCTAAATTCAAATTCCACCCATAACCTACTTATTTTAATATCCTTGATCATTCCTATTTTACCATATTTTGAATCCCCAATAATCAATAGTATCCCTAAAATACCCTAATCCATTTAATTATCCTAAACCATATCCTAATCATTCCCATTTAATACCCCTATCAAATTCCCATACCCCCTAATAATTATCCATTCATTAAACTCCTCCTAGGATTCCTGGCACTCATTTACTCCCTCCTTATCATCCCTTAACCCATTAAACATCCACCATATGCGTGTAGAGCTAAAAATATCCCTCTAGCCATTGCATAATGGTTTCTACCCATTTATCATCCTATTCTCGCTCACACATTATGGTCCTAACATATCTTGGCAAACTGTCTGCCCCAATTTTCAATGAATGACCTAATTTACCATCGACCCTACCTTGTCATATTTAATCACACTCACCTCTCTTCTCAAAGAACTAAAAAAATTCAAATCTCATGTGCTCTTTGTGATTAATGCTTCCTGTATTTGTCTTTGTGTAATGCCCACATTTTCAACACCAAAATACAACAGTAAAATTATCGGAATAATTGTTTTTTTGACTTTAATTGCACGCTACACAACACCACATGGGATCCAAATAAAGAAACTCAACATCACATAGGACACTTACATAAACATAAACCCACTCATACAATAGGATAACATAGGGTACACATCAATGTCTTACTCAAACGACGTAAACCCAGACAATAACCCAATTACAGTAAGAAACACATAATAGGCATACTACACGAGATGGACTTTTCATTGTTTACATATTCATTACATTTAGGTTTCCATTGTATGACCTTATAGTTTTCAACAGGATTAAACACGTGAGGTTTAAAATTTCCTATTTTTCAAACTTCAATAACTTTATTTTGCAGAGCATTAGTCTTTAACGGAGAATGTGTGGTTAGTTCCTTTCTCCAATTTCATTAGTTATCCATACCTCATTTGTTCAATAAATTCATTTTAAACAACTACGACTATCATAATATTCAATACCTAAGTTAAAGGTTTGTTTCTCAAAAATTGTTTAGTTGACTATAATTGTTTGAAGAACACATAACATGGGACCCTTCGTTCCTTTACAACTAGGCTGTATGTTTTTGTTTAACATATCACTTATAATGATTCCTTTAGAATTTGCTCGTTTCTCTTGTGGAAATGACTTTATATAGCATGATTGTGATTAAGAACGTATATACAATATACACACATGTGCCTTCTAATATTTGACTTAAGGATTTGTTTGAAAGAGTCTTGTTTACTTGGTTTGGAAAAATACTCTTGTTATAAGGAAGAAAATTCACAAGAAAAAAAAGAAAGGTTACTAGATTAATAGAAAACCTATCCCGAGTTCATTTCATAACATTGTTTAATACTACAAATACATTATTTTAATCTTCAAATTATTACAACCATGTAGGTTAACTAATTAAGTTGTATCATTCTTGATTAACAATCCGTTGCTCCAATTAGGAATTCATATTTTCACAATCATATTGCGCATGGAAGGGTACATTACACCTATGTTCCCCTTACAGATATTTTTCCTTGAATCTAAGTGGCGAATTTCACATTTCAAATTACTTTTGTTTCATCATCTTAAGGGTTCACTCTCAGTAGCAACGAGTTAAGTACATGTTTTCGACCATAAATTATACTTCCTAAGTGATCCTAGATTTAATATATTCCTATCTACGCCAAGGGTTCTACTAACTTTTACAAGTCCAACTAGAGTGCGATCCCCTTAACTAACAAGACCTTGGTTACAATTGAAGGTATCCCATCATCAAGGCTACATTTTGTTATTTCATTAGTATCATTGTTTAACCACATTCATGCATACAAAGCATGTGATCATGCATCAAATTTGGTTTTCCAATTTATTAGGTTGTATTATTCATGGAACTCTACTTTATCACATTCATTTTATGATCGCATTTGACATTTTAGTTGGTTTTGACATAGCTCAATGGTGTACCATTTTCGTAGTGGTCATTTCGTAGATTAATCTTATTTACCCTTTTTACTAACTACATTTACGCGGTTACTTTGGTCCTGTATAACATCATTTTGGAACAAATGTATTCCTATAACACTTACGTAACACTTAGGGATTTGAGACTACGAGGAGTACGACCTCGCACAAGACAACTCAGTTCATTGCTCTTAGACACGCAAGTATTAAGTGCATATTGCATGAGAGATATCCCAAATAATCTTATGCATTACAAAAGCCTCCTAAGCACCTATTTCAATTGTTGGGTAAATACGCAAGTAATTCGAAACGTAGTCTCTACTCACATAATTTAGATCTCGCAAGAGATCAATCGTAGGTACAACCACCAACTATCTTGCAAGGCTTTGGCCACCCACTAGGGTACCAAGGGAAATTACGCACAAGGGGGTTAACGTATTCCTCATATGCTCAGACCTACAACACCTAGACATGATCACCTCACTCGTCCCAATATGATAGGTTTCACAACATATATGCACCACATCATAAAATATCAAGGAAATGGTCCTTAATAAGACGTCTTAGGTGCAAAGCATGAAGATGATTAATGAGATCAAAGTATTTTATTAACACGATCAATGTTTTATACCCTGGTAAAAGACTCGAATGGGGGGAGATAGGACAATAAGCATTATAACCCGTTCTTTTAATTTTGTTAGTTTTGATGAGAGGAGATTCTACCTAGCATTGTGGGTGTTAAGGAAATATACCAATAATTAACATAGCAAAAGATTAGTTTAATATCTTTATAACATAGGTACAACATTTAGTACAACTTCACATCCAATTCGACACTATAATATATAACCACATTGGTATTCCCTTTTCAAAATATACCAAGAACAGTTCTTCGACCAACAATACATATCATTAATTCTATGGTAATACATGTATTGCAAGATGAATATAACTTTACAATGACAACTCATTAATTACAACATATCACATCCAGAAAATTCCTCTTGTTCGGAATACTTGCAACCAACGTTGCATCAAAACTAGGACTGAGTATTGGAAATCCCCTACACTCAAGCATAAATCCACACATTCATCATTTCGAACAATTTTCAATTAAATAGAAGAGAGAGAGAGAGAGGAATAGGGAGGGAGAAGAAGACAAGTTTCATTTCTCATGCATTAGCCCTTTTCACAATCATTTGCACTTAACATTTTGGTACTAGAGAGAGAGAGTGAGAGTAAAGATGAGAGAGAAAGTAAAGAGACATTTTATCTTCTATTCAAAATATCATAACCATTTTCCTTTCATGTCCATTTTCATTTCATTTCAAACAAATTTTCATTTACATTTTCAAATCAACCAATGTTTCATAAACGTATCTAGAGAGAGAAGAGAATGGAGAGAGAAAATCACCATACATTTCAAAATTCATTTATACAAAATAAAAGATCGAATAATATTGTACATAGCATTGCAATGGTAGCGTGGCTAAACGTCAAACAAGACTCAAAAAAGGACTTCTAGCTAAGGTTGAGAAAACTGACCAAAACAGCAAAAGTGCTTACAAACTGGGTCTCGAACATAGTCGTTTCAAGTTCAATTACAAAATTTGATGATTCCTACTTATTCCCCCATATATAGAGAATCCATTGTGGCTAACGAAAGTTGATTATGATGAGAAAAGCTCAAGATACATGGGCAAGTCCGGGGCCAGTTATCGTAATTGCGTCAGCAATTCTTGTCACACAATGACCAGTGGCCCCATAACCCACTTGCAAAGTTAGTTTCCGAAGGTGTTTTCATTGAACTTAAGGTGGTTTGCGATCCTCTTGTTGGCTATCTAGAGGTAGGAGGTAGTGGTTTTCAATTTCGCTTAAACTAAGCGGTAACCGCAAGACGAAAACCGATCACGTTTTATTAAAACGAACATGTCACACAAGTGATTGTGAAGCTAAGTGGCTTCAAAATTCGACTTGTAAGGACGCTAAATAAATTCAAACGACTTGGCTAAGTAACCTCATGGTGTCCCACGTTACCAGGGGTCATGCTAGGAGTTTTCAGGTTTGCAGTATACTTGGTTGTGGCGCTCCATGCGCGTGACTTTCAAGATCAGATTTTTCTTTTTTCTTTTTTGTGTTGATGTTTTGAGAGTTCACGTCAAGGAAATATTTTATCATTTGTTGGAATTATGCTCCCTATCATTCAACATTTAATTTTAAAAAAGCTGAAAATGATGAAGCGAAATTTAATGCAAGCTAAAAGGGGGAAACCATACCTTTTTCTTGACGCTTGCTAGAGACATCATCTAGGGAATTTTTCATCATGGCTCTTGACAGACGAAAAGCATTTGGTTGAAAGTTTATGATTCCTTTTTGATGAATCCATTTCGTTCATATCTAGCAATCATGGAATTCCATGGGGCCATTTTGCATCACAAAATAGACCAACCCAATTGCTTTGAGGCTCTTCTTTCTATTGTTGCCTCCAAACACTTAATCACACGTTGCCTCACCACTTTTGAATCCATCGCTCAACCATGTGTATGTCAAATTTAATGCTCCTAGAGGTTCTATTCTGGATGCTACAAAAAAAAACCCACAACTCCTAATTCACCTTATTTTAGGCTTGCTTAAACAAGGAAAATCTTCTATGGACACCATCAAATAAGATAAGTACACCACGTCCCTCCAGGCGGCTCCCTTCCATCCACACTTACCAAGATGTTTTCAAATACAACAAATAACGTTCTAATTTCATTAATTCTTTGCCAAATAGCCATATCTTGCTAACATGAATTGAAACTGCTAACCTAACACAGTCAAATTTGCTAGCAAAGGTGGAGGACTTTGGCTTTTAACTGCTATATGTTTTTGCTGGAGCAGTTCCATGGCCTTATTAACAAACCCATTTTATGTATATCCTAAAATCATCAAATTTCATGACCCACGTTTATAGAAGGCATTATGTCAAATGGTTAAGTTTCTTTTCTATGCTTCCACATTTTGCATGCTAGTCTACCAGGGAACTTAAAACCACAATTGCTAAACACCCAATAGTCAAAACATCGACAAACAAATAATCCACCTAACCTCCGCATATCAGAACTAGTATAATAAAAAAATTAAGTTTAGTGTTACTTCAAGATAGCCTACACGGCCAAGGCACCTTCCACACAGCCACCATAAGGATCATGAACACAACCAAATCCACGCCCGAGCCGCATGATTAAATGGATATTAAAAAATAAATTAAAAATTAGAGTTTCCACTTAGATAGCAGCACGTCCCATAGCTGGACAAAACCCCCTCCAACACCTACACGCAGTCTACTATATTAGTCCTTCAAGAAGTTGTGAAAACACTTAAGATTATGCTTTGATGGATGTCCATACCAGTTTCCAATGCTTCCCTACAAGTGTGGCTGGGTGAAGAAGGCGTATCACAGTCTCAAACCCAAAAATCAACGCAAGATTTGATAGATCACATTGGACGCAATGCCAGCAAATGTTCACTGAATCACCAGATTTGAATAGGATGGGAGTTCTACACATATGAGCACAATAGCTCTAGCACAACCTGTACTGGTGCATGTCACATATGCATGGAAAGTTCCACTATTTATAATATTTTATAATAAATATATGGAAACAGTCCTTTTCCGTTCACTTCATACATTAATTATAGTGGGAAAAGTGATCACATTCAGGAATGCCTCGGCTGCACCAAGGTTTGCAGTGAAGCGGAGTACGGAGGCACTGTTCATAATTTGAAGCGCGCTTTAGCGTGTTTTCTATGTGCATGTGTGGAGGAAATGAATCACTATATTTGAACAGGATGGGAGGGAATAAACGGTTTTCAAAAAGTATAATAAAATAATATAAACTGCCCAGTCTTACTAATAAAGCTTCAGACAATATAGGTGAAGGAACGTTTTAACCAAAAAGATGAATAGAAAGTGGAAGATTTTTTTATATATATAGAATCTTCCCATAAGAAAATCCTTCACATTCCACAAGAATTCTATACCTTATTTTATTTATTCAACCCATCTTCTTTCTGCACAAGAAATCCATATGAGAGGGCATTACAACTTCATTTAGCATAGTTCCACATAACATTCTGTTTATTTAATCATGACAACATTGATCTTGCTAGAAATATCCAATTAATGCTAAATTAAAAATGTTAACTAGGGTTCCATTGTAGTTAATACCTAAGGATCTCAAATAAAGTGCATGTATTCTCACGTAAGGAAAGGAAAAGTCTCAAAAGGTGTTTTAGGATGTGTCACTCTCATTCTCTATTGCATGCTGACAAAGTTAGCCATAGTCCTGAGCAATTAGGTTGTAAAAATGTGGGCATTAGATCTCCATCCCTTATAAGAGCATCACCCTGATGAACGACACAAAATCAAAATTTGAAGGATACATAGGAAAGAAAGTCAATAATGAAACATTTCATTTATCAAAACAACTTGTCGGTATAACACGACCAAAATGAAGAAAACTAAATTCAACATTATCTTAAATTTTAATATTATGTGAAGATTGGTAGTTGGTTATCTTCTACGTCTACTCAATTAGTCTTTTGATTTACAGTATTCTTAATCTCAAGCTCTTAAACATTCATTATTTATAATTTCATGTCTTATGTTCGTGGGTGTGCCCAAAAACAAAAAAGTACTTGGCCTCAAGATGTCACAAAAAATAAAACTCAACACAACACAAATGACCCCACGAAACTCTTGCTACATACTAATTCTATGACTGTCTCACTTAACATGACCTCTAATTACACCATGGAAAGACAACAAGTAGTCCCACATAACAAATATTTTCCAAGCAATTATGTCACATGCATAATCAAACACAACATGTGACTACCAAAAATTGAATCATCACGATGATACAATATACAACTGGTAGCGATCATGACCCAATACCATGACTGTACTAAAACAAAGAAAGTAAATATCCAATTAATACCTACCAAACCAAGTCGAACACAGACTCATAAGAGTACACATAATCATAACAACATCCCACCCGCAGCAAAACACACAAAATAACTCCACATATCTCGGCCAAATCATCACAAATGAATGAACTACATATACCTCGAAATCATCCACAACACAAAATTCATATACCTCCATGAAAGAATCATAGTGCCAAAACCAAGCGAGTCGCTTAACCATAGAGCCCTATCTCCTTTCTCCATATATCGGGTCACTCGACCATAGAGCCCCATCTCCTCTTTCTTCATATCGGTCACTCCCCATAGGCCAACATTTCCATTCCCCATATCGGGTCACTCAACCATAGAGCCCCACTCCTTTCTCCATATCAGGTCACTCAACAATAAAGCCCCATCTCCTTTCTCCTTTAATGAGGCCAGTCACCCTAGACCATACCACATAGATCCCTATCCCTGTCACTCCACCCAATGGTGGATATCTTGTAGTTCAAAAACTACCAGACGATATGACCCATTGGGGCATCCCCCATACACAACGCATGTGTCCATCGGTCTAACCACTCCATGGTGAATCTATGACCCTATTCCAACACATTATGACATTAAACCAACAATAACAACTGTCTCAAATTCCAGTGCCAAAAAAAAATCCAAGGAGCCTTGGGATAGTCTTAAACTTTTTAACCACGAAAAGAAAATGTTTTACATAAATAAAAACCAATTTAAAATCCATAGTTAGTGCAAAATTTGCATGTTAGTGCAACACCAAATAAAATACCAAATATAAGAAACAACAACGTCAATCAAAGGAACAAAAAACCTATTGGTTCTGACAAGAAAGAATAATGACCAAATTTTATTGAATAAATACATATAGAGAAATAACACATTAGCACTCACCTGTTGAGCCTTATACAACCACAGGGTACTCATCAATTTACTGACACTTTGGATATCGAGCCTCATCTCGTAAAAGAACATGTCAAATAATATAATGTATAACTCGCCTGAATCCTCCCTCCATACTCCCACAGGCTCAATATAGTCTCAACATAGTTTTGAGAAGGGGGTGTTATGGGGCTGTCTTCCTTAAGCCTAGGTGTTTTAAGGAAACACAATGATACATGTTGGTCATGCATGAGCGAAACAAAAGAAGTGGGTTTTTTTAATTTATGTAAGACTCCACCCCCCAATCTATCTATCTCACTTGAATGACCT